>CM032446.1:106058242-106210177 GCA_019049505.1 Pachyrhynchus sulphureomaculatus | reverse complement strand
TATCACCTCTGTTGCTAATCAGTTATAAAAATATAAGGGAATCTTTTCGAATGATGACACTCGAAGTGTATGATGTTATACTCCATTCCACTAAAATCAGTTTCTCTTGTTATAATCATCATATATACACAATCATGCCCACATATCGCTCCGCATTGAAGAGAAGCTTGATAAACATTATGGTGACTCTGCACCTTCGATTAGAACAGTTTATAAGTGGTTTCAAAATTTTCGGACTGGCCATATGGGCACAAGTGACGCTGAACGTTCTGGACGGCCTGTGGAGGTTACGACTCCAGAAATCATTGATCAAATCCATGATATGGTGATGGATGACAGAAGAGTTAAGATGCGTGAGATTGCTAGTGCTGTGGGCATCTCGACTGAACGGGTACATAATATTTTGCATAAACATTTGGACATGAGAAAGCTATCCGCAAGATGGGTGCCGCGATTGCTCACGCTTGACCAAAAACGGAATCGTGTGAAGTGTTGCAAGGATGGTTTGCAGCTGTTCCAGAAAAATCCGGAGGACTTTAAGCGTCGTTTCGTCACTGTGGATGAAACATTGATACATTACTATACTCCTGAGACCAAACAACAATCTAAACAATGGGTTACCAAGGGGGAATCTGCACCAAAAAAGGCGAAGACCGTTCCTTCGGCCGGTTTTGTCTTTTGGGATTTTCAAGGGATAATCCTCATCGACTATCTGGAAAAGGGTAAAACTATTACAGGTGAATATTATTCATCGTTATTGGACCGTTTGAAAACCGAGCTGCAAGAAAAACGCCCGCGATTGGCCCACAAGAAAGTCCTTTTCCATCACGACAACGCACCAGCACACACCTCAGCAGTTGTGGTCGCAAAATTAATGGAAATAGGATTTCAATTCGTTTCACGTCCCCCCTATTTTCCAGACTTGGCTCCCTCGGACTACTATTTGTTTCCAATTTGAAGAAATGGCTGGCGGGACAAAGATTTTATTCAAACGAGGAGGTGATTGCAGACACTAATGGATATTTTGCAGACTTGGACAAATCCTATTATTCGGAAGGGATCAACAAACTAGAACATCGTTGGACGAAGTGTATAAGCCTAAAAGGAGAATATGTCAAAAAAAGCCTCTATAACCCTTAAAGAGGTATGGGTCGATTACTCTACAAGCTAACATTTCGACTCAGGCCATTATTTTAGAGGAATTTAAAGACATTTAATGGGCTTGTTTTGCACTGGTTGGCAGTTCTGTTTATTAACGTGGTTCCAAAAAACCAAAATGTTTTATTTAAAGAATGATATGCTGGTAGATATTAAAAAGCATTCAAACATGTGATTGTGTGTTGATTAAGTTAGCATTAATTTTTGTACTAGCTGTAGTTAGTAACGGTGTAGATATAAATTTTACAAATAATGCGTGGAAGTGAACCCCTGGACACATTTACTGAACATGGCCATTTGTGTAGTGCTATGTCGGAATTTTCGCGAGCTGATACTCAAATGTACTCCAGAGTCGCATCGCTTCTTGATATCTTTGTACACTGTTTACTTAAAATTGAACCAGTTTCTTCAAACCTAAACTTCTGTACCCATTTTCTAATCATTCGGGACATCATTTATATTACATAAATGATGTTGAATTTTTGTAAAACTCGGGTACACCAAGGCACGGGCCGCTCAAGTAGAGCTATTTATCACTCTTTTTTCAAGGACTAGGGTTACACTTTATGCTCCCATCCCTTACATACCGCCTATTGCATTAACGCAATAACCAAACAAATTTAACTCTAGCTTGTGGGACAAATTCTATTAAAAAAATGTCTGATACAGAGATGATTTCGGGATTTCTCGCCACCACTGTTTTCTGTTTTCATCTCAAAATTTAATAACCAATAGCTTCCATTTCCTACTATATACATGTTTAACACGAGAAGTCTCTCAGAGCTCTCAATATTGACGTTAAAATGTTGCCGAACTGTTTCGAAAATTTACTCGTCTTGAATATTAAACATGTGATATGCACATCTAACAGCAATCGTCAATTACAAAACTTCCCTTTGGATCTTGCTCTTATTTTAGCCAAACGCTTAACATTCACAACATCTAAAACGTTGATTTATTTTTTAGATAAAAAGTGGAAACTTATTCTCTTAAACTTTTAACCTAAAAATATCAGTTTTTGAAACTTAAAAACATCGTGCTTAAGTAAAGGAAAATAAACACTTTACAGTTAGGGTTTTAAAATTAGCAGAAAGAAATCAAGTTTACCTCTAAAATTATTACTCAGTAACTTTTTCCTCAGGAAATAAATCTATTTGATTTGAGATATTTTCGCAATTGAAATATCAAAAAACACTGGACATTTTATGCAATTGCATTGTAAGTTTCAAATAAGGTAGCATAATCGAGACTGTATGTAACTTATAGCTAAAATATCTAATATTAAGAAGCAATTAAGGTATTTCTTACAAGAAAACAGAGAGAGTATTATGTTAGAGAAAGACGCGAAATAATTTGGTTTTTCAGAGTATGAGTGTGGCAACGTAGCTTCTCGCTTGCTTCCCGCCGTACGGAATCACGTGTTATTGCATTGCATATATTAGTTCGGGAGCTCAGTACCAAAATACCTCACAGAAGAGTGGCAGATAATAGTATCATTTTGTTAACTATGCTCCCATTAGTCTCTCCAGGTAGTTTAAAGCCTCAACTCTAGTTCCTGTTCCTGGAAATACGCTTTAAAGCTGCAAGAAAAAGTTGGTGGACGAACCCAACGCTGAGTGGCAGATGCTTTGGGTATAGCTTCATTTCTATGAAATATGACTGAAAAATGAATATCTGTCATGGATATTGGGTCAATCCAAAGTTATAACGGTACAAAGTTGCAGACCCACCTAAACCCATAGAGGAGCCAATGTAATTTGTTTTAATATGTTCGTTGAAGTTTGTAGATACTAAAAATGAAATTATCTGTCTGGTTCTTTAGTA
This sequence comes from Pachyrhynchus sulphureomaculatus, assembly GCA_019049505.1. Lineage (NCBI taxonomy): Eukaryota > Metazoa > Arthropoda > Insecta > Coleoptera > Curculionidae > Pachyrhynchus > Pachyrhynchus sulphureomaculatus. Next base: position 106,207,195 of record CM032446.1, on the reverse strand, counting down.
AAATCCGCGCGCCTGTCTTACAACGCGTGCGCCCGTCCTCTAATTTGTTTTTCCCTCAAATACTATACACATGCGCCAGTGTCTCGAGAGACGCTCAAATCATCATTGAAACAGTTACAACCAGATTAATATATTTTTTTAATTTTCAGTGCAATTTCGCTCTATATTTTTTTATATTTAACCTTTAAATTTTTTTTATATTTATTATTTAAAATTTATATTCAAAAGCCCCAAAATCGCTTTTAATATATAATTACGAAAATTAAAAAAAAAAAATTTTTGGTAGCTATATTGGATAGTACATACGAAATTTTTGATTTTTAACATGACAGACAATAAGACTGATCCAAAAAACCTTAAGAATTAAAATTTTACACATTTAAAACGTACAATAATTCGCATTCGGTTAATGCCAATACAACAATGACCGAATACTCCATCAGCCACCCGAGGTTTCACTGTGTTCTTTTTAAACTTTGGGCGTTGCGGCTCTACTCTAGTGTACGTTATGTGTTTTTGGGTCGCAGAATCTGATCTGCAATTAGTTTTTTGAAAAAATGACCTATTAATCAACAATTTTTTAAGCAATTATCTAAAAAAAGTAATTTGATATAATTTATTTTTATAATAACGAAATCTAAGTTTAATAAGCTCTCCACCCAAATCTTTTTAGGCATATTTCGACCCACTAAATCTATTTTTGCAAAAACTGAACCTTTTTATTATTATAAATAATTTATTATAAACAATTATGCTAATTAACAAAATTTTAGAGAATTTATCTCCATAACAACAAAATCTAAGCTTTTTACGAGCTTTTTTTAGATGAATTTTGTCGTGCTGTCTGAATTTCTAATCCATTTTTCCAATTTAATTAATTAAAAATTAAGAGCTTATAAGTTTGTTTATATGCAATTAAATAAAAATATTTGTTTTAAATTCCCAAAGAAAAATTAATATAATTCTAATAAATTGTCAGTAATAATAAAATAATTTTTGAAAAAAAGAACAGAAAATTTAAATCTAGTGAGTTAAATAATATTATATTAAGTTATTATAGAAAAAAAAATATTTATTTGTAACAAAAATTAATAAATTTTTAGCAAAAATGGATTAGAAATTCGACTTTAACATGTCAAAAAAACATATAAACTCATGCATCACAGCTAAGTAATAATGCGAATAAAGAAAATTAATTTGTTTGCAACTTAAGCTTTGCATTAAAAATACAGAAATTCTGCTGATAAAAGCAGGGACTGGACTTCATGGCACATATTCGGGAGTTCACCTCGTATTATAGTATTCGAACACTAATTCATTTATCTGCCGCTCTCGAATGAGTTCAGGTGGGTCCAAAAAACTCAGACTCGTAGAAAAAGAACCAGGATCTAGAGCAAATAATAATTTTTCACTTATTTTTGAGTCCCAAACTAACTATATCTCGAATATCTGCCACTCAGCGATGAGTTCATTTTTTGATCCAATTTTTTTCAAGAAAAAAAAAAGTTTACTCCAGCAGGAACCGATCTCCGTGGCAGATATTAAAGCTATAGTGTCCTCATAACAGATAAAACTGCCAATCTGCAATGGGTTCACTTACCCTCAATTTTTTGCAACTTCCTCCCTCCATAACCACGACAGGAACCGGAATTTGGATATATAAGTTGTATTTTTTGGTTCAATTTGTGATATTTAATAAGTGATATATTTATCTGCCGCTTTTCGATAAGTCCAAAATCTTGGTTATGAGCCCCCGCACTATAGATGATTTAAAATTTGAAAGAACGCCCGCATCCCAGCGAGCTGTCTTTTTCAAGCTAAGTTGCCACAGCGAAAATTCACTGTATAAAAAGTAATATTTATCTAATATTTTTGCAATAAACTGCTCTCATATTTTAACAAACGACTGCAAAATAATTTTTTTACGTATATATAATTTTCTGTGACTTTTTACTTTTTAATGCACATACGACAACAGAAATTGTAAAAAACGCATGCTTTTGATCGAAGAAAAAGTATGGATTCCTATCTTATACGTAGTAAACATCTGAAACTTTTACAATTAATTATGACAAAACGGCGTGGTAAACCATATTTATATTGAAGCAGTGAATGCATGATGCTAAAATCTATTATTTCTCAAAATTTCAAGCAAAATTACTTTTAACAGTTACTCGTAAGAAATACTTTAATAAATTTAATAATGTACCTCTACAATGACTGATTGCAGATGCTTTACGGTGCACGTGGACTCCTGACGTCAAGAGTGTATCCTCACAGTTCGTTCATAAAATTAAAGGCTCAATACGTAGTACTTAAGGGTATTATGGATCTTTCATATATATTATATAATGTATGTAAATATTCTAATTGAGTTCTGACATTCAAATTCATTAAGTATAATTTTTTTATTTATTTTAAACGTTTTTAAATAGTTAGGGTGTACGTTAGAAATTCACAGAACAACAGAACATTTCCAAATTATTCAGGACAATTAGTTAGAATCAAACCCGATTTGAAGAAAAAATGCTACTGAAATCACTCTGCCACTCTGGAGCCTAAAATTATATTATATCGTGTTAACAGTACGATTTCTTTGTGAGTCTGTTTATTTTACGTGGTAATTTAAGCGTAATCTAGGATTAAGGATAAGGCCATTATGGTGCTTCCATTTTATCGATTTTTAGTATCCGAATTTACTTCAAAAACTAACACTTTTAAATTTTTTACAATTTCACACTTTGATGGTCTTTCCTTCTTGGAAGGAAGCTAATAAAATTTCTTAAAGGGCCGACGCTCATGTAATCAAGATACCGCAGCGCAACAAGCAGAGAGACTGCAGTAAACAAATAGGCACAATCATCTACCCTACCAACAACCAACCAACAGAATTTTAGACAGATATTTTTTGTCAATATTGAGCATTAAATTATTTGTTTTGCACCAGAAACTAATCTTTATATATATATATATATATATATATATATATATATATATATATATATATATATATATATATATATATATTTATAACCTCTTTCATTTTAAAAGGTTCTACCGGGTTCTGTGCTGAGATTACCACCATTGTCGTACAATATTTTCACATCGTTGCTTATACAATAAGAAACCCATAACCCATAGTCGAAATTTAAAAATCAAAAATAATTGGTTATTGTCATAAGGTCATTTCGTTTGAGTTATCACTTTATTAGACTATTTCTAAAATAAGGAATGTAAGCAATTTTGTCAGCCCTTTTTGACACTTTTCGAGTTATTTCTTGCAAAAAATCAATCAAAAGAGAAATAACCGCTTAAGTGCAAGTTGAACTTGCGCAATTAGTGTTCCGTACGTTGATTGCTTTTAAAATAAAAAAAAATTGTTACAGAGGTATAAAATGATTAGTGACTTCACAAAACACACCCCAAATGAGTTTTTAACAAAGTTTGGTTGCAATCTTCACTGAAAACTGATTACCTTGATTTTTTTTTTATATACCAGATAAATTATTAAAAGTAATGCACGCGTGATAATTTCCGTTCAATCTACACCGCGTGGAGAATAGTCCAGAATTTTTTCAAAATTTTTTGATCAGTACTTTTCGAGATAAGGGAGGGTGGACAGCGATTTTTCGCGATTTATTAAAATATATACAAAGAAAAGTGTGCGCAAATATGACATTATACATATATATATATATATATATATATATATATATATATATATATATATATTTTACTATATATATATATATATATATATATTTTTTACTCGTGTTTTCACAAGCTTTCATTTAACACTACATTCGATGACCTAGTAAATATTTTTTTTTCACTTCCGATTTCACCCCCCAAAACTAACCCCTTAAGTCAAAATTTAACTTTCAAAACTACATGGCTCTTATGAGGCCATCAATTCCTATATTATTACCAAATTTCAACTTTCTACAACAAATAGTTTCGGAAAAAATCGGATGTGACAGACGGACAGACGGGCAGACGGACAGACGGACAGACAGACGGACAGACAGATACCGGAGTCATCTTATAACTGTTCCGTACGGAACACTAAAAATCGAGTTACTACTAATAGTTGGTGGGCATAGAGTACCTAGTTTAAGATTAAAAGTGTAAATTTTTTGGATAACAAAGATCTGTTGAATTTGAATTTTGGTTAAATTTGTGAAGAGGGATCAGTTTTGACGTAAGAAATCTGAGTATATCTTCGTCAGGAGTCAAATATAATATCTTTTTCTGAAAAAACTGGGCAGGTGCCAAGAGAAACTTATCAAACATATTTTTTTTTATTTAAGTAGGAAGGCACTGTGTTTTAAAAAATGATGTTTTTTTTAAAAATCGAAAAACGGATAAAATATTGAAAATAAAATTTTTATAAGGCAATCTTTTATATATTTTAAGAAAAAATAACTTTTAGAAAAAAAACTGATAATTAACATACTTTTTAATTTAAAAAGTTATAACAGTTAACAGAACTTTTAGGAGATTTAAGATTTTTAAGAGATTTTAATATTAGAGTGGCCTAGTGTTCAGTTCAATTTTCATTTTAATGCTGCGAAATAATTTTAATTTATATGTGCTCAAGAAAAAAGATCAAAAAAAAAAATTGTTGTCATTTTTTTTTCGTGCAATTTCGTACTAACTAAAATGTTAGGTGTCAACAAAATTTGTACATTAAAACTGCAATGGTGAAACGAATTTATGATATCGTTAGTATTAAATTCCATGTATTTTAATATAGTTAATTTCTTACCAAGGCAAAGTAACCACTGTGAATCAGCATATTTGTCATTATTTTACCTTTAATTGGTATATAACAAAAAGAAGTAACGCAAACGTTTCGTTGTCTGTCATCGCTACATGTATGACGCCATTATAGATTATAATATTATAAATATAGCAATAGTAGTGACTTTCCAACGTTTGGCCAACGACTGCACTAGGTATCTTCAGAAGTTATTCCTCTGTGAGATTAGAAAGTTGAAGAAAATATCTAACTAGGTATAACCTCGACTTATCTTTGATAGATTTAATAGAAACTTGTCTACCATCGACTTAACTTATATTGTAAGGTGTATTAATGAATAAACTTCAGGAGCTGGCATGGATTCCTGACTATATTCTGTAGTTGATCATATTTTCATAGAAGCCTTTTAAGAAAGTGTGTGGATTTGGGAATAATGCATTTGCTGTTTGAGCACATGGTAATGTAGTGGTGTGTGGAATGCCTTTTTGGATTCCCTTAATGAACAACAGCCAAATATAAGATTGACAATGGACACAAAATCAAAAGGTATCACTCTCCTACCTCATCCATATCAATAAATAAATGCTAACTCAAATTATTATACTTCTCCAAAACTAACTGTGAACAACAAAAGTATTTAGAACTCTACATATGTATGATGAACATTCGATCTTGTGAAAAAGTTGGTGAATGTTTACAAAGAAGAAACTGAAAGATGAATCTTCTATGGAATTAAGAAAAATGAGAGATCTGTACAAAAAAGTACATTGTGGAGCTCATACGATTAACAAAAAAGAAATTACTTGCATCAATTTCCAGTTTCCATAAACAAAAGATTGGGAAGTCAATTGAAATTTCCAAGCGCAATAACCACATTAGTCGAGTAAGTGGAGGACACCAATTATGCCAGTTAGTTACGATTCCGTAAACGCTAGTCATGAATAAATATTTAGCTGGTGCTCCTATGGATTCACACAGTGGTCTAATCTCTAAGAGTAAAGATACTTGAAAATATCTCGTACAATTCTAAGGAAATTGCTGGAAAGTCAGTCAGTCAATTTGACACAGTTCATTTTTAACAAGAACTTTTTACAGTTTTAGTTACAAGAACTATAATTTCTTGTCTATCCAAAGTCGTACAACATTACATTCTAATATTGTCGACATAAGAAAACAATACACTAATCGGCCTGCTCTATATTCTGTTATTGTCATATTAGTATAAGTTATTAAAAGCTTTACAAATTCAAAAGCTCTAGTTCCTTTAAAAGACTTCCGAAGAAGCTCTATAAATGAAGCTTTGCATTTACCTTGTCCCAATTTTAAATAAATAATACAAGAAAGCCCGATACTTTGAAGAAGGAAAGATACGTGCCCTTAAAACCTTTTATAATGAAGTGGTTTAAACTTTTAAAACTATTTCCTTAACAAGATGTTGTACTTGTGGTTTAGATCATTTTACTGTATTACGTGTGAAAATGTCACTAAGTATTCAAAGAAATGAAATACCTGAGTATCATATTGGAAATAAAGCAAAAGTAAACCGAAATAATCAAACGACTTTATTTGTTTCTTTTTCCTTATAAGCTATTATACAAAAAAGTGGACACGACAACTAATAAACTTATGAATGAGGATCAAACAGAAAACCATAAAAAAAACTGCAGATACTGTACAAAAAAAGAAAATATTAATTGTAACACCAGGATACCATCAGGAATAAAACAGAAAATCCAAATTAACAAAATAATCAAAAGAATAAGCGACCTCAGATAGCAGTGGGTAGTGTACATTGCTCCATACACAGAAAAATAGAGCAGTAAAATTTTAAGATGGAGGCTTTGGCGCTAAAAAAGAGAGAAAGGTATGAAGACGTGAAAAGACTAGTAGAATTAACCATGGTACATAACCAGTGACATGCTCAGATTAGATTAATTTGGAAGAGCATGAACAATGCCAGCAACAGGAAGTAGTTTTTCTCCTTTATAATATAAATAAAAAAATGCTGAAGGTCATGTATTAAGCCAAATTAACATCCTGGTAAGTTCGCCTTACTCACATTTGAAATAACAGTTACGTAAGTAATTTTCTACTTTCTCGTCGATGTTAAATAGCCTTATACTTTGCATAATTATACTTACAGAAAATTGCCTTTAAAGAAGTCATGATCAAACATTCCAATAGATATCAACATATTACAATTAAAATTTTTTCATATGTATATATATATATATATATATATATATATATATATATATATATATATATATATAATTACAAAATATAATAATTATAAAAAACAAACATTAATTAACACAATTAGAAAGCTTAAAACAGATTGACAACAGATATTTAAAGAAAAGAAAACAGTACAGAACATGACAAGCGAACCTATGTAAATTAAACCTTAATTTAAATATGTATAAAAACTAAAATCATAAAATATTATTTCAACTCTGACAACAGAAACAACAAGAATTATCTTACTATTATGCTCCATAAGTACCAGGATAAGTACCAGAAATTCTGTTCTCTTGTTTGTCGACCCTAGCCCGACTGATCAGCCATGATAGGGAACAGTGTGTAGACTGCTGAAATATAGGCCTTGTCCGTTTTCATTGTTTTACGTTAAACAAATTGAAAGATATTACCCTTATACCATTTATGCACTTTAGGTTGGCACAACCATGGTTTATTATATTTTACAAATTTTTAAATTAAGTTTTAATTCAAGAATGTTATGTACTGTCTCCTTTGTGCTTAAGTATCCGGTCTCAATGTGCGCAATTTTGCTAGTTGTGTTAATTAGTCAATGTCAACTTTTGAAAATTTAGACATTTATATAAATGCTACATGTTTTAATACAACTATGAATTTTTTCTGGCTTTTTTGACGAGTGAGTTAAGTTGGTGAGCATCGTTCTTATTATTTGTTAACCTTATTCCTTTTATAGAGATTGAGTCCTAGTGATTGTCTTCTTCTAAATGCTTCAAATACTTAACTGATATAAATATTCATATGTACACCATCAAGGATCAGTTAATAACTTTTAATTCCATCCCTTAGGGAAATACTGCATCAATGAAAAAATTACCTTCGAGATTTGTTGGTATTTCTTTACGTTTTTGCGGTTCCTATCAATTTTTCAATATCTATAACCGCAACTATTTTAGTCAGTGGATGCTAATAATTGAATCTGATCGATTGAATAACTTGCATTGGTCACGGTAGTTCTAACTTTACCAACATTTTTAGTAAATATTTGTTAGGCTACAAATAGTCAAAACACCGCAGATTGAAAAATGTTACAATTATTTTAGGTCGACTTGAACATGTAAGGTCACATTGCCGCTCCAGGTCCTAGATAGAACTTTCTTGTTCTGTTCTTTCGTGTTCCGTACGGTGTCTGTCTGTCTGCCCGTCCCTCTGTCACACCCGATTTTCTCCGAAACTATTTGACACAGAAAGTTGAAATTTGGCCCTTATATGGTATAGGAATTGATGGCCTCGTTAAAGCTGTACAGTTTTGAAAGTTAAATTTTGACTTAAGGAATTAGTTTAGGGGGGTGAAATTGAAGATGAAAAAAAAATTACCAAGTCGTCGAGTGGGGTGTCAAAAGAAAGCCTATATAAACACGAGTTCAAAAATATATATTGTAATACTTGCGCACACTTTTCTTTGTATTATTTTTAAAAAACTGGGAAAAATCGCTGTCCCCTCCTTATCTCGAAAAGTACTGATCAAAAAATTTTGAAAAAATTCTGGAATATTCTCCATAAGGTGTAAACTGAACGAAAATTATCACGAGTGCATTACCTTTGATAATTTATAAAAACAAAAATTTCAAATATCATCCGTTTTCAACAAAAATCGGAAGGAAACTTTGTTGAAAACTCAGTTTGCGTATGCTTTGTGAAGTCATTGACACTTTTATACCTCCGTAACAAAATTCTTTATTTTAAACGAAATCAACGTACGAAGACTAATTGCACAAGTCCGACTTGCACTTGGCCGGTTTTATATTATTTTATAATTTGCACATTAATATAGATATGTAATCATCGTTATGTAAGGTTGACTATCATGATGATGAAAGTCTACACAAATTCTATTATTTTATTAAATAGTTCTTAGTGAATTGCTTATGTCATTTTCTTCTTTCACATATTGTTTAGCCAGATTTTCCAATATATTTAAATTAAATCTGTTTGAAAATATCGGACAAAGAATAATATACACATGTATATATATATATATATATATATATATATATATATATATATATATATATATATATATATATATATATCAGAAGCGGCTATAGCATAGTGGTTAACGTGTCTGCCTTCTATGTCGGAGACCCGGGTTCGATTCACGCCTCAAAAAATAATAAAATTAAGAAGAATTAAAAAAGAAAATACAACGTGACGATCGCCTCTCTCGGGAAGGCAATGGCAAAGTACCCGTAGTATCATCTCTAGTAAAGCCCTCTCATTTTGGCCGTTCGAAACCGGTATTGTTGAAGTCACTGATCCTTCGGTTTCTGTTGAAAGGTGATTTAAATGATTTCATAAATATATTTACGAAAAGCACGAGGTCACTTACAAAGTATAATTATTTTTTATATATATAGAGTGATTTCAACATTGATAAACAAAAGAACAAATACTTTTAATAAAAACTTAAAAATCTGACATGGTAAAGATAGTGAAACCTTAAAGGTATCAAATAAGTTTATTTTAACAATCTCGACTAGAACATAGAAAATTATCAATATAATTCTGTTTTAAATACTCATACAGTGAACATGCCAGTGAGTTATTTTGGGTTAATAGTAGGTAACGAGATTTCTGGTATTTATTATATAGTAACTAGTAGAATCAAACAAAAGAAAAAAATATTTCCGCCTATCACATTCATCATCAGCTAGCTATTTTCATCTATTGATGTAGACCTCGTTTATGCTCTTCCAAATTGAGCAGATCAAAGTACCAGTTCCTGAGAGTATTTTCAATGTATCCTTTTAATTATGTCCTTAATTTGAGTGTTCTGTCTTATTCTTTAGTTGGTGTTGTAGTCTTTTAGTGTTATATTTCATAATTTTTTTTGCATTGCTCTCTCTCTACTATACCTATGGCTTGTTTATCGTTTCATGTTTAAGACTCAAGTTATACATTCATAATTATTAATATAACTTATTATGAGGGGACCTCATTTGTTGTCTATTTTCGTTTTTAGCTGACTTGGTAGTTTCGAGTTTACTATGTTCCTTCCTATTTAAATTTCGTAATTCTTGTTATCCTTTTTAATTGTAATTGTTTAATGCTATCAAAACTAAAGAAAAGTTTTAAATTTTTATATGTAAATGTAATTTTGTATCTACTAGGTTAGTCATTTAGTTATCATTCTAGTGTACTTAGGATATTTTAAAGATTTTTTTTTGGGCGAGACGAGATTGTTAACAAAGCCTGTGTAATGGACACATACACAAGTATGTCCACTGTATCCTTAGGATAAGATGGTTAAGACCAACGTTTTGTTTTGTATTGATCTTTGTCATACTGCACGAGAACTTTAATTCTCAACAACGGATTAGTTTTGTATTGGACTTTAAAAGTAACTCAATAAAAATATGGAACTACAATTACTATGCCATAAAATTACCAATGTAACATAAAACCTTTCATGAAATTGAAATCGGTATAAAGATTACTTATAAATTATTTGAACAATAAAAATTGCAGGTAAAAATATCGAAAAGTACGTAATAAATTTATTATTTCCAGAAAATACCTACAATATGTTCCTTTTAATACCATTTACTTTAAATTATGAGAACGTAAATCGCATCCTTTAAATTCTGTGGCGTCCAGTGGTAGAAAATGTGTATCTAACAAGAAAACTGTATGAAATAAGTCGCTACAATTTTATTTGTATTTTAGTAATAATTTAGATTTACGTGATACGTATTTTCTTTTTCCTGTGGAAATATATTTTAAGAGGTGAATTCCTCCCTAAGAATATACTAAAATCCTTTTATTTTTGCTTCCGTACTGTATTTGGAATAAATTTAAATTTCAAAATTTTTCAATATCTTCACGTTTCAGAAACGGCAACTCTCGAACGAAATAAAACATCAATTTTAGATTTGGTAAACCTAATACTTAATATAGGGTGGAAAGGGTGGATCTGTCTGTTGCTATCACTCTCACATGTATGATATGAATACAAATTTGCATACAGATATAATACTTAAAGTAGGAAGGAAACCTATAATTTTGAATATCGCTTCAGCGGAGGCGAGTGGTAATCAATAAACCTAGTGTAGTTGCCATAGTATGATGAAAAATTTTTCTTGGTGTTGGTTCTGTCAAAAAACTGTAAGTAATACTATCTATAGTGTAACATATAAGAGGCTAGAATTATACAATAGGAATACACCCTGTTATATTTTCCATTTTACGGTTCTTTGAATAGAGAAATCGGAAAATTATATTATTTTTTTAATATTTACAGTACTTAATAAAAGTACGTAAATTGATACAATTATAGAATGATTTTAAAAAACATATAATGTATAACTTGTGTTCGTTAGAGAAATACTAGGTATGTAGATATCAGAATTCCAACATTTAAAAATATAACTATATACATATCTAGCTATACAGTTTTTTTTTCGATTATGGTTACTGGTAATATAAAATTCCTATATACAGATGAAATTTAATTGAACACGACATTACCTCCTTTGAGAATTCTGACAACTAATTGTAAAGTAATAACATATTTAGGAAATTATCACATATTATCACTCTGTAAAGGTAGCTCGTACCAAGTTTTTGCGCATTTTTGCAAATTAATACAACAATTATAACAGAACAAATTTCTTACATCAGACCAGAAAATGTAGTTTTTCGAACGAAAAATTTCATGTCCAAGTTTTATCGTATAATGAATTTGTTTTTTAGTTCCGTTTCCGTACGGAATACCTATGTGATCAATTCGGTGTTCGTCTGTCGCTTCGCCTGTCACATCCGATTTTCTACGAAATTATTTGACGTAGAAAGTTGGAATTTCGCATAAATATAAGAATTGATGGCCCAATCAGAGCTGTATAGTTTTGAAAGTTAAATTTTGACTTAAGGGGTTAGTTTTGCGGTGTGAAATCGAAAGTGAAAAAAAAAATTGCTAGGTCATCGAGTGGATGATCAAATGAAAGCTTGTGAAAACAGGAGTTCAAAAATATATATGACGTAATACTCGCGCAAATTTTTCTTCACAATATTTAAAAAAAAATCACTTATCTCAAAAGTACTGATCAAAAAATTTTGAAAAAATTCTTTATGAAGAATACACAAAGTGTAGATTGAATGAAAATTATCACGAGTGAGTTAACTTTTTGTTACGAGTTTTCAACAAAGGAACAAACTTTGTTGACAACTCATTTAGAGTGTGTTTTGTAAAGTCACTGATAACCTCCGTAACAAAGGATCGTACGGAACATTAATTGCGCAAATCCGACTTGCACTTGGCCGGTTTCTTTTAATTACTTCTTTTTTAGATGATTATGTACAACGTCACAGAGAATTTTAATGAAAGTTCGATTCATCCCCTCGGACATAGTGGATGTAAATGAAAAAAAAACCTTATAAATAAAAGGTTTACCAGTAAGATACAACAATAAATATCTCTTGCAGATGTGAACTGAAAAATTAAAACCATTTTGCCAGCAGAGGAATTCTTTCTAAGGACAATGTCACAGTTTGCCAAAAATCACTAGTAGGGCAATCCTTAAGGGTCTGTCAAGTCACGTATTTGATCATCAATATTTACTGATAAAATTATCCTTATTTCATGCTTTGTCCTCTGCCAGTCTGTAGCGTGAAGAGTCTTCGGCTTCATTTTCAATCCTAACTGATGAGTAATATAACGAAACTTGTCCCGAGATTTCTCTTATAGATGGGCGAGCAATAAATAACTAATATGAAACTTCCTCAATTTTAAGATTTATTATTGATATTGATTGTATGTCCTTAATATATGTATATATATATATATATATATATATATATATATATATATATATATATATATATATATATAGAAAACAACATATAAAATAACAAGAAAAATTATAAATGATTTCACTTATTCAAATACTATTTTCCATCACTGTACTGCGCGGTGGTCTTTTAGACAAACCAGAGTTGTTGAAATTGGAGTCCTGTGGATTGCAAATGAATAGTTCGTTGTTAGTTAGTGTCTTGTTTGATCCGAAATCGGTACAGTACTAGGATAGCCCGTCACAATTCGTCTTCGATAGACACGCCTAGAAACGGTCTCTTCTATTATTTTACGTCATAGAGAAAAAAAGAAAATATTTGAAGAACTATTTAAAATTTGGATTTTCAACTATTGTTAATAATGGCATAGAGAAGCCACAGTGTGTTTTATACAATGCTGTTCTTAGTGCTCAATCTATGAAACTCTCAAAGCTCAAACGTACTTTATAAACATACATTCTGAACATATTACATAAGACTTGGGCTTTTTTAAATGACATGAGGCTGCCTTAAGAGATAGTTGAAAATTTTTTTTCCAATTGACATGACTCTGTGGTGGATAAATATTTATCAATTATATATAGTTACTATATATATATATATATATATATATATATATATATATATATATATATATATATATATATATATATTTTATATATATATATATATATATATATATATATATATATATATATATATATATATAAATATATATAGAAAACAACATATAAAAGTAGCAAGAAAAATTATAAATGATTTCACTTACTCAAATACTATTTTCGACCACTGTACTGCGCGGTGGTCTTTTAGACAAACCAAAGTTGTTGAAATTGGGGTCCTGTGGATTGCAGCAACAAATACGGAGCTCTCAAGGGTCGTTTAGAAACCTGGGATGTCATAAAATATTGACGGGAATTGTTGCGAAATAAATTTCTAGACATCGACTACCCATAAAATTGATAGGTGTGGTTTTATTTATTAAAGGAAAATACCAACACAGACTGTATTTTCTCATGAAGAAGTAAATTTTTCAACAAAATTTAATAAGTACCACAAACGTAACTTTCAGAAACCAAAAAATCTGCCAAATGTATGTATATATATATATATATATATATATATATATATATATATATATATATATAATATATATATATATATTATATATATATATATATATATATATATATTATATATATATATATATATATATATCTATATATATATATATAAATATATATATATATATATATATATATATATAATATATATATATATATATATATATATATATATATATAACCAGAATGTCAAATTTAAATTCAAAAAAATTTTATTAATACTCAATAAAATTTAAAAGATTGTTTTACAGTTCAGAGGATACAGTTTGCTTTTTAGTACATCGTAAGGCCTTACGGCTTGCTGGTGTTCTGCATAGTTTGGTATACCAGTCCTTATATACCTGTTAATCTTTTCTGGATGTTTAACCTTTAATAATTATTTGTGTTTTTTTTTGGCTATTGTTTAAATTATGGTAATTTTTTAATTTAGATGCTGGAGAGATTTGTAATAAAAAATCCAGCTTAAACCAGAATGTAAATTTACTACAGCGTTGTTCACATTTTTATAGGTTTCTGAATAGGTTTTTTAAACAAAGTTAATAGTAAAAAATGTTTTAAACATTGTTACCGTTTAAAATAATTACTTTCTAATACCAAATATTAATTCTACAAGTTTTATAGTTCAATATTTTATTATAATAAGTAAAATTTTTATATATGTAATTCGCTAAAATTTTAGTTGCGTGATTATAATGTTTAATAAATAAATTGTTTTCGTAGGTCGCTCACCTTGTTCGGCTTTCTTTTGTTCTACATAGAAAAATTCTTTCGTTATCGGCGGCCCCGCCGAGGCATCAAAGGATTTCTTGTGGGCGCCGGCTGACTGTGACTAGTTTTTACTTCAGGTTTGTTGGGGAGGTTTAAGTATATTGTATTATTTTTTTATCGGTGGTGTCTTTCTTTTTTTTGATTCTTTCTTTTGTTTACTGATGACTATACCTTTTTTCTTTTGCTTGGCTGCGCTAATTCTTCCAACATATTTTTGCAAGGACTTGATGTAATCTCCACAGTTTTTCGTACTGTATTTTTTTGTAGTATTGGACATAAAGATTTTACAATTTTTTTTTTAAAGCTTTAGCGTTAAATCCCAAATAGACGGTTCACTATTTAAATATGTAAACTATTCGGAGACATCAGGTTGCTGCGCCATTTGCTTGTTTTCATTATTAATAATAATAGAAACATCTTGTAAGATCTGTACTTTCATTACTTGAGTTTGTTTGAGAGAGAACATTTATATTTTCAATTGCTTGAAAAATACTCGGAAAAGACGTTTTTATCCACGGCACGGGTCAAACTCCAGCCACTTTAAATCCATTCTCAATGATACCAATGATAGCAGTTCTTTGATAAGCTTCTGCAAATAAACTTACAACTTGGTATTCCGTTACCTGACGACCTGAATTTGTCCTTAAACATTTTTCTGTTGCTTGAATATAATAATTGCTCATAGGTTAAAAAAAGAAACGTCCAATGGCTGAAGCCGGTGAGTAGAAAGGTGTAGTAACGTTAATATAACCCATTAGCTTTTGCTATGTCAAAGCTTATAGGTTCTTCGAATGCGTTGTATTTCCATCAAGCAGAAGTTCAGGGGTTGGCTTTACGACACCTATAAAATATTTTATCCATTTTACAAATAAGTTTAAGCTCATATAACCAGTGTCTGGAATGGTGACAAAATTCTCAGAAGGTGTGCCATTCCCCAATTCAGGATCCTACTCTCTTCTCTTAGTGGCTCTCTCCCGTTGCCAACAAATTATTTTTTTTTGCCACCAAATTTTTATTTGTTTCATTGTATGGCCGCCTTTCATGGACGAGTTAATTTTGTAAATGATTTGGTAAAATGCATTACTACCCCTTTTTTTAATTTTAAAATTTCGAATTTGAAAAAAGTATTGAATCTGCTTCTACATGACCCCAGAGTCACCCGTTTCAATATCTGCAGTGAATTTCAAAACACCCTACAAATATATATATTTATATATATATATATATATATATATATATATATATATATATATATATAAAATATATATTTATATATATACATATATATATATATATATATATATATATATATATATATATATATATATATATATATATGTATATATATATATATATATATATATATATATATATATTTATATATATATATATATAATATATATATATATATATATATATATATATATATATATATAATATATATATATATAATATATATATATAAATATATATATATATATATATATATATATATATATATATATATTATATATATATACATATATATATATATATATATATATATATATATATATATATATATATATATATATATATATATATTATATATTCGAACCATGAAGGAGCTGAAGAAAAATCAATCACATATTCAAACAACATTCATAAGTAAACTCCAACCAGTAGACAGTTTAAGAAACATGGAAATAAACTAACTTACAGAAAAAAATTACCTCTAGTCTCGAAATAATGAACAAGAATATGTCCTTCCAAAAGCAGAACCCGGACAGATCCTCTCCCGAGACAATTAAACTGATAGAAGAAAGCAAATCTAAAGAAAAAGGTACACAGAAGTAAAAACATTGAACAAATATATAAATTGTCACAAACCATCTAACAAATAAGTTCGATAACCAGTCGAACAGGCGGGCTTGAGCAAGGATTTTGGAATAACAGATCATATCCAGACGCTCAGCCTTTTAGCAGAAAAAGCGAGTATAATATAAAAGTCAAATAAAGTAAAAGTTAATTTCTTTATTATTCATAAATCAGTAAAATTAAGTTTATTTACTAACTTAGTGTATGGGCAAATACAATATACAATCACATGTATATTCATTTGTTGCTTTTAGTTTTTCGGCAGGCTTGATATTCGGCCATTTTTGATAAGTTTACCTAGTGTTTATTCTATTTCTCCAATCATTTCCGAACGTATTTTTAATGATTTTATATTTGTTTGCTTGAAAAAGAGTATGTCAATTTTTTATCCGGTTTTTGATGATATTTTATTTATTTTTTCTTTACTGGGAAAGATTACACAAAAAAACTAGTTTGATTTTGTCAGGTACAAGGTCTAGCCAGTTGATTTGACTTTATTATTGGCTAATCTATATTATAATCTCTTTTATTCTATCGTTCGTAATCTTTCCTTTCTTTCTCTCTTTCTCATTCCTATGTACAACCAATCACTCATTTTGTTTACATTATTTACAATGTATATTATCATGCTATGGATATTTTGTATTTAGATTATTACTAATTTTATTTATTTTATTATTTAGTTACTGTTATTAATTTATTTAGTTTTTATTATTATGATTATTTTTGGTTCTTCTTTCTCACATTAGGTAAATGCGGTTCCATGTTTGGCTGATGGGCTCAAATCAAGTCACCACAAACGCTATTACCATTGTGTATTAAGGAATGATCTGAAAATATTGTATGTTTCAAAATCACTGACTTCTGAATGTTTTTGTGTATGTTTGTGTTGAGTCCTAATTGTACTAAATGTAGTGTGAATGTTGTTGGTGTAAGGCCTGTGATGAGGAGGATAATGATGACATTTTCTTGTTTCTCTAACCTTTTTATTTTTGTTGCAAGGTCTGTGTATTTGGAGATTTTTTCTGTGTATTTCGTTCGGATGTTTATGTCGTTAGGAATAGCTATGTCAATTATATAGGTGACTTTTTCTTTTTTGCACTGAAAAGTAATATCGGGTCTATTGGCGGAGACTGCTTTATCTGTATGGATACTGATGTCCAAGTGGAGCTTGTAATCTTTATTTTCAAGTATGGATATCGGTGTGTATTTGTAGTAGGGATCGATCTGTGTTTTCTATGAGTTTGTATGTTTTGGCTAGTGCTTGGTGAACTACCTTTGCAGCTGAGCCATGTCTGGCTGTGTATTCGGTTCCGGCTAATATATTACTTTATTTAATTTATTGTTATTATTTTGGTTTACTATTTGTTTGCACTCTACGCTGCACTTCACTATTTATTGAATTTAGAATCTGTTTAACACTTAACAATTCATTAACAATTTACATAAGATTATGTTTAAACTTAAACCTAATTTTACCTTGATGAATTATTCAATTTATATGATTGTTGCTGACCACTTATTAATCTTATTTAGATGTTTATATTTGTATTTACATGTTATGGACCCTCGCAATAAATTAGTAATCTGTGGTATAATGGTTTATGTTTGGGATGGTTTAGTTGCCTAGTTTGTGTAATATTACGTGTTAGGGTGGATATTTGTGTTTTGTATTTATAAAATGTTAGATATTTCTTTTATGTGTTGTCTTATGGTTTGTATGTTAGTCATTTGGTGTAGTTCGAGGATTTTTATGTAACGTCCAGTTGATATTACACTGTTTTCTGTGCGTTGTAGGCGTTTCGTTTGTGTATTAGATATACTGCACCATACAGGTGCGGCATGTATCAATACTGGTCTTATTATTTGTTTGTAGATCGTTAATTTATTTCTGGGATGTTTGTGTAAATTTGGCGGTATAAGTAATAGATTTTTACATTGCCACGAATGCTTTTTTTAATATGTGGCTTACATGTGAGCGAAATCTTAATCTTGTATCGATAATCAGCTTATTTCTGATGGGTATCTGAGTGCCATTTATTTTAATGTCATTTATCTTGTTATTTGTAAACTTTCTGGTTAGTATTATGCCTTCACATTTTGATTTGTTTAGGTTGATTTTTCAAAGTTTCAGCCATGGGAGTAGTTTAGTTAAATGGTTGCAGATGTACGCCCTAGCTACATTCGCACAATACAAATGTACGTAAATGAGCGTATCATCTGCAAATAATCCTATATTTGTGAATGGATATTTGGGAAAATTAGTTATATATAAGTTAAAAAGTTTTGGTGACAGTACCGAGCCCTGCGGGACACCTGCCGTAATGCGTTCAGGTATTGATAAGGAGTTGCCGAATCTTACTCTGAACTCTGGTCTAATTAAGTAGCTGTGTACAAGTGTTACTATATACAGTCCCAGGCCAAATTATTAGACGCACTGCAAGATTTCATGTAAAATATTAATTACCGAGTGATATTGTACCGTTTTATTATTTTAAATTGATTTGTTTTTTATTTTTATATTATCCAATCAATTACCTATTTATTTGACATAAATAAAACAGCATTAATTTAGAAAAGCATAAGTTTATTAAGTTTTAAAGAAAAGTGAAATTAATGTTAGTAAAAGTCAATATTTAGTTGAGCCACCTTTAGCCGCTATCAAAGCTTTAATTCTGCGCGGCATGCTATCAATGCAAGATTGTACTGTCTCCTGCATTTGAGGATGATGATTCCACACATGAATAATCTTTTCTAGGAGCTGGGTTTTGTTGGTAATCATCACATCTTTAGCCACTTCTCTTTTCATCAGCTCCCACACATTTTCAATGGGGCTATTACCCGGCCAATCCAACAGAGGGATATTTTTTTCTGCCAAAAAAAGCTTTAACAGACCGAGCAGTGTGGCAGGGAGCTCCATCTTGCATGAAAGTGAATGGTTCCCCATTTGGAAACCATTCTCTGAGCTGCGGAATCAACCGATTTTGTAATACTTCTTTGTACTGATCTTGCCTCATTATTCCTTTGACGACGCACAGACGTCCAGTGCCCTTGCCGCTGATGACTGACCAAATCATCACTTTGGTGGGATGTTTAACCGTCGGGACGACACAATCAGGATGAAACTTTTCTCCATGACGACGACGCACATACTGAGCTTTATTCTGCAAAATTTCGAATGTGCTTTCGTCACTGAAGCAGACCTGTCAAAAATAGGAAAAATATATAAACTTCCATGTTTATTTGCTTTATTTAACTGAAAATGATAATAATGTATCAATTATTGATAAAATTGCTGTATCTTACCGATCTCCAGAAGTCCACATCTTTGTCTTGCCATTGTTTGACCCACTTCAGGCGCTTTGCTTTCATTGCAGCTGTTAACTTGGGCTTCTTGGCGGGGCGACAGGCCTTAAAATCTAATTCTTTCAATTTTCTTCGAACAGTGCGCTCAGAAGCATTTACGCTAGCATCCTGGAGTTGTGATTTTATTACCTTTGTGGTAGCAAATCTGTTTTCTACACAAATTTTCTTCAAACATCTCTCTGACCGTGGAGTGAAAATTGGTTTTCTACCGCATCTTTTCTTTCTTTTCGGGCTTAATTCCTTCCCTGACTCAATTTTCTTTTTTATGCGTCGTACACTAGCTTCAGAAACCTCCAATCTTCGTGATATTTCTCGGTTTGTAAATGTTTTCGCAATCACAAGGGCCTTCACTTCAGCTTTTTTACGTGGTGAAAGATCGCCTTTTCTACCCATAATGAAAATAGTCCAATTACTTTTTTAAAACACTGCATACAAAATAAACTAATAACTGAGTAGTATAAAACTGTTAAACAAACAATCACAGTCCATAAAGCCACAGAAACATGTCCGTACCTGATTCGATTCCGATCGCGACTGATACAGGTTTGTACTTGTTTACGTTCATGTATCACTTTGTCAACATAGTGTTGCAATATGTTAAAAATAAATACAAATATGTAGTCTACAACAATTCTTTTAAATAAAAATCAATAATATTGTAGTTTAAATATACCATTATTGCATAAAAACTCTTAAGAAGCATAAAATTACTAAAAAAAATACAGTGCGTCTAATAATTTGGCCAGAGACTGTATAATGGTACATTTTGTATTGTTATTAATTTATATAACAAGCCGTTGATCCATACTTTGTTGAATGCTTTTTGGATGTCCAGTGCAAGCGCAACAGTATTCTGCTGAGTATTTATTTTGTCTAGTACATCTTGCAGTACTTTTGCAATCAGCAGGACGGTGCTGTGCCCATTCCAGATTTCAAATTTTTCTCATTGGAATTTATTTTCAATTATGGAAATACTGTTTAATTTATTTATTACTATTTTCTCAGCTACTTTGGCCAGTTTTTGCCCGGTTTTAGGAGGGGGATCACCACAGACTTCTTCCACTCCCCAGAAAAATGCTGGAGCTGTATTACTGAGTTTATTATTTAAGTGTATTGTACTATGGCTTTTTTGGGCATGTTTTTTCACAAGTAAGGCAGAAATACCATCAATACTAGGTGCTTTGTTATTTGGTAGGTTTTGAATTAATTTTTTGATTTCCGCAAGACTCGTGTATAGTTTATTCCATACTGTTGGGGGTATTGGATATTTTTTGTAAACTGATCTTCCCACTATGTGTTAAATGAAATCGTTCAGGAACTACATTTAATTCACCACCAAAAGTCTGGTATAAATGTTCTGCTATTAAGTCTGCTTTTTGTTAGTCCTTTTGTACCCTATTTGTAAGTAGTGTAGCTATGTTATTAAATTTAGATTTTAATCTCTTAGTCAAACAACAGAGGGAATTGTCTTGTGTTGACAATGCAAACTAGAGACTGTCAGTCAGCTTCCATATTTCTTTCTTTAATTGTTCAATAGAATTTATGTTGTTGTTAATTGGTACTTTATTATTTAAAATTATCCTGTAGAATCTCGTTGGCTTCCTCGTAAGACCATGTCACCCGGTCCTCCCTCCTCGCCGCTGAGACTTTCGAATCTAATAGCAAGGGGGGATGATCAGAAGACAGCTCATCCAAGACGACCGGATCTAGTAAGTTTAATATGTTTTAATTTAAAATTAAATCGATATATGATGGTGGTGCGATTGGTGATTATTGCTTCGATAATGCCATGGAGATGACGAGGCTACTTTTTGAATGTTATTTAGCATGGCATAATCGTGTAATGTGTCCATGGCGGTTATTCCGCCGATTACGCCTGCTATCCCATGACTATCACTTTATTTTCTTGATGGAACAATTCATTAAGGTCATTGTTACTGAATCCGAGACTAAGCATAGCTTCCGTTAATTATTACATCATTATTTAATTTTACAGAAATATTTTCAGTGCTTGAATTATTTTGATTAATAATACATGATTAACATTATTTTTAATAATTATAGCTACTCCCACTCCTCTTCGATTTATGTCCTTACGATAACATATATAATTTCGTCCTTTAAACTTGTCATTTATATTTTAGTTTAGTTTCAGTGATGACAATGGTGTCTATTATATATGAATATAGGAAATATAATAAATCCCCCATTTTGTTTATGATGCCATTGGCGTTCCAAATGGCCATTTTTAAACTGTTGAATTTTTAAATTTTATTGTTACAAATTTTTATAGCGTCTATTAAATTGTTAATCATACGAATAAATTCTTTGATATTTACAACTTTGTTTAAATTGTGCATTGAGTTCATTAAGTTATTAAAATTGTCTGATTCCTGTGGTTCTTGTCTTGGTCAGAGGGTTTGTGTCCTTTCTTTCATTTTTTGCTTGCTCTCGGTCTCGTTGTTGAGCTGCGTGTCCATTTGTTGGGCTATTTTTCTTCGCTTCTCCCCATACGTTGTGTGTTGGAGCAGGGGCTTGAACAAATCATAGTGGTTGTTTGGGTTGCATTTCTTGATTAGTCTTCATTTGGCTTATTTTATATTAATATATCGAGCACGTCTTGTCATTTGCAATGTCATGGCGAGCATTTTAACTGGTTAGCGCAGTTTTTAAAATCGGTTTGATGGTTACCTGCGTATTTTGCACATTTCTCCATCCGATGGATAATAACATTAAGGTGCACCTAACTGTCATCGATTATAAGAAGTCTTTCGACTCTCTGGAACATTGAGCAATTATGCACTCCTTAGCTCAGGTCAGAATAGACTCAAGATATACTGAACTCCTAAAATTCATATATGAAACTACGATGTTAACGATTAAATTAGACGAAGATCGAAAAACAGAACTCATAAAGATCAAGGATGATGTTAGGCAGGACCACACAATTTCACCAAAATTATTTACCCTGGTCTTGGAGATTGTGTTTAAAAGTCTTGAGTGGGAAGAGAATTAAAATCGGTGGCATATATTTACATCACTTGCGACTCGCAGGTGATGTAATGTAAATCGTGATAAAACAACTTAATCAAATTTTACAAAAAGTGGGACTCGAGATGAACATCAAGAAAACAAAACTTTCTTAGCTCATAAAATACAAAAATGAAAATTGGTGCGGAAGAAATCGAGATAGAGGAAGAGTATGTATACTTGGGACATAAAATTAGATCGGATATTGGTCTCAGTGGGACTACATTTCAAAAATAGATATCTCCGTGACCTTAAAAAGAAAAGTATACTAGAGCTGTATACTTCCAGTAAGTACGTATGGGCTGGAAACTATGATCCCAAAAAAAAAAATTGTCTTTGTCTACTCCAACGTATTCAGCGGGCCATGGAAAGACAGTTTACGAGAACATATTAAAAGCGAGGATATCAGAAGTACAACACAGTACACAGTACATATATCAGTCAAAGAGTGACAAATTTAAAGTGACAATGAGCGGGGTATGTGGCTAGAAGGAATGATGGTAGATGAAAAACAAAATTACATAAATGGAGATCTTGGGAGAGCAGACAAAGTGTCGGAAGACCAACGAAAAGATGGACTGATGATATCAGGTTCGCAGCAGATTGTTGTTCTCCAACATTTTCTTCATCATAAATATTTCTCAGCGTCCGTTATGAAAGCAGGGGAAAACATAAAGCAAACGACAAAAGTTCGTCACGAACTTCTTCTGTGTCGGTTTCGGTGAGTTCACAAATTTTGTCGAGCGCCTGCTTCGATAAGCCTTTTTTCTGATCAAAACACATATAGGTATAGAATGGTTTATGTTTTTTGAATTGATTTTGAATCGCCATTATGACTATGTCAAGTATAATATTGTACGTTTTTATTTCAAAACTTTTAATTGCATCATTCGCACTACTGTTTTCATTTTTAGATTTCCGCTGTTATAGAATCTTTGTTTCTATCTCAATATCAAAAGCTTCGAGATTATTATTCACGATTTTTAAGAATTTGTGAGCCCTTTGGAATAAAATTTGGAAACTTGCAGGGTCATTTTGAAAAATTTTAAATTGTTCTAGCATTCTATTTAATTGACGCCAAGCCTGAACATAATTTAAATTTACTGTTTGTAAATACTTTGAACTGGATGTGGTCCGAAAAGCAATGCTAACAAAACAGTTTCAAATTTCAAAAGCTAATTTTTTAAACTGATTGCGTGCTGATATTCAGACTAACGACTACATTCACGAAAACAGCTTTAGATTGGACGTCAACGCTAGAATACCCAACCGCATTTTTCCGTGTTTGAAAATGTCCAAATACTTTTGACAAAGCATTATGTTTGGAAGACCATCTCGTTTGCCAAATAAGGCTTAAATTGACCTGAGGATTTGTTTTTTCATATTCAAGCATTCTTTTATACGATTCTTTAAAGGAAACAGCTAATTCTTGTAATAATCCAAATAATGATATGGCAGAGAGCGTACATTGAGCAGTATCAGATATAACTAAATTTAATACGTATGCCTGACACCAGGTCTACATGTTTAGAATTGATTTGTTTCAAATATGCCGAAACTCCATTATATTAACTATTCATATTTGCCGCCCCATCAAAGCCATTAGCAATGCAATTTTCGATATAAAGACCATATTCATTTAAAGACGTTTGCAATAAATGACATAATTCTTGCTCTTTTCACAGCGATAAGATACTTCATTATATACATTTATGAATCTGACGACGAAAACACACTGGTCCTAAGAACAAACATTAGTGCTTGAATTCATCATTATGGAAAAAAAATTCCAGCGATCCTCACCGAACGTGCTACGGTACAAGCTATTTCTTGTTTTATTAGCAAATTGATTTTATTTGAAGTTCTATTACTTAAAATTGATAAAAAAAACCTCCGCGTCCTAGATTTTTCGAAAGCTCTTTTTTCATAACTGCAAACCTTCCAGTTGATTTTTCAAGATGTTCGTTCAAAGTAGGATCGGTTTTCGCTAAAAGCAAAATTTTTGCAAGGAAATTTCCACGTCTGACATTCGCTTGGTTAAAGTACACGCAGCTTCATTTTTGTGACCTCTGAATGCTAGTCCGTGTTCTCGCTTTTGAGCATTTCGCAAATTCATGTGTGACATATTTAACAATGCCCGTATACTAAAACCAGATTTATGTCTCAATAGAGCTTGAACGGAATCTTTATGATCAACGCTTTGCTCATGATCACAGATGCGTTCGTGGGTATGCCTCCATTTATTGAAGCCGCATTTTCTGTAGAAACGGAAGAGCTCTTCGCGAAAGCTAAGCAAACGTAGCAAAATAAAGCTTGGCGTTTACCACTGAATGAGATCCAATTTCTTTGGATTTGATTTCCGGATTCATGTCCATAAAACGTTTTTTCTGGATTGAATTCGAAAACGATATTTTTCTCACAATTCTTTTCCGGCTGCTGAGGGTGGTAATTCAGAAGTCCTGGGATGTCATCTGTTGAAGATTTGATAAAAAAATCAAAGCTTTCATCATTTTTATGTTTTAGGCCTGTGGAAGGTCAAGCATAATCATACACGTAAGACTTAATAAAAATCTCATTTTTATTCATTTGAAAAATTGAATCATATATAATACAAAGTAATGAAAAATTCACGAACACGACTCCGTATTCAATATGCCTTAATTGTGGTTCAGCTCAAAATTGAGACTCTCTTCAAAAACAATACCAATGGCCGCTATTTCGTGGTTTGAAACGCTCTTTAGCACGAAAGCAAATTTGGGACCCACTTTAAGGTGGAGCGGTTACGTCTTCTAAAAGAATGTTCGCGCATGCGCAATGGTACATTCGCAAAGCTCTTGTTCGGGCTTGCCCGTTTCGTCTTAAAGAGGGTCATAATTTTTTCTTATTGAAGAGGATTTTAGACCTTCGTGGCAAAAATTGATTTTCTGTTTGTTGGTGTCTGGTGTAATGAACGAGTTCTACGAGCTCAGCCATTGCCCGAGAAACGCCTACCACCTTTTACTAAGTTATGCTTGCGGGTCGTGCTCGTGTGAGCAATGGACATGAGTCGAGAGCATGGCGTGGTAAGGGTGGGGGGCGTTTCTAGGACGTCGTCCTCTTTCAGTCTTTCGTGCCAGCTTACATATAATAAATTATATTTATATACGAATAATTCTAAATTTACGCAGGATTATGAATGTCTAAATTCGGATACTACCTGGACATATGAAATATTTTCGTGGTCCTTGGCGCTCCAGGAAAAGTACCGGTTTCCCGGTGGGCTAGCACGCCCCTGGTCCTGTTTGTTATTGACACTATGTGGTTCTTTTTTATACAAATCATTTCTTTTACGAGAACCTCTTTCTTCGGTGATAACTTTGGCATTTGGAAAGTCAAATTCGTGATGTTCATTTGCTTCGGATATAAATGTATTTTTTGTGTAGCAAGGTCCATTTAATTTATTGTATTGTGTTGTCATTCCAGTATATTTATTAGGGTTATTGGAGGTATATATATATATATATATATATATATATATATATATATATATATATATATATATATATATATATATATTAGAGGAGGATAGTCTTGACCGACTAGTTAAACAGCAAACATAAAATTCTTGGGGTAAGCGGTCATGGGAATAGGGCTAAAAGGTTTTTAACACCTTTTTAGCTACACCAAGCTTTCGAAAATATTTTATTTTCTTCTTCAGGGCTACAAATACAGTAGATTATCAGTATTCTAAGGTTTAAAACACGAAAGCAACCCAAAATTATTAACATCAAACTATTTACTGCTAAGTGGTGCTTTTTTGGATAATTCCTTTCAACAAAAAACCACATTACTCTTAATATTAATTAGGAAAACATGAGAAAATTTCGACAAAAATCGTTTACTCCATTTTGTTATATATGGTACGAACCATTGTGTGTTTATAAGGTGATTTTATTTTAAATATATATATATATATATATATATATATATATATATATATATATATATATATATATATATATATATATATATATATATATATATATATATATATATATATCATTCCTTTTGTAAAGTCGGCGTCTTTTTATCTTCTGCTCAACTCGTAGTTTATTTATACTAGACAATGACGTTGACATTTCGTTTAATTTTTCCAAAGTTTGTTAAATTTTTACAATTTGACATTAGGTTATATGATATATTTTGTGAATTTTCATTTTGCCAATCCATCTGCAATAGGTTCGAGAAAATTGAGCTTAAATCATCAATGTCAGTTTTTTTATTACCAGAATTCGGTACAAGATGGATTTCTACCATTTCCCTAGAGATTCACTTGTTAAAATTCCCTTCCCTTCACATAATTTTGGTTTTATTAATATTAAGTTCATGTGGGAATTGATTACTATGTGAAGCAAGTGCGCAAGAGTTTCTCTTAAGTCTGCAATCACTTTTATGAGAAGTGACTCTCTCTTTTAGGACTTTGAGATTTGTCCTATATAGACTTTTTCACACTGAGTGCAAGGGATGCTGTATACTACTTCCGAGACTTTCATAGTTTTATCCTTATCTTTTTAAATTGGTAAAAATATTATTAATTGTTTTTTTATGTTTGACGGCAATTTTTAAATCAGGTTGATAATTGAAAAGTTTAGTAATTTTATTGAAAATTTCTTTTAGATAGGGGAAGAAGTAGTGATAAATCATTCGGTTTTCAGAAAGAAAGGCACTGATATTAAGAGTAAGATTATTTTCTTGTTGAGAGATAGGTGATATTGAGTTACATAATAGTTTGTTCAACATCTTATTTATTTTGATTTTCGTGGTGTAGGAGGAATGGAAGTTGATATACGTTCCTGAATAGGTTGGTTTGGTGTACCAATTTACAATGATGGAGTTATCATTTTCTCTAATTAATAAAATGTCTAAGAAAGGGACACTATTGTTTGTTTTCTCCTCGATCGAGAACTGAACTGGGATGAAAGCCATTGAATATTCTGAGGATCTCATCTAATCCGTCATTTGGTATTGAGGTGATAATGTCATCAGAATATTTTTTTTTTTTTTTAAAAAAGGTAGGTTAAAAAAAAGTTTAGGTCCGAATTGGAGTATCCATTATTTCTTTGCAAAAATGCTGATTAAATTTGCAATATGTTGACTAAAAAACAAACTCTAAAATTTCAAGAAAATTGTGAAGTATATTTGCGAATATCAGTCCAATGCTTTCTGATGCTTTTGATTACTGATTGAAGAGAGTATTGCTATATAAAGAGACAGCATCCAAGCTAATCGTACGATACCTGGAGGGAGTTGCTTGCTCGTTATGAAGTTAGTAAATTCAAAGGAGTCAGTTCAATAGTAATCATTTTCTTTTACATATGCATTAGATAAAACTTCAGAAAGAAACGTTGACAATTTGCTATTAGGGGCATTGAGGGATGAAATAATGAGTCTCATAGCTAACTGAGATTTATGAGTTTTGCGGAGCCCGTAGAATTATTTTGATGCATGATTATATATCATTAGAGATTTAGCCTCTTTATCTGTCAGTTTCCCTTGGTTCTTAAATTTAGTTACTAGTTGATTAGCCTTCTGTTGATAAGTAAATGTGGGATCTCTGGTGAGTTCAGTTCTGATATTGAAAGATAGTATTGCATTTCTCAAAATATGTGTCTTTTTCATGATAACTGTGTTAAGGGGAGTAGGGTAGGTGTAAGGTAGGTGTAAGGTAGGGGTAAGGTAGTTGTTAGGGGGGGGTAGGGTAGAGGTAAGGTAGGGGTAAGGTAGTTGTAAGGGGTGTAGGGTAGGGGGAAGGCAGGTGTAAGGTGGGGTAAGGTAGGTGTAGGAGGGGGTAGGTTAGGTGTAGGGTAGGTGTAAAGTAGGGGTAAGGTAGGTGTAAGAAGGGTAGGGTAGGTGCAAGGTAGGTGTAAGGGGGGTAGGGTAGGTGTACGGTAGCTGTAAGATGAGATAATGATAGATAAAGAGATATAAGTGTGACATTACTTTTATCAGCCTTACTAACAATAAACTCCTCATTATCCTTAAGGAATGCTTTTGATTTTTTATAAATTAAAAAGACGCTGGCCTTACAAAAAAATATATAATTTTTTTTTTAATAGAATCACCTTATAAACACAAAGTTGTTCGTACCATATAAAACAAAATGGACTAAATGATTTTTGTTGAAATTTTCTCATGTTTTCCTAATTAATATTAACAGTAATGTGATTTTTTGTTGTAAGGAATTATCCAAAAAAGCACCACTTAGCAGTAAGTAGTTTGATGTTAATAATTTTGGGTTGCTTTCCTGTTGTAAACTTTAGAATACTAGAATCTACTGTATTTGGAGCCCTGAAGAAGAAAATAAAATATTTTCGAAAGTTGTTAAAAACCATACATATTTATATATATATATATATATATATATATATATATATATATATATATATATATATATATATAAAATATACATCGACAGCTCTTCATATAATTTCCATAACTAAATATTGAATTTAACTCTAATAAATAATTCAATATTTTAATACCTTGTGTATCTGAAAATAAATAATATACTAATATTAACAATAACATTAAAATAATAATAACAGAGATTTTATTTGTTTTACAAAGAATAAACTACTCAACTAAAGTGTGTAAATAGTTCATCTTAATTCAGATTGATTTAGTGACATATGATTGTACTAAATGAAATATATTTGTCTAACAATTTTCTATAACGAAGACAATTAAATTGACTCTGGTGTTACATACGGTGATTTCGATGTCAGTTCTTCAATAGAAAAAGAAGTTATGGAGTTGGTCTATTACGACTGGTTCCTAAGATTTTCGCGATTAAAACTGGGGAAAAATATAACTGCTGAATTATTCTGTATAGTTCTATTCTAAGTTTAAAATGAGATAAGCGAGTTAGAGTTAAAGATTCAATAATAACAAACAATTAATGAATTTAATACTGCATATTTAAAGAATTACTTATTCTCAGTTTCAGCGACTGTGCAAATGGTCGTCAAATCATCGCGCAAAAGTGGTGCTAAAATTAAAAATAAGTAATTGTACAAGTATGCAGTACGGAATTTATCAATTTCTTCTAAATATTAAATGTTTTACTGCCAACTTACATAAGATACTGATCGTCCCATTTTATGTTATACCTTTAATGTAATTGCACAAAATACCTTCAAAAGAAGAAGGAACTTAGAAGTACACGTCGCGCTGATACTTCACATCCGTATCAGGTTCAGCTTGTTACTCCACGTACAACGCTTTTCAAACAGTCTTTTATATGGAGAACATCATCCCTTTGGAATGGCTTACCCAGGACTGTGTTTCCCACCGAGTACAATTTACAGCGATTCAAGAAAAACGTGAATCGCTTTTTCCGCACACGTGTCGCTCCTATAGCGCTTTAGGGACTTCCCTGCAGCACGTGTGCTAGACCCATAAAAAAAAACTGTGTGTTGGAAAATTTCAATCACGAAAATATCTGGAACCTGACGAGATAAGGCAATTTTGTAAACGGCTTCGTTTTTTGTAGAAAAAATGCTATATAAATCCCTTGCCAAACATTGTATTGTCTCTTATGTATACAAGAAACTTCATATAATTGCCTATTTATTACCGTTTTCACCGTTTACATTGGATTGAATTCTTATAGATCAACATTTTTGGGTTCCTAATGACTACCTGTCTGTTGTGATTCGAATCATTTTTTCTTCAGCCGTTCCATGTATATATTTGTTCCACTACATCTTTCTGTTTAACACCCAGTCATTTATACTGTCCATTTTTCATGATTAATGCCGCCCTCCCCCGTGTTTGTTAATTGCTCCCCTCTATAAGCAGTTCGTCATTGTAGTTTCAGATATTTTTGCCGTTTGTTAAATTGGCAAAATGACCTTTGAAAATCGTCGTCAAAATAACATAGTATTTTATTTTTTATTATTAAATCCAAAACTAGTGAGCTTAAGGAGTTTCCTTGGATAATTTATATTTTTAACAGTATTGGCTCTGGGAGTTCACCCTTGAGTTGGGCTATGATATCGTTTTTTGATTAAATATTTTCTACTGTTTTGATGATATTGTGAGGAACATGTCGTTCGTAAAAAAGACGTACTACGTCTTCTAGTTTTACTCGATGGATGCTTTTGTCAATTTGTGAAAATAAGAAGGCTGATCTATTCTATTCTACGGATTTTTCGGTAATTTTTGGCAGATCTCCATAGTCTAAAACCCTGCTATTCCTCTCCTGAGAAAACGTGCTCGTTGATTTTGTATAATATTTTCTGCAATAATACCAGTAATAATTTACTTTACAAGATTAATCAGAATTTCTTCTGGTTAAAGACATGCCGAAGTTGCGCATTTAGCATATCACACCTACAAATTATAAGACTTTGAAAGTAAACAGTAAATAAATGTTTCAGCCAAGTAAACATTGCTTTAACTGAGATATTTAAGAGCAACGTCATTTTACAAAAATCACTTTATTGGTAATATTTTTCTTATAAGTCCACTCGTTACTACAGAAATAATAAACTTTTATAAGAGTAATTGTGCTGAAACTAAAACGTCTTTGCTGTCACTAAAATAAATACTAAAAAAAAACTATATACATTTAACGGGACAATAAAAAATATTAGTATCAATAAAATCATTGGATTGTTTTTATATTTAGTATTGACCCTATGGTTTATATCTGAAGTAATTTGTATCATTCGTCCATGGCAAGACAATTAAGTTCGGGCAGTAACAAATATCCGTCTTTATAATGATTAACTTTAATATAACTTGTACCGATTCGTCAAAAACTAAAAAGTTGAGGAAAATAGACTAGATCAAATTATTCAAAAAAATGACTTATTATATTAAACATCAAGAAAGTATAATTTTTTCATCAATTTATTTTGGGAACATTAAATTTTGTGTATACCGCATTAATATGTTAAATTATTAGGGTAATTATTCCGTCACACAAAGTTTGGAGGAAACTTAATTGTTGATATTAGGGTGTAAAAATATTATAGAAATAAATGAAACTTTAGTTGGGATTGATAGAAAGAACAAGAAAATTGTATGATTATATACAATTTTTGTTGATATTTCTTGCCAAAACATAGTGTACTATGCTGCACTACGCTTACAACTAAAATGAGCAATTTGAAAATAGAAATGGTCATAATTAAATTAATATCTAGACAATTAAGGAAAGTAACAACGTCATTGTAGGTGACTTACAATGAGGGTATGCTATTTAAAACTAAACTTTTAGAAGAGGAAGTTATAAAGCTTTAGAGAATGGTTTAATAATCTAATAAAATATTGTAATACTTATAAAAGTTTCAAAGTAAGTGGGTTGTAGAATGGAGAAGCTAAGTAAAAGGCATGTAAGAACAATCAAGGCAACGGTAAGGGAGGAATGGAGGAATGAGAAAAAATAGACCTTGATTCTTTAATTAGGAATAGGTAAAAAATAAAAATTGTACCGTTTGACGTAAATGGCTAGGCCATTTCTGCTTCAAGAGCCCTGCCTGTGGAATAAGTTTTAAAGGCATAAAAAACATTATTTTTTCTTTCTGAACAATGGACTTTTTAAAACGCCCATTATATTAAAATCTTTAAATTTAATTAACACGTAACTAAATACTGACAGGGTGCCATCTTTATTAAAAGTATCTACAGTTATTTCCGTCTAATTAAGTAGAATCGAGTGATCTAAATCAAATCAATATGTTAATCAAATAGGAAATATAATGAAAAATAAAAAAAAAAAAACCTATTAAAATCGGTTGTTTAATTTGGTATTAATTTTTGATGTGGTCATTGAACCGATAGGAAATGAAACGAAACCAAAATTGATTCTTTATAACTTATCTTAGACAGAACCATGAAATACGTCCAGTTAATTTTACAAAAATATTGTTATTTGGGTTTGTAACGATCGCTTGAGGAGTACTTACGTTTATCTGGGAGCCGAAAATACAAAAATAGCACAAGGATTCTTTAAAAAACTTTAAATATGTTAAATTCCTCTTTGGCTTCTTCATGTATATCAAATTATTGGATAGTTCCGTACCCTCAACAAAAATGTCATATTTGCAATGTTCATATTTCGGTTTATATCATATTTGTTTAGTATACAGCGTAAAGCAGCTAAATGAATACAATTTTTTAAAAAACTTGTGATTTACTCAGTCCTTTTCTTGCAAACATGCAGTTCTAAAATGAATACTAAATTTAGCTATCTTACACTGAAGAGTAACTTAATATTTTATGGTGAAACGTTTATAAAAAAGGAGGAGGTAGTGACAAAATTACTAATTTTTACCCTCCTCGTCTCTAAGAACTTTAAAACGGGATATTTAATATAATATATACTAATCAATAGTTCTAACCTCTACCCCAGCTCCTTTAACCTTATATATATTTTACTCAAAAAAAAATGCTTAAAATTAGAGCACTACTTTAACCAAGAACCTGAAAAAATGCTCGCAATACTATTGAAATTATATAATGTTTAACATTCCTTACTCCTTTCACCCTCCAAACTTGTTAAAATTGAAAGCAATGAAAAAGTAACTTAGTTTTTGGATTTCATGACTTCAAGAACCCTGAAAAGGATATATAATACGATATATACTCTTTTAATTTTCTCCTCCACCCTTTTGACTCTTTACAAATAATTTTGCATAAAATTTGTCTATTATATTATATTACTAATAAAACCATTAAAAAATTATTATTTACTCCCCCCTTTCACCTCCCATTTTCTTAAGCGATATTGCTCAAAAATTATAGGCGCCATGTCTTCTCTAGGTCTTATTTGTATGCCAAATTTGACATTAAGATCTCATTTCGTTTGAGAATTAGGTGAATTTAGATTATATTGAGACTGGTGCAAATCGATGTTCCATCTCATCAAGCCTATGTTAGTTTCGATTAGTGCAGGTTATGTTTTGGTTCATCCAATGCTCGAGAAGCGCCAGCCCGTGGTAATAGTTTTATGTTACTACTGATTCGTTTAAATTAGTTTAAATTAACTTTTCATATCGAGTTCGGCCTCAAGCGACTATATATTTCAACTGGCTGGTGTAAGCTCTGATTAGTTTAGGTTAGTTTAAGTTTTGTGTAATTACAAATAGTCTACCGTGAAGAATCGTACCATCCCGGCAGCCCTAGGTTCTTTCTCCTAAATTTAGGTTTTGTAGCCTATTCAGCATAAAGAGAGGAATAAGCCGGCGCTATCATAGCACACTTCGTATTAAGATATTATGACGTATTTTATACAGCTAATAAAAATTGCTTTACCCTCTTCATGTTAATAAAAATAAACAAGGTTTAAATAAGTTCACAACACTTCTTTGGTTCATTTTTAATTTTTATTAATTTACTGATAATTTATAACAAAATATGATAATAAATTTTAGCATATTTAAGTTTAAACAGATTATTTTTTCTGATACTATTAGCCTAGACAATGAACAACCCAAATTGTGTTTAAGATTTGTGTTCCAGATAATTAGTATCAACTTTAAACATAAATATTTTAAAAATAACTTTATAATCTGCATTTTTCAGATTATGTTTGGAATGGTAAAAACCATCAACATTTGATGATGAGCGAATTGAGATCCATTAATCACTTATCCTTGTTTAGTCATTATTTTATTTCAATATGCCACGTATTTCTTCCATTTTATGAGGGTTTGGATTTAAGGTGACCCCATTTCATCGTTGTCTGTGAAGCGCCAGTACGAAGACGTTTGGCTATGGCTAGAAACTCGACGATTAAACCCACTAAGATCTGAAAGATCCAGCTGTTATAAAAAACACAAAGTTAAGATTGCTATCCAGCCTTATATAGCAACATAGGCATCGGAAACATGGACCATTAAAAGAGGAATCAATGCATTTGAGATGTAGGCATATCGAAGAATCCTCAGACTATCATATACCTAACATTGTACTAATGTATCTGTTCTTGAAGAGCTTAGTATAAATGACCGGCTTTCAAATAAAATTAATAGACACTACCTGAAATATTTTGGTCACATTATGAGGAAAGTGAATGCCATGAAAAAGCTTGTAGTACCGGGGAAGGTAGAAGGTCAAGGGGACGGTCTCCAACAAGAAGGTACGACCAAGTAAGATCTCTTCTTGGTATGGGTATGCGCGAGTCCTGTCAGATTGCGCAGGATCGGGATGCCTGGAGAATGACTGTTGAAGCAGCAACTGCATAGTATCACCGATATTCTTATTGGGGTGAGATGATTGAGAGAGAGAGATTTATCGGAATTAGAGTACGAGGTTTTCTTCCAAGCAGTGTTTCTGCTGGTAAACGAAATCTGAATTTTGGTATATTTTTATAATATAAAATAGCTAGAAAAAGAACCAGTGATATTTCCATCCAATACTTTTATATAAGGTGCCTTAACGATCTGAATATAGTGTTCTGCCATTCCATTAAACCGTGGGTGTTGTGGGCTCAAAGTTCTTAATTTTATCTCATAAGATTTAGCAAAATTTTTTGATTCAGTTGACGTAGAGGGTTGCTCATCAAAGGGCAATATGAATATATTTTTAAAGCGAATTATTGGTCTCGCGGATTTATCTTCACTTCTTTTAACAATGAGTTTGCTACTAAAATAATCTAAAACAACTAAAAGAATCAATTCCAGTATTTAAAATCTATACCTATTTTTTTGCCAGGGACTTCGTGTGATGTAATTGGTTGGTAAGGATTATTATTTCAGAATTTATTACATTTAAGTGATATTTGCACAATAGTGACAATATGCTGCATAACCTTATTGGCGTTCAATTTTAATTGCTAAAATAATATTTCATTTCCACAGCTGAGAAAATATTTGTGAGATTTTAACATTTCTTAACTTTGCAGATAACTTTGTGATTAATACAGTCCACAATCTTTATCGGCCAGTGTTTCAATCAGTTTGTTAGTCTACCCGTATATTGCGTGATATTTGCCGAACGATATCTGATGCCGATTTCAGATTTGGTATACGTTTAGTAGATTTAGAAGGGAATACAACACTTTGGATCATCTTCAAACAATTAGACGACTAGTGGAAAAAGCAAATGAATAAAAGGTCACCTTGTGGATAGCAATGGTTGACTACAAAAAGCATTTGATTCGGTAGAGATATGGGCAGTCTTTAACGCCTTAAGTAACAGCAGAGTCGACGAAAGATACACAACTGTTCTTGAATACATATATAAAAATGCCACATCACAAATAATGCTCGAAGGGAAAACAATTAAAATCAAAATTAAAAGAGAAATTAGACAAAGCTATTCACGTTGACTCCAGAAGACATGTTCAAATCGTTAAAGTGGGAAAATAAAGGAATACTGATGGACGATGAACGATTATATCACTTAAGGTTCGCAGATGATGTTACTCTGATTGCCAACACAAGAGAAGCATTACAAAAAATGTTGATGGAATTAAATGACAAGTCTGGAGAAATCGGTCTAAAAATAAACTTCACCAAAACCAAATATTTGAACAACGAACGTGAAGATAACAGCCAGGAACTATTAATAGAAAGTGAAAGAATAGGAAAAGTATAAACATTCATGTATTTAGGACAAGAAATCGAAATATCAAAAAATAATTTAAAGGCAGACTTAGATAGAAGAGTTCCCCTTAGCTTGGTCTGCGTTAGGAAGGTTACAATTTACACTTAAATTGGACGTCTCAAATACAATAAAAGCCAGCGTATTCGATCAATATGTACTGCCGGTATTAACATATGGCACTGAAACGTGAGTTTTAAATAAAAGTATAAAAAATAATCTCCAGGTAACCCAAAGAGCAATGGAGAGAAAAATGCTAAATATTAGACTCCAAGATCGTATTCCTATCATCGAGATACGAAGAAGATCAAAAATGACAGATAAAATACAACGAATATGTAAAGGATGCAGAGGTAAACCAAAGACAAGATGGACGGACGACATAAAAAGATTACCGAGACACAATGGATGGAATAAGCTAATGATGATGATGATACGTTTAGTAATTGACACGATATTCCTTTTATCGAGAAGAAAACAAAAGGGTGGAAGTTGATAAATTTGATGATACTGCCGTTATTATACACATCTCTTATTTTGTCTTATATCATAAAAAAGAGGAGGGAGGGGTCGTGAAGAAAGTATCGAATATATGATGTGGTATATAATTTGCTCGAAAGTCAATTTTTCACTATTTCTGGTCTTAAATGAAATAACAACCAAACCTGTACTTTTCGAGGGTGGAGTAAGAAAGAAAAAGAACTTTATTCTTTGTTTTCTAGACAACAGAACCTTTGAGTTTAATTTGTTTTTTAAATATTACTAGCTACAATTCAGCTTATTGTTCTTGTAGGTCTAACACAATTCACGGGAAGTCCCTATATATTTATTAAGGGTAACCGTTTGGTACGGTGCGGAATTTATGCGTCTTGAGTATTTTTGTAGAACAATTTGGGGAATTATTAAATTATCTGTCAAGGATATCGAAAAACTTTTAAAAATTGTTGATGGTAGTTTTAAATATACTTTATCTAAACAGTAATTAAATTCAGCTTATTCTTTCTTTAGTTTCTCTATTTTAAAAGTAAACATATCAGAATTTACTGGAATAAACAATCACAAACTTGTATAGATAATATTTGCATAAATCTAGGTAATACTAGTTATAAAACAAAACTTATTGATTCACAGGTAATTTTCATAAAGTCATTACACAAGACTTCTTCAATAATGATCATAAACTCAACCAATACATAAAATAAATAGAAAGAAGTTGAGACTGCTCTACAAAATCTTAATTAGGATTGCTTTAATATTATCAAGAAAGTATAATTTTTTTTTATCAATTTATTTTGGAGACATTAAATTTTGTGTATACCGCATTAATATGTTAAATTATTAGAGTAATTATTCCGTCACACAAAGTTTGGAGGAAACTCGATTGTCGATATTAGGGTATAATAAATTATATAGAGATAAATGAAACTTTAGCTGGGACTGAAAGAGAGAATAAGAAAATTGTAGAATTATGTAAAATTGTTGTTGATATATTTTGCTCAAATATAGTGTACTATGCTGTACTACGCTTACAACTAAAATGAGCAATTTGAAAATAGAAATTAAATTAAATTAAAATCTAAACAATTGAAAAAGTAACAACACTGTAGGTGACTTACAATGACGGTATGCTAATTAAAACTAAGCTTTTAGGAGAGAAAGTTGTAAAACTTTAGAGAACGGTTTATTAATCTAATAAAATATTGTGATACTTATAAAAGTTTCAAAGTAAGTGGGTTGTAGAACGGAGAAGTTAAGTAAAAGGCATGTAAAAACGATCAAGGCAACTGTAAGGAAAGAATAAGAAAAAATAAACCTTGATTCTTTAATTAGGAATAGGAAAAAATAAAAATTGTACCGATTAACGTAAATGGCTAGGCCATTTCAGCGCCTTAGCCGAAAATTTAAACAAATATTTTATATATTGTATATCAAAAATAATAATATTCAAGAGATTGGCAAGAAACAGCATCTTCTGTAGAGAATGATAGTTATGTACTACAACAGAACTTAAGGTTTTTGTGGAATAAATGTTAAGGGCCTAAAAAATATATATATTTTTTCCTGAATATATAAAAATGGAATTTTTAAAACGCTCATTATATTAAAAATTTTAAATTTAGTTAACACGTAATTGAATACTGGCAGAGTGCCATCTTCATTAAGTTAATCAAAATAGAAAAGATATTTAGAAACGGCACGGTTGTGAAAAATAAAAAAATACCTATTACAAACGGTTATTGCGGTATTGATGTTGGTGTCACTGAACCGGTAAGAAATGAAACGAAACCAAAATTGATTCTTTATAACTAATTTCGGACAAACCAATGAAATACGTCCAGTTAATGTTACAAAAATATTGTCATTTTGGTTCGTAACGATCGTTTGAGGAACAGTTACATTTATCTGGGAGCCGAAAATACAAAAATAGTACAAGGTTCCTTCAAAAAGCTTTAAATATGTTGAATAATTCTTATTTGACTTCTTTATGTCTCTTTTATATCAAATGATTGGATAGTTTCGTAACTTCAATAAAAATTGTCACATTTATAATGTTCTTATTTCGTTTCATATTTGTTTACTATAAATGTAAAACAGCTAAATGAACACAATTTTTTTAAAAATTGGTAAAGTGATTTACCGAGTACTTTTCTTGCAAACCTGTCTCATACAGAAGCGTAACTTAATACTTTATGTTGAAACACTTAAAAAAAAACTGGAGGTAATGACAAAATAATTAATTTTCACATTCTTCGTCTCCAAGAACTTTAAGCAGGATATTTAATATAATATATACTAATCAATACTTCTAACCTCCGTATGGGGTCCTTTAACCTCACGTATATTTTACTCTAAACAATAGTAGTTTTAAATATACTTTATCTAAACAGTAATTAAATTCAGCTTATTCTTCCTTTAGTACCTGTATTTTAAAAGTGAACATATCAGAATTTACTGGAATAAACTATCACAACTATCACTTGTATAGATAATATTTGCATAAATCTAGGTAATACTAGTTATAAAACAAAACTTATTGGTTCCCAGGTAATTTTCATAAAGCCATTTCACAAGACTTCTCCAATAATGATAATAAACACAACCAAGAGATAAAATAAGTATAAAGAAGTTTGCGACTACTCTACAAAATCTTAATTAGGATTGCTTTTAAAAATTAACATATTCAAATACACTAGTACCAAATATTTTATACATTATTTCCGATCTTGTCAGAAAGCATTTCCCTTTAAAAAAATTAAAATACAACGCTTTTAGGCAAATTGGTTGGTTTAACGATAATCTACGCCCCATGCAAGATTCCCTCACAGCTATAAAAACTATTTTTGATGCGCCAAAGACGGCATAACATTAGGATGTATACAAAATCTTTAAAAAACAGTTGCATACGAAAAATTGGTGTAGCAAAAAGATTCCACCAAATTATTAGTGGAAATTAATTAATTAAGAATGCTATAGTATATGTATGGTAAGTGAATTAACAGTAATAAGGATGTCAACTAACTTAACAACTTTTTTTATACTATTTCTAGTGCAATAACTCCCTAACAACGCCAATTAAACCATCTAGATAAGTTAGCGCTGGAGAAGCTCAAACGCAATGAAACAAGATCAGAGCTCCAGCGAGAAATAAACGGACAACTGAAAAATCTTCAAAAAAGAGACCTCAATACTGAAGTGAATAATCTATGAAACGAACGTGACTATGAACAACACTGCTAAGAACCTAATAGGGTATCGAAGGGCTACTGCTAAGAAAAAATGGATGACTGAGGAGATCCTTCAATTGATGAATGAAAGGCGACGATACAAAAATTCAAACATAAACCAACATCATTTGATAAACAGAAGAATTAGATCACAAATC
This sequence comes from Pachyrhynchus sulphureomaculatus, assembly GCA_019049505.1. Lineage (NCBI taxonomy): Eukaryota > Metazoa > Arthropoda > Insecta > Coleoptera > Curculionidae > Pachyrhynchus > Pachyrhynchus sulphureomaculatus. The sequence goes on along the minus strand of CM032446.1, from coordinate 106,166,748 downwards.
AGAATAGCCAAAAGACGATGGCTAGAGAAAGAGTGTAGAGAAATGGAAGAGTTACAGCGGGTACATGACACCCAGGCAGAACATAAGAAACTAAAGGAAATAGCTGGGATGTGTAAAACAGAACTGCTACGATGCTTGTCAACAATGACATAGTCTGGGAAGAGAATGAAAGAAAGAGAGTTTGGGAACAGTACATTGCAGAACTTTTTTAAGATAGCGAAAGAGGAGACCTCGAAACTAATCATGAGAGCGACCCACTAACTAGACCATCAATAATAAAAGAAGAATTTCGAAAAGCGATTCAACAATCAAAAAAACAGTAAAGCAGTCGGACCAGATGAGTTGCAATCTGAAATTTTTGGATTAATTGACAATCATAATCTCTCCCAGTTATAAAGTCTTTTCAACAAAATATACATTGAAGACGAGTATCCTACCGACGGGCTTCATCATTCCGCTATCTAAAAAGACCAATGCAAGAAAGTGCAACGAATACCGACTAATAAGTTGAATGAGTAATGCACTAAGAATTTTTCTTAACCATTCTTTTTCTTGGACCATAGAATGTACAGGAAATGCGAAGACAATATCAAAGACACGCAATTTGTTTTCAGAAGTGTAATGGGGACACGAGAAGCTCTGTTCGGGATACGTGTGTTGATCCAAAATTGCCGAGATGTACACATTTCTATGCTTTGTTGATTACGAGAAAGCTTTCAACAAAGCCCAGCACCAGATTCTTATCGAAATATTAAGAACAACAGACGTGGACGAGAAGGATATTCGCTGTATTCAAAACTTGCACTGGCACCAAACTGCATATATCACAACAAATAATCTTACATGAAGGTGTAGTAATATGCAGGGGAGTCAGACAAGGATGTACCCTGTCTCCGCTTTTATTTAATCTTTATTCGGAGGCTGCCTTTAACGAGACATTTGAGGATAAGGACATCCGAATAAAGGTGAATGGAGTATATATAAATAATATTGGGTATACAAATGATTCAATTTTGATAGCAGATACCATTGACGAACTACAGTACATGATGAAGCAATTAAATAATACTAGTAAGAGCTATGGATTAAAAATAAACAGCGCCAAGATAAAATTCATGGTGGTAAGTAGGCGTAGGGTGCCCTATATAAATGCGCGATTTTTGGTAGACGACGTCGCACTGGAGAGGGTGACGCATTATAAGTATTTAAGAAGTTGGTTGAATGAGGACTGGGACAACGAACGAGAAATGAGGTGTAGAATTGAAATCGCCCTTAATTACTTTTTAGTTTTAAAAACATCCTCACCAACTAGAATTTAAGCTTGAATTTAAGAATACGTTACAGCAGATGCTACGTGTGGTCGGTGTTACTTTATGGGGAAGGGGAAACGTGGACGCTAAAAGCATCCTTACTTAATACATTGGAAGCATTCGAAATGTGGGCCAATCGACGAATGCTGAGAGTGCCATGGACTGACCGAGTAACGAAGGAAGAGATCCTGAGGAGAAGGGGCAAGGAAAGATAATTACTCTTGAACATAAAGAGAAGAAACATGTCCTGGCTCAGAACAGAGAATGTACGGGACTCAGAAACATCGGAGACCTGGTTCAGGTTAGTTCAGGTTAGTCTACGAGAACGTGATCGCCAACGTCCAGTGGTAGTGGATAGGCAGTTGAAAAAGATACCAATAAAGCTTAAGTTATCTCAATGGTTTCTTAAAACTTACCGTAATGACCGTAAACAAGTGGATACGCTAGAGGGCTATCATTTTGCTTAGGGAGGAGGCCATTGACAGGTATAATTTATATTAGTGCCTTTAAAGCTGCAATTTTGAAGTGAAGATGTATTCTCTACGCTGATGATGCATCTAAATACATGATATTCTTAAATAAAACACCGAGAGTACTCTAACAAACGCGCAAGATTGGTTTATGAGTAATATTTTCAAACTTGGTAATGCAAAAACTCAAAGAATTGCTGTCAGTGTTTCAATTTAAGGTCAAATTGTTGGACGTTTATTGGACGACGACTTAAAATAGTATCCTCATGTGATGGCCTCTGCACTTAATTTAGTAATCAAATTTATTTAATTAAACAAATTCTAAACTTATAAAAATAGTTCCTTGCTTTGTTACTATATAATCTTATGGGGTAACTAAGCAAATTCTGATAAAAATTTTTAAACTGAAAAAGAAATCCATCAGTATGATTGAAAATTATTATACGCCACTTTTTAAAAAATGTCGTTATGTCTCTACCGTATATTTACCTGTACCAGAGTTTTTTTATACAAGAATTGCAATAAATTTATCAGCTTATCTGTCCATCATTACTATCACATAAGATATTCAACATACTACTGCCGCCTCTATGTCGACCTTCCACTATATTTCGCAACTCTCCAATCTATTCAGCATTTAAAGTAAAAATTAACAGTATTTACTTGTCCTCATTCGTCAACTAATTTTAGAATTAATTTTTTTAAATATTTAAATATTCTTCGTCCAATATAAAATATTATAAAGTTTATCTACTCTTTATCTTATTTATTTATTTATATGTTTTCTGCCAGTTTGTAATATTATATTTTTTTCAGTAATCTTGAAGTGCCATATCCGATACGGACGTAGGCTACCCTTTGTTTGTGGTTGGTTCCTTTTTAAGTGGGGACCTGCAGTTTAATGCCGGTTGCGAACGGCCAAAGTGATAGGGTTTTACTAGGCATGCTACTATGGGTAGTTTACCATTGCCTTCCCGAGAGAGGCGACCGTCACGTTGTAAAGGCTTTTTATATTATTGCCGGCGTACAAAGCAGACACCTTACTCATTACGCTATGGCCGCCTCTTTTTCGGTAATAGTTAAAGAAGTTATAAATATCTAATTTGTTGTCAAATAGATATATACCTATTTAACTATAGAGAACGTTGAAAATTTAAAATCGGGGGTCTCCCGCTCTCTAAAATTATACATATACATATATATATATATATATATATATATATATATATATATATATATATATATCTATATATATATATATATATATATATATATATATATATTATATATATATATATATATCTATATATATATATATATATATATATATATATATATATATATATATATATATATATATATATATATATATATATATATATATATATATAAGAAACTCTGCGTATAAAATTTTGGCTTCATTGCATAATATTAATCCGTGGCTGAAAAGTTCCAGTTTTGAAAAAATCGAAATATAATGCTGAAAACCTTGGTATGGCGTGTAGTTGTATATGGGATATTTACGTATTTATATATTGAAAAATACATTGTCGAGGATGGCCATACAGTAGGATATACATATAACACATAGGGTCCTTTATAACGAGTTTGGACTATTTCTCTGTTACATATTTGAAGAGTTAAGCAAAAATGTCAAATACATTCGACACACACTTATTATTAAAATGTTTTCTTAAGAGAGTGAACAATAGGATACGAAATATTTTTTAAAAATTGTTATAACAAAAAGCAGGCATGACGTGTATATACAAGAATTAATCGCAAGTAAAGAAAATTTCCTAGCTTAAATATATTTCCAAGAATACATAACCACATCTTAAATGAAATAAAACATAAAAATAAATATGAATTTAACGCGGTAAAAAACTACAAGAAACTCACAATAAAAATACTATATTATTATTACAAATCAATTAAAATTACCTAAGTTAAATGCTTAACTTGTCTCACGTCTATTTCATACATTTAGTTGAATTTCCTATAAATTAATTTTGATTTCTTTTCACAAAATTATTCCTTTGCCCTTATTATTTAAAATTGCGTCGTCCTGTATAATTTTCGTCCTCAGGCGATTCTCTTTCAAGTGTATACCATCTTTTAAATAGCTGAATAAAAAGATATGTAACACAATTAAATGTAGGCTATTTCATAGCTATCTTAATCTTCCAAATTTGCCATTCCGTTAAGTGGAAGTCTCGCTTACAAAAAAAATGGTTATTGCGAGAATGTTGTGTGGGTAAGCGCCCATTTTGCTGCCGGATTGTTTCTTCATTTTTATGCAGTACTTCATTTTCAACAATTTCCTTTATTATTTCCAAGTATTCTCCATATAAATTTCTATGAAAAATTATTGGTACCATTAGTTTATATAGTATTTATTGTTTAATATAGTGCACCAAACTCGAACAGATTGATGGACGTAGTTTTATTTCTCATATCACTTTAGGATTTTCATTAGCTCAAACGTGAACATATTTTTTATAAAAAACTACGGCTGTTGAATGAACTGACCATCCAATCAATTTTATTAAACAGTTGTATATTTGATTCCATACGTTACATTATCTCCTAATAAAAGCTAAAACGTAATTGTTGGTTTGCCTGAATTAAACGCTTATATGGTTGATAATATTTCTGTAAAGTATTTTGAATCCTCTAAGATATTTAGCCAAATTCTTTAAAAGCATCTGATCTAGAACTTTCTGGATTTTCTAAAATGGAGAAAATAGTAAATCTCAATTTTCATTTAGTTTTTATAATAAAAATGCTGAACGATTTCTAATTCTTCATTTTCGTGGTTGCTTCTCTTGGTGCTGCTTTTTTGTTTCATTTAAAGGTTATTTCAGTTAAGATGTGGCTACTTAATCTTTGGATTCTGCTTTGCCTGGCATAAAGTATTGTATTCATTGTGCCTGTCTTTGGTTATAACCGTTTTCAATAAACGGGACAAATACGAAAATTTATTCCGTTCTTCACTATCCAAAAATAAATTATAACAGCACATTGCCAATCTATGTTATTCTCAAAAAAAGCTTATCTTTTCCTTGTTTTCCATGATACCACCATACAAATATGCATTGGCGCTTGAAAAATTAAGAGTTCTATAAAACTGAAAAATTAAATATAGTGTGTTTCATACAAAAAACATAAAATTTGTATCATATGTCAAAAAATGCGAATTTCGATTGTTTCTGTTCTAACTCTGTAAAATAATTATTTATAGCAAGTTAGAGTGGTCGTCCATTTGTAATTAATAGGACAAGAAATTTCCCATCATATGGTGTGTTACTGTGGTTGCATGTATATATATATATATATATATATATATATATATATATATATATATATATATATATATATATATATATATATATATGTAGTGTTGTTCCATTTTGGAAGATTTACAATTATTATTGTTGATGTCGAGATATTCGGTTAAAATTCATGTCTTTTACGAAGAGATTACGAATGTTTGTTGACTGATCATGTGATAAACCATAACATCATGTTCTTATTATCTATAAAATGTTAAATACTCTAGGTGTAAATATAAAAATGATAGAAATTGAAATCATAAAAGAACAGAATAAAACGCTATATAAAAAATAAGAGTGTAATTAATTAGATACTACTGTCAACAAGGTTCTAAGACAAGAACTTTTTAGAAATTGAAGAATGGAAAGAAAACCGCCGCCACTAGGAAAGGAAAAGAAGAAAGAAAGCCTAGGAGAAACTGGAACAGTCCAAGGCATTGACTGAATTGACATCATAAGCAATACTGAAAATTTAATGATGTCGGTGAAGAGGGAGTGAAGATTAAAGAATATTAAAATATAGGGATTAAAGATGAAAGTATCCAAATATTAAATGCGTGACAAAAAGTAAAATGTAGTATTTTAATATTATATTGTTGGATTTAGGTATCTTTTCAACCAATTAACAGAAAATTTTAAATACGAAGATATTATTTTTCTAATGGTTTTCGACTTGTATTTATTCGCGAGAAGTTCTGGGGTCTATTTTACACAACCTGTCTTTCAGAAGTAATTTTTAATGAAATATCGGGTTCTACATGTTTCACAAAGGTACACTTGTGGACTTGTAACAATAAATAAATTTAACAAGTTTAAAGGTAAGGTATTTGCATATTATGAACTATATATTTACATATATTTAATAATCATTTTTTATTTAAGGTAGGTAAATAGCAGTAGTTCTTCATCAAAAGTTGAAAATGATTTGTTCATTTTTCTGAAAGAGGCATAATTATTATGAATTTAACGTACAGGTAGAGTCAACGATAGAGTAAAGTTCATTATCTCATTTGTTTCGGGAATTACGAAAAAATGTTAAATAAAATAGTTTTAGGGAATGTTAAGGTGCACAGTGTAACATTCATTTTTTCCTAGATTTTAAGACCATGTAATGTTACTGATTTTTCGCTTTATAATGTACTTCTTTTCATTTTTGTATCGAGCGGTAGTTAATCAGAAATACCGAGCCGCTCGTTATATAGTGTGCAGTGCGGGTTTCAGACCGAATCTATCGATACGTCGGGATTGGTCAAATGTTTGTATCCGGAGTTTTGGTTCCGGCGTCGCCATATTACAGACAGAGTGCCCACGGCTTATTTAAGGGTCCGGAGGACGCGAGTCTTGGCTTAGTAACATCGAGCCGCAGCCAGGCTTAGTACCATCAAGCCGCAGCCAGGCTTATTTCCACCGAGCCGCAGTAGAGGCTTACGACAATATCTACGAGAGCCAAGTTAAGCACGAGTTTTTTTTTTAACGTAAAGCCGTAGTGGGCTTTGTGTGTTTTCTAAATGGAGTAGCCAAAGTAGGCTCTTCTCAAAAGTGTGAAATCGGTTTTGTATTCCATTGAAGGCCTAGAAGCCCGTAGGAAAACCGTAAGTTACCAGAACATACATCAATAGATCTATTCCCCGCAAATAAGTGTTTTAACAGCAATTTGAACTGACAAATCGTGAAGTGAAAATCACGACTCTTCGATTTCGGGTGTAGTCAAGTTTTAGAAGTAAAATCTCTGATTTAGGGACTCTAATTTATAAAAACTACTTTTAGGCTAGAATTTTTTTGTATTTCTTAAAACTGCAAAGGTTAGAACTTTTATTTAAAATCATGAATAAATTTTCTTTTTGTTGATTAAAGCTAGTGTCTCACTGAATACCTATTTTTCTTTTCAGGATAAGAAAAGTTGTACTAGACTAATTCTTTTTAGTAATAACCATAAAACCCTTCAGTATTTTTTCATTTTTTTAACTGAAGTTAGATCCTTTCTATTTTAAAATGAATGGTGCCCAAAATTTGTACAACTGAAGCTTTTTAAAAATAGAAAATAATTCCAAAAAGACGTATAACAATTATCTCTTACCCATATTTCTCTACCAAGGAAAACTGAGCTAGTGTGTGTTTAATTTCTTTAGTTCTTTTAAAATCAGGATTCACTCAATTCATTATCAGAAATTAAAAAGAGGTTGCAAGAAAATTGCGCCCAAGCGTGGGAAAAACAATTTTCACAGGGTACAAAATGACGCAGTCTACGTGGGGCGCAATTAAACATTTTTTCACAAGTTACAAAACTGCGCCCAAGCCTGGGGCAAATTTTCACACCTTACAAAATAGCGCTGTCAACGCGGGGCTTTTGGAATTTTGTTTTTTAAAGGGTTCAGTGTACTAGCTTTCGAACAAAGTAAAAGCTCTAACTTTTCAGATATTTTTATTTCATAATATTTATTAAACGAAACTACACAATAGCAATAAGACAAAAGCAGGAAATTTGTAGAATTATTTATTTCAATTTATCTGATGGTGGTATAGATATTTGAATTTTGTTAATCGACTCTAAGATAAGTGATCCCTGTTTTTTTCTTAAAAGCTAGCTTTATAGTTCAGATTAGCAGATGTGCTGGTTTACTTTAATTTTTGCAGTGTTAGATTTATTTTGCGGATAACCGAAGAAAAAACTGTACTTTTTTTCTCACCGATGTTTTGCATGAATATTAAAAATACTTTGCTGATACGAAACGGTATTTGGAGATTTTTTGTTGAAAATTCTTAACATATTTAATAAAAGAATTTTAATACAAGGCGATACTTAGAAATTTTTTTGAAATTGTCGAAGATTTTTTTTAATGTTTGGTAAAGAAGTTTACATATTTTAAGTGCCTTTACATATTTTTTATTTTGACTATTGGGAGCACAGGAGAAATATTTTCACGACTTTTTAAACAATTCTTTTAAATTGTATTCATTTATCATGGAAGCCTTCAATTTTAAAGTCAATCACCTACTGGAATATGAGTTAGACTATGAACTGAAAATCCGTCGTACTTTCTCAGAACGTCCGGTCGCGGATAAAAGAAAGATTCTAACGAGGATCTTAAGTAAAGAAATATTCCAATAAATCAGATTGGACTAAATAGTTACAAAAAGTTTCTGATTTTTTTTTAGTCTAATAAAAATTTTCCTTCTCAAGTTAAAACTCCTGCTTCTCCAAATGGTCACATGTCTCCTTTATTCGTGCATAAATATTTAGATAATAGACCGCATATATAGATAGATCTATTAGGTGCCCATTTCTCGGCTTTACTTGACTCTGGTGCAAATGCTTCCGTTGTAGGTCAGAATGGTATTAAAATTTTAAGTCGTTTAAGTATAAAAATATGCCATGTCAAAAATAGTAGTGTTACCACTGCAGATGGCAGCCGTCTAAAAGTTTTAGGTACGGTTGAGTTGCCTCTAGTCTGCAATGGTCATTGTTTAGTAATTTCTGCTTTAGTAGTACCTTCTCTATCACATACTTAAGTTTTAGGATGTGATTTTGCACAAAAATTCGGAATTTTTGTAAATTTTAAAGATAATTCGTGGTATCCACAGTCCCTAGAAGTCAATTCTCACACAAGTTTTAAAGATTGTTATTCAGAAAGTTCTTTAGAAAACCTTTTCTCGCGTCTATGTACCCTAGATGATCTCTCACGGACGGAACGCTTAAACGCAGAAAAAGTAATAAGCTCTTTCAATGAAATAAGTAGTAAAGATAGGTTAGGCCGAACGAATAAAATCACCATGTCTATAGATACGGCTGATGCCAGTCCTGTAAAGACAAGGCCCTTCGCCATGTCTCCGTATATGTCAAAAGTATTAAATAAAGAGTTAGACGAAATGTTGAAACTCGGAGTGATTGAAGAATCAAACAGTCCCTGGTGTTCTCCAATCTTATTGGTGAAAAAGGCCGATGGACAGTATCGTCTATGCTTTGACGGAAGAAAGCTCAACGAGGTCAGCAAATTTGATAACTATCCATTACCGAACATCGACAGAATTTTGACATCACTCAGGAATGCTAAGTATGTATCTTCGATAGATCTTAGAAAGGCTTTCTGGCAAATTCCTTTAGACAAATCCTCTAAGGAAAAGACCGCTTTTGCAGTAGTAGGCCGAGGTCTATTTCAGTTCGTCACTATGCCGTTTGGTCTAGAGAACGCTGCTCAAACTCAGCAACGTTTAGTGGACGCTATATTTGGTCCGAAATATGAGCCACATATTTTTACCTATCTCGATGATATTTTAGTAACATCGGAAGACTTCGAATCGCATATTCGCTTACTTAAAGAAGTAAAAAATAAATTGAAAGAGGCCGGACTGACGATAAATTTGAGCAAATGTGATTTTTTCAAAACTTCTCTAAAGTTTTTAGGCTATATTGTAGGCTCAAATTCCTTGCGTACCGATCCGGATAAAGTAGCAAGCATGGTTAATTATGCGAGACCTACTAATACTACGGAAGTTAAGCGTTTCGTAGGAATGTGTTCATGGTATAGACGTTTTATTGAGAATTTTTCTACCTTGTTGTCGCCTATTAATGATCTTTTGAAAGGACGAAAAAAAGGACAATCGATAGATTGGACAAAGGCAGCAGAAAGATCTTTTATAAAGATTAAAGAGCTATTGGTTTCAGCTCCAATTTTATCCCAACCAGATTTTTCCCAACAGTTTTATATTTCTAGTGATGCTTCTAATACCGGTTTAGGAGGCGTCCTAACACAGAAAATCAATGGTGAGGAAAGAGTGATAGCGTATGCCAGTAGAACTTTATCAAGGGCTGAACGTAACTATTCGGTTGTTGAAAAAGAATGTTTAGCAGTACTCTTTAACATCGAAAAGTTTAGACCTTACATAGAAGGTGTTCCTTTCACGGTCATAACAGATCATTATAGTTTATTGTGGCTTAATTCTATTAAAAACCCTAGTGGCAAACTAGCGCGTTGGGCGATTAGGTTGAGACAACATACGTTTAATTTAATTCATAGAAAAGGAGTCCACAATGTTATTCCTGACGCTTTGTCAAGAATCCCAGATCATACAGTGGACGAAAACAGTCTTAATGCACAGATTGGCGTAAGAATTGATACAGTTGATATAGATCGCATTGATCCATGGTACGACAATTTACGGCAGCAAATCAAAGAATTTCCTGAAAATTTTCCGCAGTGGAAAGTGGAAAATGATTTCGTGTACAAGTTTATCCCAAACCAGTTGCCTTTAAAAGTTAATGTACCCGAGTGGAAAATACTAGTTCCTAAACCACAGAGAGAGGAAATTATAGACATGTGTCATACTCCTCCTACTTCTGGTCATTTTGGTTTTTATAAAACTCTTCACAGGATTCAGGAACAGTATTATTGGCCAATAATGCGTTTTGATATCTTAAAGTTTGCGAGGACTTGTGAAGTATGTGGAGCGCAGAAATCTCCAAATACACTACCTATGGGGCTGATGGGAAAAGAGAAAACGGTTAATTACCCTTTCAAGTCATAGCAGCTGATCTAGTAGGCCCATTCCCCCGTTCAAAAAAGGGAAATAAATGGCTTCTCGTGGTTTCTTGCTGGTTTACAAAGTATACCATGCTATTTCCTTTGAAAAGCTCTAAAGCTGGATATATAGAGAGAATTTTGGAAAATAATGTCTTTCTAATCCACGGTGTTCCATCGCTCTTAAAGTGTGATAACGGTACTCAGTTTACCTCTAAGAGTTTTAAGAGCTTAAGTGAAACTTATGGTTTTAACATCCGTTTTAATCCCGTGTACTCTCCACAATGTAATTTTGTTGAACGTAATAACCGAACAGTCGGGACCGCTTTAAGAAGTTACGTTGATTCACATGACACTTGGGATGGCAATATTTCCAAAATTCAACAAGCAATAAATACCGCAAGACACGAAGTAACAGGGTTCACACCGTCTTTCTTAGTTTACGGCAGACATATACCTCTATCTGGATAGTATTATAAAAATTTAGATTTGGATGTCAATGTTGACAGCGAAATAATTCCGGGTAACAGGGGTGCGTACGCCGAAAATTTAAAGGGTTTAAAAGATATTTTCACCGACGTGCGTAGTAGGATACATAAGGCTTATGAACGGAACAGTAAGTCTTACAACCTTAGAAAAAGGGATTTTGCCTTTAAGATAGGTGATCACGTTTGGCGAAAAAATAAAATTCTTTCCAGTGCAGCTGATAAATTCACATCTAAGTTGGTACCTAAGTATGTGCATTGCGTGATAAGAGAAAAGATTTCAGACTTAGTTTATGGTTTGGTTAATTTAGATGGGACTAAAATAGGACGATGGCATATTAAAGACTTAAAACCATTCAATGAACCTAACCCTAATGAAAGTTTGTCAGAAGAAGAATAATTTATATTTACATTATCTTAATTGCTTTACTTTATTTTTTTTGATGTTGCTCTGTAGAGGTGACGACCTCGTTTTTTTTGACAGTTATAGAAGTTGAGCAGAGTATAGCTTACTTTTATAGTTTAATGCTAAGGTTTTGGGTATTGGCCATATCCCAAACTTAGGTTGATTGTGGTTGATGTTTAGCATCGACTCAGTTTTAGCGAGCTTGCGAAGGAGTCACACTCAGGATATATCATAAGACTGGTATGTCGGTGGTCGCGGGATTTGATTTGCTTATGACCCCAAATAATATCCAGTTCTTGACACTTGGAAGCGAAATTTTGATTAGAGGCAATCCAAGGTGATCTTGAGTTAGGACAAGCGCAAGATGTAGCTCGTGTAGTGTGATGTAGAGTCAAAAATTTTTATGAGCAATTTCAAAGTTTGTTACCCGAGTGGGTGTATTTCTATTACCTTAGTGGTATATGTTGGGTGCAATTAAGAGTAAATTGATTTTGGTTTATCCAGTAAGTCTAAGACTTGGATTATTTTGATTTAGATCTTCTTCTGAATTGACAAACTGAGGGTATACTCTATTTTTTTCAGGGCCGTTTAAACGTTACCTTTGAGTCACTAACTTTTGTAAATTTTTTTGCATGGACTCATAGGCGTATGATGAGTTTTTTCGGTTTACTATCAGATTGATAGGAAATTGAAGTCCTGCAGGAGAACTAAAGGCTGATCATTTACAGGAGATGAGAGCAGAGTAAGACAGTCGTTTCACAAAGAAATGATCAAAATCTGATGCCGAGATGAGAACCTTGTCAAGAGCGGCTAAGCGCAGTGAAGGAAGATCCTAACCGAATTTTTAGATTTCCAAGAGGTAATCTAGAAGTTTGGGCTGACAGAAAACGGTTATGCCTGATACCTGTAGCAGTTTCTTCTAGAGGCTATTGTCTAGGAAGACGATTAACACCATGATCGAATATGTTAGCTGTCAACGATGTTTTCTTCTTGTTTCTGATTAAGCTGGAAAAGCTCTTGTCGTCTTCAAAAGTTTTGTTGCGTTGCCACCGAAATATTGAGAAGTTTTTGCTTCATGTAGCTTTTTAAGCTCATTTTCGTTGTTTGGAAATTTCCGTTAGAAGCTTGGTTAAGTTAACCTAGTAAACCTTTTAGGTTGTATCCCATGAGTTATCTGTTTTTACAGGCTGTGATGCAACGGGTGCTAACAGATGCCGTTACGACGTTTGGCAGGGAGTTAGTCTTCCTGAGGAACAGACTGATTGGAAGGGTAGTCTATGGGGGGCAAACGTTTGACCTTTGGGACCTTTAGAGGTTTTGTTACCCAATGGTTATTTCTATTTGAGCCAAAGGAGAGCCTAGCTATTAGTGGTGACAGGCTGTTGGCAGTAGTGTGTTTCGGATCACCCTATTGATTAATTTTTTTTGACTTATGGTGGTGTGGTAGACACCGTTTTAGTTTAGTGGATGCTATAATCTACTCCCTTTTGTTGGTGGACACCAGGGTCACCATTTCCGTATTTTATTGTCTCCACCTTTCAGTATATCGTGGTGAGGTGTTTGTCTCCTGTTATGTGGGATGGATTGAATGTTTTTTTCGTTGTTGTTCTAGGGCGAGACCAGTACACGAGGGTTCTTCATGCAACTTGGAGAAGCGCAATGCTGGTTAAATTTTATATCTCTGTGTAGCCACCCTGAAGAATGATGGAGGGCGTTTTTTCTGGCTCATGTTTCTAGGCAGATTTGTCACTTTGGTGCGATGTGCCGAAGATTTGATTAGCTTTTGCTAAGAGCTTTCGCCAAGCTCGATATGGAGTTATCATAACCAAGAGTTTGGAATTTGAACTTCTGTATATATTTCTGTATATATTTCTGTATATATTTCGGTGTATATTGGTTGCCTGAGGGCATGTGCTCAAAATGTGTGATTTTAAGTCGTTTTTGTTTATGGACTCCTATATATAGGATTATGACTTTAGGGAGGTCCTATTTCGAGACTTGCTGTCTCACATAGTTATGTTAGGAATGTTTCCTTGAATGTTAGTTGCGCGTGGACTAATCATTCTGTTCTTTGTGAACATTGCTTTTTGAAGCAGGATCATTCAGTTTGGTGAATTTTAGCTTTTATAGCTATTCACTGTGTTTAGGGTGAACTTTAGCTTTTATAGCTATTCACTGCGCTTATAGTGATATTGTTAGCTTTTATAGCTGCTTACTATGTAATGGCGAGATTGTTCTTTTAGAACGCAGACTTTGTGTAGTCGAGGACTATTTACAGAGTGTTTTCTTGGCGAGGAGCCGAGGCTTTTTTTCTGGCGATATACCAGAATGTTTTCTTGGCGAGGAGCCGAGGTTTTTTTCTGGCAGTATACCAGAGTGTTTTGTTGGCGATGAGCTGACGTGTTTTCTGGCGATATACCAGAGTGTTTTCTTGGCGAGGAGCCGAGGTTTTTTTCTGGCGATATACCAGATTGTTTTGTTGGCGATAAGCTGACGTGTTTTCTGGCGATCAACCAGAGCGTTTTCCCTGGCGATCTTAGCATGTCTGGATGTCTTAGGACGTCGACATTGCGTTATAGAGTGCGATTATCTGGCGATCAACCAGAGCGTTTTCCCTGGCGATTTTAGCATGTCTAGATGTCTTAGGACGTCGACATTGCGCGATAGAGTGCGATTATTTTCTGAGTGCGACTAGTAGTGATACTAGATTTGGAATGTTCTCTTAGCGATGAGCTAGAGCATTGATAGCGATTTCTCCCGAGCGTTTGTCTGGATATTTATCCAGATATTTTTTTTTCTTAGCCTTGTGCTAAATGGTCTTACAAGACTTTCTCCTTTTAGTGTTAGTGTTTGCGCTAGAATCATTTATTTTTTTGTTTTTCTTTATTTAAGAATTTTTCTAAATTTCTTTTGCTGAAATAGAAAATTTTCTGACAATCCTTAAACTATTTTAAGGGGGGTGTTCATATTTTGTTTCAGTTCACTTTTTTTGATTTAGACAGGAGTCTAGACAAAGTTATATTTTTTGTTTTGGTAACAATAATAGAGCTGATTCTTTTATATAAGAAGACCGCGATTGTTACTTTAGAAAGGTATTTCTTATGTTCATGCAAGGATTTTTATTTACTTTTTGATGTACTTAACCTTAGTGCTTAATTAAGTTAAGTCTAGTTATAAGATTCTTGTGTACATGCAAAGATTTTCATTTGGTTTTCATTGTACTTAATATTAGTGCTTAATTGAATTAAGTCTAGTAGTAATGTCCGAAGTTTGTAATTTTGTTTTAAGTTCTGACCTTAGTATTAAGTGATAGTGTACCACTTTGTACCTTTTCATAAGTAGCCTTAGTTTAATAGACTAGTGTAGTCTATTTCTTTTTGGAAGGGGGTAATGTAACATTCATTTTTTCCTAGATTTTAAGACCATGTAATGTTACTGATTTTTTCGCTTTATAATGTACTTCTTTTCATTTTTGTATCGAGCGGTAGTTAATCAGAAATACCGAGCCGCTCGTTATATAGTGTGCAGTGCGGGTTTCAGACCGAATCTATCGATACGTCGGGATTGGTCAAATGTTTGTATCCGGAGTTTTGGTTCCGGCGTCGCCATATTACAGACAGAGTGCCCACGGCTTATTTAAGGGTCCGGAGGACGCGAGTCTTGGCTTAGTAACATCGAGCCGCAGCCAGGCTTAGTACCATCAAGCTGCAGCCAGGCTTATTTCCACCGAGCCGCAGTAGAGGCTTACGACAATATCTACGAGAGCCAAGTTAAGCACGAGTTTTTTTTTAACGTAAAGCCGTAGTGGGCTTTGTGTGTTTTCTAAATGGAGTAGCCAAAGTAGGCTCTTCTCAAAAGTGTGAAATCGGTTTTGTGTTCCATTGAAGGCCTAGAAGCCCGTAGGAAAACCGTAAGTTACCAGAACATACATCAATAGATCTATTCCCCGCAAATAAGTGTTTTAACAGCAATTTGAACTGACAAATCGTGAAGTGAAAATCACGACTCTTCGATTTCGGGTGTAGTCAACTTTTAGAAGTAAAATCTCTGATTTAGGGACTCTAATTTATAAAAACTACTTTTAGGCTAGAATTTTTTTGTATTTCTTAAAACTGCAAAGGTTAGAACTTTTATTTAAAATCATGAATAAATTTTCTTTTTGTTGATTAAAGCTAGTGTCTCACTGAATACCTATTTTTCTTTTCAGGATAAGAAAAGTTGTACTAAACTAATTCTTTTTAGTAATAACCATAAAACCCTTCAGTATTTTTTTTTTTTTAACTGAAGTTAGATCCTTTCTATTTTAAAATGAATGGTGCCCAAAATTTGTACAACTGAAGCTTTTTAAAAATAGAAAATAATTCCAAAAAGACGTATAACAATTATCTCTTACCCATATTTCTCTACCAAGGAAAACTGAGCTAGTGTGTGTTTAATTTCTTTAGTTCTTTTAAAATCAGGATTCACTCAATTCATTATCAGAAATTAAAAAGAGGTTGCAAGAAAATTGCGCCCAAGCGTGGGAAAAACAATTTTCACAGGGTACAAAATGACGCAGTCTACGTGAGGCGCAATTAAACATTTTTTTTTTCACAAGTTACAAAACTGCGCCCAAGCCTGGGGCAAATTTTCACACCTGTATACTCAAAATTATTTTTGAGTATACAGGGTACTTCAAAAAAGTGTGGCCGATATAACATGTTTTTTTTTTAAATGGAACCTCCTATTTTCTAATTTATTTTTAAATTCTGCTTAAACTTTTATAACTTTTTTATTAATAGTACTATATACCTAAATCTAGTAGTTTTTCTAATATTTCAATTTTTTTTTAAAAATACTTTTCAGTTTTGTAAAAAAACTGCCAGTAACGCCATTGTTTCTATTGTGGAATACTCATAATTGGTACAAGCGTTCTATAGAGATGAAAAGAACAGATATATGTAAAGAAATTTGAGTTAGATGCCACAGGGTGTTCAAAATAAATTTATATATTTCGACTACTTAAAATTGAAAAATCTCAAATTTTTAAATGGCACACCCTGTATATTATTATTTTTTCTAATAGATTTTACAAAACCCTCCAGCTTTTACTAAGTATGTGATATACCTATTTCTAATAGTTTTGAATTTATTTTGAATTTTTCAATTTTTACCCTTGTTTTTAATACACTGACGCTATTGCGAAAACACAAACAAATAGTTAATAATAATTTTAATATAGTATAATTTATCTAATAATTAATTACTATGACGTAATAAATGTTCAAAAATATGCCCGTCTACTTGAATACACATGTTTAGTCGTTTGACTATATTTTCCTTCACTTTCCTTAGCATAAAGGGCGTTATTGTCCTGCACGCATCCCGTATCCTATTTTCCATATCTACTGATGTTGTAGGGAGATTCACATAAACACGATCTTTAATGTAGCCCCACGAAAAGAAGTCATCTAAAGGTATTAAATCACATGATCGAGGGGGCCGCTGAATGAATCCATCCCTACCGATCCATTTTTGTGGGTAAAGATCGTTCAAAAATTCCCGAATCTCCCGGTGGTAATGAGCAGGAGCTTCGTCTTGTTAAATCCACATTTGTTCCCTTTGAAAGTTATCAATTTCTTCAAGAAGCTGGGGTAATTCGGTTTGCAAGAAATTTAGATATCTAGGCCCGTTAAGCGGTTCGCCGAAAAAATGTAGACCAATAATTCGAAAATTTAATATTCCACACCATACATTAAGCGACCAATGGTTTTGGTTTTGAACTTCCCGGATCCAAAATGGATTAACTGTTGAATAATAATAGTGCAGGTGCAGGTTATAGCTTCATCAGAAAGCGTTATTTTGGATAAAAAATTTGGATCGGCCTCTATTGCTCCATTCATGGTGGTACAAAAGTTTACTCGTCGTTCAAAATCACGGTCTAGAAGTTCTTGGTGTAGTTCCATATGAAAGGGTTAATACTTGTATTTTCTCGTGGTGCGATTAGCCGTAGATTGGGATGTGTCAGATAATTTAGCTATTTAACGGCTGCTGACCTGGAGATTATCTTCAACATGAAGTAAAATCTCCATTTTTTTTCCTCATTGGTAAAATTCTGGTTTACTACTTTCCGTTTCGTACACTCAACGTTACCACTACCATCAAACCGTTCCATTAAGCACTGAAAATATTTTCTAGATGGTATACGTCTATTAGGCTATTTCGCTCCGTAAAGCCTTACTGCCAAAAGACAATTTTTTCCCGCCTCGCCCAGTATATAAGCCATATCAATTAATTCATTTTTAGGAAAATCCATAACTTTTATACGTCATTTACTACAACAAATTAAACTATTTTTACTTGCTTAGTAGACATGTCAAAATTGGATAATGCCTACATTTTTGTTTTGTCTTGGCAAGTATGATGTTATAGTGTAAGTGTATTAAAAACAAGGGTAAAAATTGAAAAATTCCAAATAAATCGAAAACTATTAGAAAGAGGTATATGACATACTCAATAAAAGTTGGAGGGTTTTGTAAAATCTATCAGAAAAAAATAATAATATATTGGTGTGCCATTTAAAAAATTTGAGATTTTTCAATTTAAAATAGTCGAAATGCTTAAATTTATTTTGAACACCCTGTAGCATCTAACTCAAATTTCTTCACATATATCTGTTTTTCATCTCTATAGAATGCTCGTATCAATTATGAGTATTCCACCTTCAAAATCAATGGCGCTACTGGCAATTTTTTACAAAACTGAAAACTAGTATTTTTTTAAAAAAAATTGAAATATTAGAAAACCTACTAGGTTTAGGTATATAACATCATCAATAAAAAAGTTATAAAATTTTACGCAGACTTTAAAAATAAATTAGAAAATAATATGTTCCATTTAAAAAAAATATATCGGCCACAATTTTTTGAAGTACCCTGTATACTCAAAAATAATTTTAAACGGTGCACCTTAACATTTCCTAAAACTATTGTATTTAACATTTTTTCGTGATTCCCGAAACAAATGAGATCATGAACTTTACTTTATCGTTCACTCACCCTGTACTAACAAAACGACATCTATGCAAATCGAACAACTTAAAGTAGATATTGGACATATAATATTTCATTCAAGTGACCTGTCCTACATGCTCAAAGTAAAAATGTAGCTGTGTACATTACATTGGGTAGTTACTGGAGCGTCATACCATGATGCATAAGAGATGTTTATAGACTACATAAAGCAAGTGTGTAGCTTTTTTTAAATCAAGTATTTTGATTATCTCGTATTTTTTGAAACAATAATTTTATTACCCAAAATAATACTGTTTGACAAATTAGACTAGTAAACAAACTACACAATGACTTTATTAAATATTATTTAATACATTTGTTACTGGCAATTTTTCTATAACATGTTTTTTTTAACACAAGTACTACGGAATAATTACATAGTTGTTATAAACAGATTATATGCTTATAGTAATAAAAATTATTAATTTTTTACTTACTGAAATGGTAAAGATAATTTTTCGTATTGTTTTTCATACGCCAAAGTTTAATTACAACAATCTTGATGAACAAAAATTATTGTACATTTTATTAGAATCTTTAATATTATTTTGTAAACTTAAAATATTCTAACCCATTCCCTGTATTTTTTATATGAAGTTTCCTGTATTAACTCTGGATATTTTAATACAAGCCTAAATATCAGACTCTTTCCGTTATCTGAATATTTTTGAAAAATATTGTCAAATATTTTTGTAAATAAAATCTCTTTCAATTTGGGGGAAGCCAATCCAATTTACTTTGTTGAAGAGAATTTTTCAACTTGACCGCTTTGAAATTTTTATACCCAAATAACTTACCTACATAAAATACTAAATATAACTTTCTATATGCTGCAATATGACAGAAAAAATTCGTTTAAAAAATTCCATACAGAACTCTATATCTTAAATCCGATTTCGCAGAGTATATTTTTAGAGGTTGAAATAAATAAAATATTTTCTGTGCATATGAAAGGAAAAAACTAAAAGGCTACTAAAATTGTAGACATCTTTACTGCAAATCTATGGAGTGTACAGTGATAACGATGTTCTTTAAAGTAAATTGTTCAACTTATATAATATTGCAGCTTCTCTCAATTACTGGAACATATTATTTTATAATATTTGACAAAGTTCTACGCAATAGTTTGTAATTTGAGTATTTATAGGGAAAATTGTTATGTTTTAAACATTAATAGCTGTAACAGCATTATAAACTACATGTGGATTTTTGGCAAAATTACACTACACAACAGTTATTACTACTACACTATACATTGTTCTTTATTTGAAACGTGTTTAACCATATTAGCATCATTTACCAAACTTGAGACAAAAAAACTAAATTATCTAGTCCAAGGTTTTCATTACTTAGTCGGAACTTGCCGACTTATTACAGACGTTGCTCAAAATCTTAAAACCAATAACTAAATTTTAATCTTAGGCTTAGTCAATCCATGATCGCTTCTGATGGTACTAACCTGATTAAATAAAGTGTTTCGTATAGCACCACTACACGCATCTCTTATGGAGTGGTATAAAACTTAATATTTCACAATTTAAAATATAATTTTGTCAAAAACTTTAACAGAAAAAGTAAAGAGAATGTCACTACTCAATATATATCACCACTACACCAAACACCTTATTTTTGTGCTAGACGCTCATTTCACTAACCATGTTAGCTTGTGATTGACTGATTGAGCTAAGTGTTTGGTGTAGTGGTGATCTATACTGAGTAATGTCATTGTGCCAAAGATTTCACATTCTCAACATAGTAAAGAGAATGTAATGGTAATTTTGTAAAGATGGTCCACAATATTATTTAATATTTATGTAATGTATTTTCCTTTCCGCATCCTTAGATATACATACATGTGACAATATGTTTTATATTTTTAAAAATGTCAAGGTCGGCTCAGCTTAAATATCAGTTGTAATAAGAACAAATCTCTAACGTACGAGTATATGCTTGGCGAAACACGCGACAAATGTTAAAACTTGTTTTAATCAGCATTTAGCGTTTTTATTTCTCTTACCAGAGAAAGGAATTATATTTGTGAAAAGATTACCCTCCGAGATTTTAGCAATTTTTCACGTGTCTAACCATAAAGCACCCATTATTTATAACATCGAGTTGTAATGATTGGATTGAGTTTTTCTTTGGTGTGTGCAAGTCAAATTTAGTATTCGTGTGTATTTCTAAGAAAAGTACTGAGCGAATCATTTTACCGACTTTCTTTTATGTATTTTCTATACCAGTAACTGTAGGTTTAATATAAAACTACTGTAAACATAGTTCATATTTCAGCAGTCTCCCCACTGTTCTCTTATCTGTAAAATCCATCCCAAGAGACATTCCTCCACATGACGGCTCATCAGTCAGGCTAGGATCAACAAACAAGATAACAGAATTTAGTAGTGCTTATGCAGGTGCTATTGGAACATAATGGTAAGATACAACGAATTGTACCAAGTACACACACCTAATATTACATCGTAAGCTGACACAGCAGTCACAAGCCGACAAAGTGGTTGACAAAGTCAGCACTTCCATGCAGATGGCGCCGTTTTTGAGGGATCCCCCTCAGGCATATGTGGTTAACTGTAAAACTACTGAAAATAGACAAGGTCCCTATTTCAGTAGTCTACCCATTGTTCTCTTATCTATCAAATCCATCCCGAAACGCGTTTTGTCATATTATGACTCATCAATCGGGCTAGGATCGACAAACAAGAGAACAGAATTTACTAGTCCTTATCCAGGTACATATGGAGCGTAATCTTAAGATACAACGAATTATACGCAATAGTACGCAAGTTATACGTCGGACCGATGGAAGTTCTTTTTTAAAAAACACTTTTTGTTTTAATAAAAAATACTTTTATTCGAAACGTACAACGAATTTTGGGAGGTTTTGGAAAATCAGAATACAGCTCTCACAACAAATGAAAGAACAATAGAAATTAATCATCGTACTTTAGGGTTTTTATAACATTTCTTATCTTACTTATGACTAATGCTTATATTAGCAGTTTTAGTATTATACGAGGGTCGTAACTCCTCCACTCTTAGAGGGGCATATAAACTTTTTGAGTTTCTATGACCTAAATGATTATTTCGTTCGAATTATTTCCGTTTAAATTATTTTTCCTTTTTAAATATATAGGTCGTAGATACTTTACAATAAAAATGAATATTAAAATACTGATTATTATGTACAGTAAAACTGTCCAAATACTTGTCTTATTATAATATAT
The DNA here is from genome assembly GCA_019049505.1 of Pachyrhynchus sulphureomaculatus. Classification (NCBI taxonomy): domain Eukaryota; kingdom Metazoa; phylum Arthropoda; class Insecta; order Coleoptera; family Curculionidae; genus Pachyrhynchus; species Pachyrhynchus sulphureomaculatus. Next base: position 106,144,935 of record CM032446.1, on the reverse strand, counting down.
TGGATCGATTAGGAATTTTGAATTTTCAGATTTTTGTATATCGATTTGTTCTTGTAATTCACTTATTTTATTAAAGTTTATTTTATTCAAGTTGAACGGTTTTACTTTATTATGTACTGGTGTACTTAAATTAAGTTCAATTATTGGTAATGGAACATTTTGAAATGAGCGTTTTGTGCTTTTATAAGACCTTAGGTTAATATCATTTACTTTTAAATTACAGGGGAATTGTAATTCTAGTAAATAAGTACCTTTTAGTAAAATATTATTTTGATAGTTTTTACATTTCTCTATCCCTATTAGTTCTTTAGTTGTTATCAGAATCCATTTATTCTCATCGATATTTTGTATTTGTAAATCATCGATTTTTATTAGTATCGGATTACAATTTGAAGTGTTATATTTTAAAAGTTGTACTTCACATGGTGTGTCCTTAATAAGATTTTCTGAGTGTATATGTGAACATATATATTCATTATCAGTGATACCTTTACAGGGCTAGTTAGTATATCCAAATTTATTATCATTTATCAATAGATATTCAAAATTGGGAATTATTACTTTATAAAAATCTTTATTTTGTGTAGGTAGGGGAAATAGTTGAAATATATTATAATTTTCTTTTTCTACGAGGGGTATTTCGATAATAAATATTAATTCATTATTTTTTATATAACTTTTTATTTCCAATATTTCTTCTATTTTAAGAATATTTTCGAAAGTTGGTTCGAATGGTAGTTTCCCTATACCTAGTTGATTTTGTAATAATTTTAATTCTTCAAGAAATTCTTTGTTGTTTACTATTGCGTTATGGAAAGTATTTAATTTTGCAAAAGTGATTGCTACTTCTAATTTTTCAAAAGTATCATATATATTTTGGTAAAAGTTTATTATTTGGGTAAGGACCATTTGAATACGAAAGAATTCGACAAGATTAGTTTCTTGAATTTGGACATTATTGATAACTGTAATTACGTCATTAACTCGTTTTTCTAGTATTATTTGATTATGCGAGATATTTTTTATAATCTCTTGAAAGTTATTTATTGATTTACTTAATAGAGTCATTTGCTTATCGAACGCTAATTGAATGTTTTGTTGGTTTTGTCTTAGAACATAGATATTTTCGTTAATTTTTTCAGCATCTTCCTAATCTAGATTGCCAGTTATGCTTTTAATTATACTCCCTAGGGCATTTATTAGTGCACGCTTTTCTCGATTTTTGGAGGGTAAGATTTGGTCAAGTTGTTCAATTATTTTTTGTTTTATATTATCGGCAATAGAGTATGTATTATAGAATTCATTTTTATAGTCTGTACAGTTAAGCATATGTCCTTTTAGTGAGTCATATTTTTCGTTAATAGAGTAAAAATTCGTTTATTAGGTTAGCTAGGTCAAAAATTTGTACAAATGTCCAGTGACTAATCGTCTTTTGGGCAGTTCCAAGTTTATAGGGTAATATTCCAGGGTTGTCATTTAAGTTGTGATATTCGAGGCAGGTTCCTCTGTAGGCGGACCATCTGTAACATGAGGTCGTTTTAATTCTTTTATATGTACTGTCTCAATTCTTTTTGGATTTTTAATATTTTTTATTTTTACTTTATTATAATCTAATATTTCAATAATTGTATAAGGACCAATAAATTTTGGTTGGTTATTATTTCGTTGGGAGGATTGTTTATACACTTTTTGATTTACTTGAAATTTCGAGTTTTCATTGTCGTCAGCGTTTCTTTTTGTTAGTACTCTTTCTTTCTCTTTTTCAACCTTGTTGGTTACATTTTTATAAATAGCATTAACTTTTTCTTGGTGCGAAGAGATATAGTCAGAATAAAATATTGTGGGGATTATACTTAAAGGGTCTCTAGACATTGTATGTCCTAGGATCAATACATGAGGGGTATATTTTGTAACACTATGGAGGGTGTTATTATAAGCTATTATTGCATAGCAAAGATAGTTAGGAAGTTCTGGTTTTCGAAAATAAATGTATCAATATGAAACATTTGGAAAGGTTTACTAGGAGTTTCTGTTTTTATCATTGGTGTATAAGATTTTAATCGGCTGTACTTTTGAGTTTGACAGACATTGCAATCATTAATATATTGGTTTACGTCTTCTTTCATTTTTGGCCAATAATATATTTCTTTTAGTCTTTCATGTGTCTCTGCAGTTCCTCTATGGTTAGTTTTGCTTTCGTGTTGATGACTTATTAACATGATTTTCTCTTCTTTATCTGAAATATTTCTTAAGAGTTTGGTACACTGAATTATTTTTGGGTTTTTAAAGTCTGTAAATAGCGGAATTATTTCTTTACTGTGAAAAAATACATAACACGTTTTTCCTGGGTTTATATAATCTCTAAGAAATTTTTTAATTATTTCCTCATTTTTTGGTAATTCTACATGATGAATCACGTTCTTTTCGAACTTTTCTATTTTTACTTTTATCTCTGGGTAAATAACTGCTGTTATTAGATACTGCAAGGTTTTATTATTAATGGGTTCATCTAAGATGCTTATACCATTATTTTCGTCAGCTGTTTGATTACTATGTACGGTTGAGTCATACGTTCTAGGCGGTTTTATTTGTATATCTGAATGGATTTTTATCTTTTGCTTACTGCTACTTGGCAGATTTTCTTGTGAGTCATTCTGAAAAGGATTTTCAGCGAGATTTCTTAAATAATCTACGATATTCTGATCTGAGTCACCTGGATTATTAATTAGTGATTCATTCTCGTAAATATTTAATTATATTCTAGATAGTGCATCTGCAATTAAATTTAGGGTTCCTTTTTAGTGTTCCGTACGGAACACTTATAAAATCACTTCGGTGTCTGTCTGTCTGTCACACCCGATTTTCTCCGAAACTATTTGACATAGAAAGGTGAAATTTGGTAATAATATAGGAATTGATGGCCTCATCAGAGCCATGTAGTTTTGAGAATTAAATTTTGACTTAAGGGGTTAGTTTTGGGGGGTGAAGTCGGAAGTGAAAAAAAAATTTTTTTACTAGGTCATCGAGTGTGGTGTCAAATGAAAGCTTGTGAAAACACGAGTAAAATATATATATATATATATATATATATATATATATATATATATATATATATATATAATATTATTCTTGCGCGCACTTTTCTTTGTATTATTTTTAAAAATTCTCGAAAAATCGCTGTCCCGGGCCTTATCTCGAAAAGTACTTATCAAAAAATTTCGAAAAAATTCTGGAATATTCTCCACGGGGTGTAGATTGAACGAAAATTATCACGAGTGCATTACCTTTAATAATTTATATGGTATATAAAAAAAAACAAAAATTTTAAGGTCATCAGATTTCAGTAAAGATTGGAAACAATCTTTGTTGGAAGCACATTTGGGGTGTGTTTTGTGAAGTCACTGATCATTTTATACCACCGTAACATAAATTTTGACTTAAGGGGTTCGTTTTGAGGGGTGAAATCGGAAGTGAAAAAAATTTTTTTTTACTAGGTCATCGAGTGTGATGTCAAATGAAAGCTTGTGAAAACACGAGTAACAAATATATATATAATGTAATACTTGCGCACACTTTTCTTCGTATTACTTTTAAAAAATCGCTGTCCCCTACCTTATCTCGAAAAGTAATGATCAAAAAATTTTGAAAAAATTCTGGAATATTCTCCACGGAGTGTAGATTGAACGAAAATTATCACGAGTGCATTACCTTTAATAATTTATCTGGTATATAAAAAAAAAAAAAAAAATTCGAGGTCACCAGTTTTCAGTAAAGATTGGAAACAAACTTTGTTGAAAACTCATTTGGGGTGTGTTTTGTGAAGTCACTGATCATTTTATACCACCCTAACAAAAATTTTTATTTTAAAAACAATCAACGTACAGAACACTAATTGTGCAAGTTCAACTTGCACTTGACCGGTTTTCTTATTTATAAATGATTTGGTAGTCAAATTCTTCTAATCGTAATCTCCATCTTACAAGTTTTGAATTTGGTTCTTTTAAATTAAATAACCATACTACCGGTCTATGATCTGTATAGATATAAAATTTTCTTCCAAATATTTACAGGCCCATACAATGGCTAATAATTCTTTTTCGATCGTTGGATATCTCGTTTCGGTTTCATTTAAAGTTCTTGATGCGTAAGCTATTGGTTTGTCATTCGGTATTGTTCCTTGTGATAATACTGCGCCTAATGCAAAATTACTTGCATCTGTTGTTAATAAAAATGGTTTTTCGTAATCGGGATATTGTAAAATCGGTGCGGTGCGTTAATCAATAATTGCTTGCAGTGTTCAAATGCGTTTACAAATTCTTTAGTGTGTTCGATTTTTATGTCCTTCTTTAAACATCTTGTTAATGGTTTTGTGATTTTTGCAAATTCTTTTATAAATCTTCTATAATATCCTACTAGTCCTAAAAATGATTTTATTTCTTTATTCGTAGTTGGAATTGGAAAGTTTTTTATAGCGGATATTTTATCAGGATTCGGTTTTACACCTTCGTTGCTTACAACGTGTCCTAGATATTGAACTTCTTTCCTTAAAAATTCAGATTTATCTAGTTGTACTTTAAATTTCGCTTCTCTTAGTCTTTTAAAAACATTTCTTAATTTTCCTATATGTTCTTGAAGGCTTGTACTGTATATTATTATATCGTCTAAATATACCAGGCATGTTTCATTTTGTAATCCTCGAAGGATGTTATTCATAACTCTTTAAAAGGTTGCGGGTGCGTTTTTTAATCCAAAAGGCATTCTAAGGAATTCGTAGTGTCCTTGTTCGGTACTGAAAGCAATTTTTGGTATATCTTCTTCTTTCATCTGTATTTGGTAAAATCCATTGGCAAGATCAAGTGTCGTAAAGTATTGGGCTTTTCCTAATTTGTCCAAAATGTCTGTTATATTTGGCAAAGGGAACTTATTATCGATACTTTTGGAATTTATGCGACGGTAATCTACGCACATTCTCCATTTCTGTCTTCCAGATTTGTCTAATTTCTTTGGCACTATCCAAATAGGGGATGACCAAGGTGAATTTGAGTCTCTAATAATATTCTGCTTTAACATTTTCGATATTTGGCTTCGTATTTCATTTCTGTGTATTTCTGGGTATCTATAACTTTTAGTATATATTGGTGTTTCATCTGTTAATTTTATTTCATATTTGATGGCATTAGTGAAAGTTAAGGGTAGTTCGTCACAATGCAAAATATCTCTATATTCGTAGCATAACTTTCTTATTTGATTTTTTTCTTCTTTGTTGCAATGACTAAGATTTATGTTCTTTAAATTTGCTTTTAATTTATTATCAATGTTTACTTTATATATTGGGTCTTCTATTTCTAGTGAATCATCAATAAAATTAATCTCATTTATTGATATAGGTTCGATGTCAAATTGTTCGAGAAATTGTAGTCTTATAGGGTTTTCTTTAGGATTTAAAACTGTGGTGAAAGCAAAATTATTTTCTATTTTTACTAAACACTCGGGTATTTCAAGATATTATAATTTTTGGTAAGGTAAAATTCCGTATCCATTTTCTAAATTTACAGGGATTTGAATAATTTGAACACTTCTAGGAGAAATTATGTAAGAATTATTTAAGTTATTGATTTTTGTTTTTTCTTGATTTTGGAATTGAATTGGTATTTCCGTAAATGGTGAGCGAATTATATTAGAATTAAAATCAAGGTTAGCAATTAATTGCTTAATTAAATCTAGGCCTATTAGTCCATCGAATTTATCTGAAAAATCGAAAATTTATGTTCTCCGTATGTATTGAAAATTGGAAATATTGGTAATATTGCAGTTTCATTATAAAATGATTTAGCGTGTGCTGTTTGAACTTGGAAAATTTCTTGTTGTATTAAATTTGGAAAATTCATATATGCTATTTCTGGTTTTACGAAGCTTTTGGTGCTACCGGTGTCTATTCAAAAGTTGGCGTTAATTTCGGGGATATATATATATATATATATATATATATATATATATATATATATATATATATATATATATATATATATATATAGTAATTGGACATCGTGATTATTATAAGTTATTAGGTCACATTGGAATTCTGGCTGGTCGAAGGAAAATTTACATCTTCTGGTGGTACATCTGTATTAAATTCTTCAGATTGTGGTTCAAAGTATTGTTCATAATTTTCGTAATCATTCTGTTCTGGGTAGTATGAATTTTCTTCGGGAAATTCTAAATATTCGGGTTGATTTTCCACATAGGTATTTATAGGAAAATTATTTTGATTTTCTATCTGTTTAGGGGTTCTCTGTTCTACTTCTTGATTGTATAATTCTTGCGAGAGAAATTTCCTTTCTTTTGGGTGTTGGTTCAAAACAGTGTTTCCTGAGCTTGTGTCCATGGGCTCTAATTTTTGCTGGTTTCGATTTATATTAGTTCTTCCTGACATTTGTCCTAAAGGTTTTTGGAAAAGAGACTGATTATTGAATATTTGTCTTTGAAAGTTTGGTTGATTATTAAAGTTTGGTTTCGGTTGGAAAAATGGGTAATTTCTAGATTGAGATTGATAAAATGGATTATTATTTTGCAAAAATGGGTTATGGTTATTTGGTGAGAATAAATTATTATTTTGATTAAAATTAGGTAAAGGCATATGTGGTGTATTATAGTTAGGTCTGTACGAGTTATAGTTCGTAAAATAGTTTAGTCTTTGTAGGTTATTGTTAAAATTTGGTTTTTGTGTTTTTATAGAGATTTGCGATGGTTTATTCACGTGTGAGTTTTTTGCATTCCTATAATATATAAAGTTTTCTTCTTCCCTTACTAAAGACATAGCTTGTTCTAAAGAATTTGGATTTCTTAACTTTGTAATTAATTGCAAATTATAGGGTAAACCGTTAATAAATGTTTTAAGTGCGAATTGATCATAATGATTAATTTTTATTAATTTGGTTGCGGCATCATCAGGCTCTGCATTTAATTTGGAAAAGAGCAAACTTCGTGAATTTTGAATTCTCATTGCAAAATTTAGTGGGTTTTCATTTTTGAATGGTTTTAAATTAATTAGGTCTTGTATCAAACAGTCAATAGATCTGTGATCGGCAAAACTAGTAATAAGGACGTGTTTAATTAAACCCCAATTATTTAATTCAGCTCTTGAAACTATTAGGTCTGCTGCTCTTCCCGTAAGTTTGCTTAAGACTGTATCTATTAGACAAATATTAATTGAATCGTTCGGATCAGTTTTATTTTGAAAAGCTTTCAAAAAACTTTCTACTGAACCTATAAATCTGTTAAGTAATTTTGGATTTCCATCAAAATGTGGTATGTTATCTGACTGGTATCTTAAAAGACTATAATTAATTTCAGGCATTTTGTTTTCTGTTTCGATCGATAGATTGTTTAAATTGTCAATTAAGTTGTCTAAATTAAGGTCGTCGTTTCCCTCAATTTTGAATATATATATATATATATATATATATATATATATATATATATATATATATATATATATATATATATATATATATATAATGCTGTTACAAATTAAAACAAAAAATATTCTTAAAATTAGTAACTTTAAATCTAACTTACAATGTAAAAACGAAGATTGCTGCTGTTGTTGGGTTCATGAATTTCTTCTTTCTTCGTTGGGTGAAAACTCCTCGATATTCCCTAGATAGTTTTCTTTTTGGTTGACTACTGCCTTTTCACTGCTGTGGTCCTGTGTTCACTTCAGAGTTCTGTTTCTCGTTTCTTCTGTAACTATCACTTATCACCTGAGATCGGTATTATTTATAAATAATAGTCACTTTTTTTGCGTGATTTACCGGGTATTACCTTAGATCGGTGCTTTCTTTACTCGACACTCACTTTTTCGTGGTTCTTTTCGTAAAATATCGACCGTCACCTTAAATCGGTACTATCTACGGGCGATTTTCACTTTTTTTTTTGAATAAATCCTCGACGGAACCGTATCTATGTGTGCTAGATACGTCTCAAATCCTACCGACTGCGCCAGTTATACGTCGGACAGATGGAAGTTCTTTTTTAAAAAAAAACACTTTTTGTTTTAATAAAAAATACTTTTATTCGAAACGTACAACGAATTTTGGGAGGTTTTGGAAAATCAGAATACAGCTCTCACAACAAATGAAAGAACAATAGTAATTAATCATCGTACTTTAGGGTTTTTATAACATTTCTTATCTTACTTATGACTAATGCTTATATTAGCAGTTTTAGTATTATACGAGGGTCGTAACTCGCACACCTAGTACACAGCAACCACAAGCCGACAGAGTGGTTGACAAAGTCAACGCTTCAACGCAGGCTGCTAAAAATGAAATTTTGAAATTGAATTGAATGAACTATTAAGCCATATTTCTAGTACTCAAAATGTCGAGAGTTCAATTGTATATTTTTTATTTTCACTAAAGATTCTGAAAAAAAGTTCATGACATATTGTGCAGAACCTTAAAAAGGGTGAGATCATAGATATTTCCCTCTTGGTATTTTGGCTGTTAATAAAACCAGGTAATCTAACACAATCTTTGGAGATATTATGTCGGCAAACAAATATTAAAATTGGTCGGAAATTGAAATCCTCAGGTGAATTAAGAGACATGTAATGATAAAAAAGGGAATATGTCTTAAAATGTTACCTGTTATTAAATAAACGACAATTCTCTATTTATTATAAACTAAAATTTAGTTGTTAGCCCTAAGAATACGATGCAGATGAAATAAAAATAAACTAGCTTCAACCACATTTTAGGAAAGGGTGGTATAACACATATCTGTTAGAAAGAAATATATACGTCTATTTTATAGGCACAACGTGCCTGATATATTGAGCACATGTTGCAGGCCAGCTTATAAATTTCAAAGCTGGGGAAACAGGAATAAGGGCTTTATTAGATAGTAACAAGTGCATTTTATAGCTTAGAGCCTCAACTAGGATACTTAACAAAATACCTGTTTTATTTTTCTTTTAGGAATACTACAGACTAAAGTACTTCATGCATAAATTATATAAAAAGAGGTACATCTCTGAACTAGGAATTGTGGTTTTCCGAAAAAATGTTTACATTCCAAGTAAATATATTTTCCACTCTTTTTTCTCTAACGCAAAATTTCAGCACACGTTTCGAGAATTACAAGTTAGGTTTACCTTTAGTTTTAATTTTCAATATCTCTTTCAACTTTTTCATTGGTTATTTTACAAAATGTTTGTTGGGTTAATAGTTACGCACAAATTCCACAGCAAAGTCGTTGGGATCTCGTTTTTTCTATTTTTATTTTTAAAATAAAATAGCATTCACTTTTACTTGGTTCTAAAAAGTACAAGGAATTTTAGATCTAGTAAAAACTAAGAAGTTACATAAGTAGGTTATAGGGGCGGAGAAGAAGTACATGGATTCAAAAAGAGTTTTTTTGAGGAAAAAAGGTTAACATTAAAATCCAAGAGGCTTACAGCAGAAGGAACTCTTTTTTTCAAACCTACAGAAGCAGACAGGCGTACACACGTTGCTTCTCTCCGCCCTTTTACCTTCCCATTATTTATAAAGTGTTTTTATTAATATAGCTAGAACCAGTAATGTGAGAAAGAAAAGTGTAACAGGATCTTTAAACAATAAAAAACAAGAATACATTATTTTTTATTAAAACCACAAAAAAAAACTATATAACTTTTAACATTATATAACTTATTACATATTTTTAAAAGTAAGTGTTTCAAACTGAAAAAATTATTTAAAAAAATATCAAAAGAGATTTTGTGTGTCTTCCTTCTTCTATTAAGCATTTTTCCATTATTTTCATAAACACTTGATATTTTTGCTATTAAGTGCTCAATAACATTTTTCGCAGTTTTGTATACAATATCTTTAAGAGTCGTCCAAAGAAAAAAATCTAACGGCGAAAGGTCTGGCGACTTAGATGCTCTTTGAATAACTGCGAACCCCTTATCCATCTTCGTTAAAACTTTGGTGGTGTTAGGTCGTATTGAGATCACATATGTCTTCTTAAAACAAGGGGAACATTTTCTAATAAAACTGGTAGAGTATTAACCAAGAAATTAAGATATCTATTTCCAGTTAGTGTTCCCTCAAAAAAATATGGTCCAACCAAATGTCTCCCAATTATCCTATACCACATATTAACGCGATAAAGGCCTTGATTCTGATTTAATTAACGTTGTATGGATTCTCGTCAGCCCAGTAATGATAATTTTTTCTGTTAGGTTTGCCGTTGTTGACAAAATGACTTCAATCTGTTCATAATATATGATTCAGAAAATAACGTTCTTCGTCATATTTAATTACCATTTCTGCTACAAAATTCAGTCGTCGTTCCGAATTAAATTGTGTTAATAACTGAAGATATGTGTTTTATAGTCGTGGTATTTGTTAGCTTTCAGAGACTTCTAAATAGCCCCATAAGATACACTCAATTGCCTGCTTGCTTGTTTGATTGAATTATATTGATGGTCTTGAAAATATTGCATAATTTCGGCTACTTTTTTATCTATTAAAACAGTTTTTCGTTTAGAAATACCTTTCTGCCTAAAAAATGCATCCATATTGTTCCTCAAATTTCTTTCTAATCGACAAAACATAGTGTGATCCCGGATATACCTGTCGGGCTAACTTTCTCGATACAGACTAATGACTTCCCGAAAATTTCGTCTTGCTTCTCCTTAAATAAGAATCATATTTAGTTTTTCAGCTTGGGAAACCACGTCAACCAGAAGCTGTTTACTTAGTTTAACCCTGTTGAATTGAATAGGTATGCAAACAAGAACTGTCAGATTAAAGTGTGACAGCTGCCAAATAGATAAATAAAAAAAATAATATTTTAGAGGGTTTTTGCTGCATAACTTTTTTTGCAAAACAAATTAGGAAAAAACAGTTTAAGGAGAGCTTTCCAATGCCTTTTTACAAAAGGTATGCAGATGGAGAAAAAAGTTGTTTGGCATCGCGGCGCCCAGCATCCTTTTCACTGCCAAATATCAAATACGTCAATATACTCCTTAGCATGCACTATACCATTCTAAATTGAAAAAAAAATAAATAAATATCCAACAATTTTCCATAAATTGGGACCGGACGTTTAAAAATTCTCACCCTGTACGTTCAACAAACCTTTGAAAACTTTTATTAATGATTTAGTATTAAAAAGTCTAGTCCAAAGGACTTTTCTATTAATGAGATTTGTTTTACTAACATACATTTCCGGTGGGTGGGAAAGAATGCATAGTAGGGCAAAGTTGCGTTATTTAAAATTGAAACCTCTGTGTATTATTAAATACTGAGAGCATCACGTACTTGGCCAACCAAAGTGCATGATTTAGTCAATCAGAAGAGATTTCTATTTAGACACGCTTTACGCAAAAAAATCATATAAATCAAAAATTCATGAATCTGCGATTTGCAACTTGTGAAACTAAACTTTAAGTCATATTGCAAATAAAATTACATTCTAACCAGGTTTCTACACTACCTATTAGATAGTTTTACCTAAAAAACAAGTTAAAAGCTGAGACTCGCAAAGTTCATGTTTTCCATAATAGATAGTCACCTTAAAAAAAATGAAACACTTGAGGAATCACTCTATTTTCTATAACATAAGGCTGCATAAAAAGGTTTTTGTTATCGCCCTAGCACTTGTGCAGCAGAGAAATCCCTAAAGCCGTACAGCCACATAAAGGACTGCTTAAAAATGGTTGTACGAGAAGTGGCAAGCTGACCATCATATAGATGTGATGTGTTAGCATGACGTGTATTCTTAGCATGCACCGCTCTGGGAGGAATTAAGTGGGTTGCATCCAACGAACACTTTTGATGAAAGAACTTATAGAATAGACTCAAGTCGCCAATCGTTCTTCGATGTTCCAAGAACTCAAAGTTGCTGATGAGTTCTGGATCTTCAATCAGGCGAAACAGGTCTAAAATAAACGATATAACAGAAATATGTGAAAATATTTGGAAAGGTTTATTTCAAAAATGTAACCTAACTCCACTACTAAAACCTTATATGTACAATATATATATATATATATATATATATATATATATATATATATATATATATATATATATATATATATATATATATATATATATTATGTGTCTAGCACACGTGCTGCAGGGAGGTCCCTAAAGCGCTACAGGAGCGACACATGTGCGGAGAAAGCGATTCGCGTTGTGCTTGGATCGCTGTAAATTGTACTCGGTGGGAAACAAGGTCCTGGGCAAATTATTCCAAAGGGATGATGTTCTCCATATAAATGACTGGTTGAAAAGTGTTGTACGAGGAGTAACAAGCTAAACTTCATACGGAAGTGAAGTATCAGCACGACATGTATTTCTAACATGCACCGCTCTGGAAGGAATTAAACGGGCCACATCCTCTGAACACTTTTCATGAAAATACTTGTAGAATAGGCTCAAGTCGCCAATCGTTCTTCGATGTTCCAGCGAATCAAGACCGCCGGTCAGTTTCGGGTCTCCAATCAGACGAACAGCTCTTCTCTGAATAGAATACAACAGATGTAGTGTATGTTTGAGAGCGGAGCCTCAAACATGGGAGCAATATTCCATAGTTGGTCGAATTTGAGCTTCGTAAAGAATTAACAGTTGTTGTGGAGTGTAAAGATTTCTGGTTCGAAATAATATTCCCAACTTTTGAGAAGCTCTCCTTGCTATGCCTGCAACATGCTCAGGCCAGGACATATTTGCTCCCAAATTAACGCCCAACAAATTGAGTGACGATGTTAGATGAATGGAGTGCCCCGCCAAAACTATGTCGGATTCAACAACATTAACTTTTTTAGAAAAAACTGCCTCCTGCGTTTTTGTAGCGTTAAATTCCACTTGGTTACTGTCACCCCAAGATAGAATTTCTTCCAGGTCTTTGTTAAGTTGAAGAACTTCTCGCTGTCTGCGGACACTCGCCTGAGCAGCCGATGTTCGAGCGTTTAAAGTGAATGAAGAGATAAGCGTACTGCCATCTGCAAAGCTGTAGACTGGATTTCCTGTCTTTTCTAGCAGATCGTTAATGTAAATGAGAAAAAGAGTAGGAGACAGTATGGAGCCTTGGAGCACACCGGCGTTTAACAATCAGTTACATTTGTTTCCAATTTTCTTTGATCAATAATAAACATTTAAGAAAATTATTTATTTATAACCAAAAATTCTGTACTATACAGTATTATGCAGGTTTTATTGCGTTACAGTAATATTACTAAAAAAAATTTTACTTTAGTAATTTCGTCTGAAAGTTTATTTTGATATTATACGGTCATACTTAGTCTGCAATTTAATTAAAACAATGCGACAATGGGCGTTATGTATATCTGTCAAGAACAAACTTAGTGCAAGTATTTTAAAATGACTTTAAAGGATGCAATTCGAAATATTTTATATCGAGCTTTAAATTGAGTAACTACTCTTTTGTAGAAGAATTGATCTGTCAGAAACAATAGAGAATGACCAATTGTGGCAGGGAAATAATTACATGTTATTCTGAAATGATATATATTGTCTTTAATTGCTTCGACTAGTCGTTTCTCTGTTATTCTTTTTACATTAGCGACATCTATCAATAAGTAATCATTTATATAAGTTTAATACAGCAATACTATAAGGGTGTTATTGTTTCTACTGAGAAATCTTGCTGATGGTAATTAATTACGTTTTAGTCTTAATTTGGAATTATGTGAAAAAAACGAAAGTCTTTTCTGATTATTGTGTGCTACTGCGTTATTTTCAAAGAATGTTTATCCCTGTAGCTTTTTAAAATTTGAAGCTAAAATGTTAAAGTTTTGTAAGTGAACATAAATCATAAATTTGCATTAACTGACAGAGTGGCATAATTTTGCATATTTCCTGTTCGAACAGAAAAGGGTCTAAAATTTAGACTCGGCCTAGTTTCCATGAAATCTAAAATCTCCAGTAGTCCAGTTGACTTGTTTTTCACAATAATATTGTATACAAAACAATACTACGAAAATCCAGAGTTAAGGCATTAAAATAGGTAGAAAAGTTAGCAATTTTTCGAATTCTAAAAAATTATTAATTTTATCGATTTAATCATAAATAAAAATGAATTTCATGGGCTTGTATTGATAATGTTATCATTTTAGTTAGCTCACTTGTGCTTTTGTCAATTTGCAACCACTAATTGCCAAATTAGACTAATTTTGAAGTTAAAACGTTTTAGTGAATTAAACGTAAGTATATGTTTCCGATTATTTAGATTTGAATTGTGCAATGGAACACTATTGGAAAAATCGTGTCACCTCATGTTTATATAGTTAAATTTTTGTATTCTCGTCTAGAAGGCAGTGTTAGATTCTAATAGTTAGTAATTCATAATATCAAATTATTCTGCTGAAAGTGTGTTTAAATAACCACATAAAGCACACTTTCATATATACAAATTTACCTTTTTTAAATTAAAATGCTTGAAAAAAGGGAATTATCGATAAAAAGTAATAATGCATTGTACCAAGGCTACCAGATCAAATATTCTTCATTATTACAGCGTTTTAAAAGATAAAGTAAAAATCAGAAAATAAATGACGTGAAGTACTAGAATTTGATAAATGAGGGGTCAATGCAGTCAAAATCTCTTATTTTGCTCTTTTTTTTGTTAGTTTCAGAAGGCATAAGAAGGAGCTATAATTGTGCATTTTCAACTTTATTCATATCATTATCAGTAATTATGAATTATTTTTACATTATTAGGGACCAGAAGGGGGGATTAAGTTTACTTGCCTTACCCTCTCAAAAGGAATTTTTATTATAATGGATCTTGGTAAAAATGATCAGAGGAAGAACTGTGGTAAAAACTATTCCTTAGTAAAAACATCCCATAACTTTTACCAATTTAAAAAATTGTTGACCAGGATCGTAGACTCCAAAAAAAACCGTCTCTTACCAAAACATTATTTATATTAAAATGTAACCTTTTTCTCACAGTGATGACCAGGGGATATTTTCACACAAAAGAGTCCTTAATTATTAAAAAAACCCTACCGTATGCTAAATATTTGCACTTTCTCAAACTCAAACATAAAAAATAACACTCTCTTACATAAGAAAATAACCTTCTATTATATTAAAAATTTACTACCTTCCAAAATTGATAACCGGAGAGATGTGGAGTTTTCTCCCAATAAAAAACCCTTTGCAAAAAAAACGGGCCCCCTAGATAGATTCAGGACCTTCCTGAAAAGATCGGGTTCGGAGAAATCGTCTTGTTCTCTCCCGGTATATGTATGTCTTCACTGTTTTTGAAAGCAGAATAGTGTTATTGCATAAAATACTACTAAAAATTTACAATGATTGATATAATGTAGTAGAGTATAATTATAATGAATTTCCATAAAAATTGGATTTGAGGGATTTTCGAGGTCGTGGATTACGAATTTATAATTAAATATTAAGAATTTAAAAAGACAATATGGAAGCTTAAATATTTCAGAATCATCGGTGTCAACCAAAGTGAGTATTTAGCATTGTTTAGATTGTTGCTAATCTACGAATAGCAACATAAACTTAATATACCTATTTTTTTAAATGGTAATCTGAGAGATTAATAATTTCCGAGTTTGTCCTATTTTGACCGAAATTTGGTTAAGGAAGTTTGAAGAATGTAGATTATGATTATTTGATGGTGATGAAGAATAAAGGATTCAACATGATGAATTGAAATTTAGTACTCGTAATTGCAAATTTAAAACGACTTTATTCAAAAGAAGTATTGGAATATGCTTGACGGGAATGTAACTAGAAAAATAATGAAATTATATTAAATAATATGAAAGAATTTACTATACATATCAAGCTAAGATAAATAAAAAAACACATTTTTTTATCTTGTAATACATATCCTGGAAGGTATTTTTAATGAAAAGTTTTAAAAGTGTAGTCATACATCTAGATAAGTAATTTTTTGTAATACTATTTCTGAACTTTCTTGTTGTAACAACAATGACAAAATATTTATTACAGTCCTTTTTGTCGTTATCTTGATTTTATAGCTTGTCAATACCACTTTACTGAGTATAAAATACGCTAATTCCTCTGCCCAGATTTCACTCTTTGTCAACGATTATTAATCCTACTATAATAATACTACGAAGATCATCGTAAAATTATTTGTCTTTATTTATTGCGACTCTACAGTATTTCTATCATCTTCTCACTTTGTACTGACTAACGCAATTAAAACTTTGAAGATTTTTTAATAAAAGAACCTTCTTACTTTCAAGTTTATTTAACTGTTTTAACCTCTTAAAACCTTTTCTTATAATAAATTCTCCTCTTGTAATATAATAGCTGTGTTCTGGATTTCATAACACTTTACAATAATATTCCATGACTTATTCTTATCAATCTTGGAATTGTAAATGAACACCTCTTAAACCAATTGGCTGATATTTAAATCTAAGGCGAATTTTCATCTTCGTTGTACTACTTTGCTAAAAAGGTATTGGAAAACAGTTTACCATAGCTTTTAGCCTTCTAATTGAGTCTTTATATTATTGCGACCAGATAAAAAGACTACTCTCTTTTATTAGGTGTAGTACCGGTGAAAATATTTTTCTTTGATTCTGTTTTATTTCTACCGTCTTTCTTAAATCTAGCATGCTTGAAGAAAACGTTTGCTGATCTTGCACGAATGTCATTCCTTGTTTATGCTAGAGTGTCATTAGCAACCTATCTTATTGATTGTAATTGTTTTTAGGTTAACAGTTTTCCAAAATGAGTGTATATTCTCTAGGGTCAATGTTTTTTGATTGATTTGATGTAGTTAAATACCAGATAACTTCCTACTGTAGACCACACCTTTGTTTATAAGACTGTCCCTTGATTTGCTAATTGTCAAAGTTAATAATTCTGGAACATTTTTCTTAGCTTGCACTCAGTATCTGATACTGGCTATATAGTTTCCTGGTCTGCATTTGTGACTGATGGTTACAATTTCGTTTAGCTCATGTTCTTCTGTCTCAACCGAACAATCGAGAATACCATACTGCTACTATTTATATTGGCATTGTGACTTACAAAGGGTTTCATTATTTGTTTGATGTTTTTTTTTTTGTTTTTTTTTTTTATGGGTCTAGCATATGTACTGCAAGGAAGTCCCTAAAGTGCTCCAAGAGCGGCATGTGTGCGGAAAAAAGCGATTCGCGTTATTCTTGAATCGCTGTAAATTGTACTCGGTGGGAAAAACAGCGCTGGGCAAATTGTTCCAAAGGGATGATGTTCTCCATATAAAAGACTGCTTGAAAAGCGTTGTACGCGGAGTAACAAGCTGAACCTCATACGGATGTGAAGCACCAGCGCGACGTGTATTTCTAACATGCACCGCTTTGGGAGGATATAAGCGAGCTACATCCTTCGAACACTTTCTATGAAAATACTTGTAAAACAGACTCAAGTCGCCAACCGTTCTTCGATGTTTCAGCGAATCAAGGCCGCAGGTCAGTTCCGGGTCTCCAATCAGATGAACAGTTCTTCTTTGAACAGAATCCAACAAATGCAATGTATGTTTGGGAGCGGAGCCCCAAACATGGGAGCAGTATTCCATAGTTAGTCGAATTTGAGCTTTGTAAACAATTACCAGTTGTTGTGGAGTGTAAACCTTTCTGGTTCGAAATAATATTCCCAAATTTTGAGAAGCTCTCCCTGCTATGCCTGCAACATGTTCATGCCAGGACATATTTGCTTCCAAATTAACGCCCAACAAATTAAGCGACGATGCTAGGGGAATGGAGTGCCCCGATATAACTATGTCGGTTCAGCAACGTTAACTTTTTAGAAAAAAACTGCCGCCTGGGTTTTTATAGCGTTAAATTCCACTTGGTTACTGTCACCCCAAGATAGAATTTCTGCCAGGTCTTTAAGTTGAATGACCTCCTGCTGTCTGAGGATATTCGCCTGAGCAGCCGATGTCCGAGCGTTCAAAGTCAATGAAGAGACAAGCGTACTGTCATCTGCAAAGCTGTAGATTGGATTCCCGGTCTTTTCCAGCAGATCGTTAACGTAAGTGAGAAAGAGAGTAGGAGACAGTATGGAACCTTGGGGCACGCCGGCGTTGATAGTGAAGGTGTTAGAAAGAAATCCGTCGAACGCCACTCGTAAAGAACGCTCTCTGAGGAAACACGAGAGCCACAAACAGAACTTTTCAGACATACTACAAGAGCGTAGCTTAACCAACAGTTCATCGTGCCAAACACGGTCTTGGATATGTCAAGAGCAACCGCTCGATATTCTCAAAAGTGTTGATCTATGTTTACGAAAGCCGTATTGGTGATCGCCAATAATATTGAATCGTTCAAGATATTTTAGAAGATGCTGATTGATAACCTTTTCCATGACTTTCGATGTTGGAGTTGTTTAGTTCTTTTAGTAGTCCCTGAATTGTTACAGATCTTATTTACAGTTTGATAAGGGCGGCTACGAATTCTAGGTATCGAACAAGTGCCTAATTGCTTTTTCTAAAAACCTTGGAATGTCCTGAACTTTTGAAGGATCAATTTTCTAGAATAGTAGCCTATTATGTTCAAATTTGATTTGTTTTTTTCTCTCTTTTTTATTGTTTATTACATATTTTTAAATACAATTTAGATTTCAAATTATGAAATAATCCTTATTATGCCGTTCTTGTACAAAAAAACGTAGAAAACAAAGGAAGTAACATACTCAGGTAATACTACTAGTGCTATACATCTTGGACAACTAAGTTTTCTTGTTACTTTCGATAAAGCCGTGATTACAATCGCGACCACTATGGCGCTTAATTTGAATTAGTTTGTAACAGATGTTTACATTAATCTCCTCAAAAGACAAAAATGCGGTTTTCATGATGCTTTTTTGAAGAAAAGTATATACATATATATATATATATATATATATATTATATATATATATATATATATATATATATATATATATATATATATACATATATATATATATATATATATATATATATATATATATATATATATATGTATATATATATATATATATATATATATATATATATATATATATATATGTATATATATATATATA
This sequence comes from Pachyrhynchus sulphureomaculatus, assembly GCA_019049505.1. Lineage (NCBI taxonomy): Eukaryota > Metazoa > Arthropoda > Insecta > Coleoptera > Curculionidae > Pachyrhynchus > Pachyrhynchus sulphureomaculatus. The sequence continues at coordinate 106,125,859 of CM032446.1, read as the reverse complement.
TATATATATATATATATATATATATATATATATATATATATATATAGTATATATATATATATATATATATATATATATATATATATATATATATATATATATATATAGTATATATACATATATATATATATATATATATATATATATATATATATAGAAATATACATATATATATATATATATATATATATATATATATATATATATATATATATATATATTTATATATATATATTTATATATATATATATATATATATATATATATATATATATATATATATATATATATATATATATATATATATATATATATATTACAACAGAGGTTTTCAGGGATGGTGGAATCTAATACATTAAAATTCCGGGTTTAAATCCGTTCGCCAAATAATGAATTTGCATGACGTTTCAACAGAGCGAGCAAATGCTCTTGCTGCTGCTACTACTCGATACTTTGATCTTGCTGCTGCTGCTACTCGATACTGCGATCTTGCTGCTGCTGCCGTTCCAAACTAACCTAGAGTTAGCTTCGAGCACTTGAAAATGCCAAATGAGATTTTGGCGAAAAGTCATGCAAATTCATTGTTAGACAAATTGTTTGAAACCCGGAATTTTAATTTATTTTATATATATATATATATATATATATATATATATATATATATATATATATTTACAAATATTATATATATATATATATATATATATATATATATATATTTATATATATATAATATATATTTTTTTGTTAAGTTTAACTAATGAACTGGAACTATGAGAAAAAATGTTTAAATTAATATTTGAAACTTGACCAACGAGGATTAGTATTAAAAACAACAACGGCAATTTTAGTTAGAAGTTACATCATTGTTATAAACAAATTTATTGTCAAAAAAATCTCCATACACTCAAGAACTGCATTGAAAAAAACACGTTATAATCAGCCGCATTTTATCATGCTATTTATTGCTCGCTAAACTGAAAACAAATGAATAATTTTCGGCCATACTTTAAAATTTGTCACTTGTTCCTAGTAATCTTGCAGTGGGTTTCTAAAGTAGTATTAAAAATGAGCGAGACAAATTGTGAAATTCCATTTCAAGTTCAAAAGATCTTATTTCAGTAGTGGAAAGATGGAAAATCGTACAGAAATATAAGAAAAGTTGTTAAAAAAAGTCGCATGCTACTGTTTAGTACATTGTAAACCAGTATAAATCAACGGGTTCCTATGAAATTCGACCACGCTCCGGTCGTCCCAAGAAACTGACTCCACGTGAAGAGACCAGTATTGTTAGACAAATAATTATAGATCCCAAAAAAAGTGCACCAAAATTAAAAGAAGAAGTACCGGAACTATTTTCGAAAAATATTTGTTCACAGAGAGACATTGTTTACACAGGGCAGGCTATAACGGGTGTGCAGCCAGGAAGAAGACGTTAATTACACTAATTGCAAAAAGCGGTTAGCTTTTGCTAGGGAATACGTTTCTAAACCTCTTGAATTTTTGGGTCTGATGGCAGAAATAAAGTTTGGAGAAAGAAGAACACCGCATTCGATATTAAAAACATTTGTTCCGCAGTGAGACAAGGTGGTAGCAGTGTTCTGCTTTGGGGATGCATGTTCGCTGGAGGGGTTGGAAATTTACATTTTATTAATAGTACCAGGGATCAGCATGTTAATATGAACATTTTGAGAGACAATTTAAGAGAAAGTGTCCAAAATTAGCACTCGAAAAAGATACATTTTCCAACAGGACAATGATCCGAAATATACCGCAAATTTGGTTCAAGAATGGATGATCCATAATGTGTGACAGCAGCTTCATACACCTCCGCAATCACTCGATGTTAACTCCATCGAGCATTTGTTTTAAATAGAGGAAAATTAAAAAACAGAATATTGAACAAATGGGAGAACATGCCAGCAGAAGTTACTAGAAAGCTGGTTGCAAGCAAAAAGGTTACAGGAGATTATCAAGGCCAACGGCGGTCCCATTAAATACTAGTTTAAACGCAGTTGTTATTTTCCGTTAAACTCTCTCAAACTATCATTGGTAATTGTTAAGTGTATGGAGACTTTTTTGACATTAATTTTGTTTACATTTTTATAACAAGGATGTAACTTCTAAATAAAATGTTCCTTAGTTGTTTTTAATACTAATCCTCGTTGGTTAAGTTTCAAATATTAATTTAAATCTTTGATTGTGTTAGCCGATACTTTTTGGAAATTCCTAATAAAATTATATAAAAAACACAATATGTTTTAATTTCCAATATTTTAAAGTCACTTGACAATTGTTTCACCATACAATGACTTCTTCAGAAGTAAATAATCTTATTTACTTCTGAAGAAGCCATTGTATAGTGAAACAATTGTCAAGTGACTTTAAATATATTGGAAATTAAAACATGTTTTTTATATAGTTTTATTAATTTAAACATTTTTCTCATAGTTCCAATTAATTAGTTAAACATAACAGAAAAATAGTATATACATATATATATATATATATATATATATATATATATATATATATATATATATTATATATATAGAGAGAGAGAGAGAGAGAGAGAGAGAGAGAGAGAGAGAGAAAAGAGATAAATTTAGCTTACATATTTTAGATTATTTTGCTAACGTATTAAAAATATAAAAATTGTTATTTTTCTTAGAAATCTATAAAAAAATTTATAACCGAATTATTTTACATCACTTTGTTTAGAATACTGCGTAAAGTCAAAATATATCATTTCAAATGTACAAATGGTTGCCACAATTTTTACAATTACCTTGCATAGAAAAAATATATTCCTCAAACAATATAATTGTGGTATACAATTTCACAGTTACAGCAAAACTTAATAGTTGACAAAATATCATGTGACTCATTTCTTTAACGATCCCCTACACATAGCTCTTTTTACTGTTGGTATAAGTGAGATGCAACAATCTACGGTTATAATGGCAATCATGATCATTCTCACACACGTTTTAAGTAATTTTTTGGTCATAATTTCATTGCTCCACATCCATAAGTAACAAAGGTATAGTGGATCACGCGATCTGCAAAATTATCGTTATACTAGGTTACAATATTATTTATTACAGATGTTACATCTTACCCAACCGTATTATTTTACAAATATATGTCGGTTACATCACTTCAAAGATGTTAAAGATTTGAGAGCGGGTAAAGGGTCTTCACCCATTTTGCATCTTTACACGCCTCTCAGCTAATACACATACGTATAACTATATATATATATATATATATATATATATATATATATATATATATATATATATATATATATATATATATACATATATATATATATATATATATATATATATATATATATATATATATATATATATACATATATTTACGTTAGATCTAATCTTCCACGAATACTATAGCAACCGCTACCACGTGCTCACATTGTAACTAATAAAACAATGTGTTTGTAATTATACCAAAATATTTTCCACAAAACGTCCTATATTAAAAACCAAAAATGACTTTCTAATTTACTTTAATTTGATTAATGATGAATAACATTAAAATTATTGATGCTATTTTTACTCGTTAGATTAAAAGTTTTCCACCTTTATCTATTTTAAAATAAATATATTAATTTATATATAAACACGAAATTATATGTGGCTGATATTAACGGTAAGCATCTTTTCAACACTTACAGTATCACCATATACTAAAATATAATCCTAATGCATTCGGTAAAGTTTGCTCCAGCTGATTGACACTATATTGCTTTTCAGATGTTTGAAACACATCCTTAACAATCATATACTATTTTTAGCGGTCATTTTTTTGTATGACCCTACTGAGTATCATTTCTTCAAAATCATTCGTTATCAGCCACAATTTATATAATTAGTAATCACAAAAACGTGCATAGCGATATATCAACGACATTTCCCCAAAGTCATATTTGACATAATCGACGCTTACTGGTCAATAGTTGAATATAACTTTCAAAATATAAATTGTTGCGAAAAATAGGAGCAAATAACATTTAATTTTTTCAAAGTTTATATTAACATGAATGTGTAAGTCAAATAGTGATGTTTTTATGTGAGTCAAGATTAGTTTACAAAAATTACATTGTTGCGTTTCAACAACCTAAAAATACTACGAACAGTTACCAACTACTTCTTTGTATATATTTATAATATTTCTTTTTTGGCAATTCAACACCCAGATATAATAATTTGTTAAATAAGCTTTTCGTTAACAAAAGAAAATTCAAGGTTATATTTTACGTGATTTCTTTATAATTAGCACAGCGTTTATCATTTAACAAAAATTAAATTAGCATTCGAAATTAATTGTCAAAAATTTCGTTAGAAGAATGTCAGTCGTCAGATTGACAACTATAATCTTGATCGTGTAAGTGTTATTGAACTGTGTTAGTGGCTAGGTGTTTGTGATATTATCTTTTTAACAAATGGAAATGTATTCGAACGTGATTGATTATCTTTAATACGAATATAATTGATCTATTTATTATTTAGTTCTTTTATTAAAAAACATGTCAAGCATTGAAAGCGAATACACATTTCCTTCACTTTACATAACGTTTTTTCATCATACGTTATGTATTGATATTCAATCCTCTGGATATCCTATCCAATGCCCATATGCTCTGAGGCAGCTTGTTGAAAAATAAATATAAAGATATCTTTTGACGTTCCATTACAATAGTCATAAAATATACGGGAAATAAAAATATTACGATTTTTTTATTAGCACTTGGTCAATTTAACTTTTCTCATAGCAGCTGAGCAGCACAGAAGGATTAAATATTTTTTTTATAAAAAGACTGAAACATTATGCATCATTCTACTAGCATAGATTTTGTTAAAATTATCTGTGTAGCTAAAAATTATACTTGGTCTTATTTACGTTGTTATTACAAGGAAATTAACATTGTGGTAACCACAACTGTGGTTTTTTAATATAAATATATCATAGAAAACAGTTAATTTACTGCAATATAGAGCTAAATTTTTAGTTTGAAAAAATGATGTAAGTATGAAGACAATAAAGAGTGATTAAATAGGTTGAGAGAAAGATTCTAAAATGACATGAGCTTCGGTTTTTATATTTAGTGTGAGATATTTTTAATTGTAAGATAATGAAAATTGATGTGAGTAAGAATAAGTATGGTCGTACATCGCCTAATATAGCAAGTGCAGTAAATTCGGTCATTTTAAATTTTTTACCGAACAAATTCAAACAGCAATATGAAAATACATAGCACCAGTTCATAGAATGGTACGATGTAAATAAAACAAGGAAAGTATTTGGGAATATTTTTCGACAGATTTTGCAGCAGTTTCCAAAAAAAGCTGAATTTTCTACCAGATGGCCAGTATAGTCGATGTTAAAATCATTACCTAATGTAAAAGAAAGCGTAAATATTAGTAAGCTGATCATATTGGTCTCATATTTAAAAAAAAAATATCACTCTATTAAGAAGTCTAAGGTTTTAACACGACATATTACTCAATATATGATATAGGCACAGATACATACAATGATTAAAGTAAAATGTTTAATAGTTGTTTTATTTAATGCATATTAACAAAAATTTGTTAATATTTTAGACCGTATGAATATGGGTGTTTCAGGTGATTATCAGCTTAAAGAATTGACTGATATCTATATCATAGACGGCAAGGGCTATGTTTGATTGTTAAATATCTTGAAACAAAAGCACCAATAAATGCATTTTTACAGTTTCCAAATTAGTTTGATTCTAGCTTTATCAAAAATATGCGGCTCTTTGTCCACACCATACGAGTGGACGACGTCGGTTTTTAAAATATCAAAACCAAAAATATGTTTCCCAAGTTGCTGGAATTAATTTAATTAGAAGAATGCCTAGGTTGTTGTTATTACAAAGTACCCGAAGTTACCAAATTCCAAGGTCTATACGGATCATTGCTTGCGAAAAATGACATCCACACTTAGTATCATTGAAATAACTCATTTGAGAATGAGCATTTTCGACTGTTACTAAAGGATATGTGGAGGTTTTATTCAATAATAAAGTTAAAATTTGAAATAAAATTCTAAACTGTGTAAAACATTTTACTTAAGGGATTCCTTTACTCAAATAAAGAGTTCGTGTTATATTCGTATTTACGTACCTTATCTTTGAATACTCTTTATTATTTTTTGTCTAATTATCTTTAATTGTGTAGCATGTTTTAAAATTCATTACACTGACAAAAAATGTTTGCCAAATTTTTTATTTTAATTTTACATCTTTGAATAATTATTATTTAAGTTACTATTTGTTTTGAAAGTATTCAATCTATTTATTGTAAATAGCCAAAGAACCAAAACTAAACTAATTAAACTTCAAATATTTTGCTTGTAAGTAAGATAGAAAAAATTCATAAAGTAGGTTTCCAAAAACATACTATTAATGATTATAATAAGTCAAAAAAGTTCAGCTGTAAAACTCGGAGTGATCGGAGTTTTCTACTATAGAGACAAAGCTATAAATTTGTAATGCATATTCAGTTGATTATTTAAAGCCAGTTTTATCATTTTGGAGTTTTTCTTAATCTAATTTTTGTACAACATAAAGCTCTTAAAAAAATTTTCGTTAGATTTATTTACACAGGGAATAACGGTTGAACATTCTGATCCAAAAAAAATAGATCTTATACAATAATTCGTTCGGAAGTGTTTTTTAGGTGTATTATCCTCAAGATATTTAAGAGAATAGCTTAAGCTTCCCACACAGTAAGAAAAGCTTTTTAGGAGCTGGATCTCGCAGGCCGAATATAAATATATGAAATATGTCACACAGAAATTTGTTTCACTTTTTTCTAAATCAATAAAAATCTTGTTCAGTAGTTAAAAATACATACTAAATTACATGTGGTAAAATTATATATATATATATATATATATATATATATATATATATATATATATATATATATATAATATATATATATATATATAGATAGATAGATATAGATATATATATATATATATATATATATATATATATATATATATATATATATATATATATATATATATATATATATAGATAGATAGATATAGATATATATATATATATATATATATATATATATATATATATATATATATATATATATACGAAAGTGTGGAAATTATAAAATATAAAAGTAGTTTAAGGGCCTAGGCCTATTGCTATAACTAATGGTGGAATGTAAAACATTAAAATTCCGGGTTTCAATTTGTTCGTCTAACAATGAATTTGCACACGTTTCGCCAAAATCTCATTTGGCATTTTCAAGTGCTCTTGCTGTTACTCGATAGTGTGATCTTGCTGCTACTGCCACTCGAAGCTAACTGAGAAACCGAAATGCGGTCGCCGTTTTTTAAAGGTCGGCGTCTACGCAGATTGTAGATGGGGGATCGGGAGTGTTCGTCCGGGCAACGGTGTTTGCCAGCTGGGTGCCCGTAAAGGTGGTAATTACGGGTTCCGGCACTATGCTGGCTATTACCTTCTCGATGTTTTGATTATTCCCCTTGTTTAGCTAGTAGATCATTCCATGTAGTGAATATATTAAGTGCATCATCCAGCTTATTTAGCTGTCCATTCTTTTCGATTCCCTAGGCTTCTCTGACCATGCGTGTTTTATAATGTGAAATTAGATCCCTCAAAATTGATGTCGTGACCAGTATCATGATGGTACTGAAAAAGAGCTGAAGTTGTTTGTTTGTGTGTTACGATACACGAGCTGGAAAATCCACGTTCATTGCTATTTTGTCTAGTGCTTCTGGAATACTGAAAGATAAAGAAACAATATCTAGACTTGCCAGAGTGTCATTTTCCTCTCGTGAAGTGTTCCGAGTTTTGATGTATGAATCATCAATATATATATATATATATATATATATATATATATATATATATATATATATATATATATGTAAAATTATATAAAAACAACACTATGTTTTAATTTCCAATATATTTAAAGTCACCTGACAATTGTTTTCACCATACAATGGCTTCTTCAGAAGTAAATAAGAAAGAAAAATATTTGGTAGTAATCCTGGTTAAATAGTGCTTAAAACTATCCTTAATTACCTAAGATTATGCTAATCATTTTATTATTTTATTTCAAGACATTCAAGCAAATTTAATTTTTTAGATTTATTTTCTACATGTAGGATTTTTAACGTATCATCAAAATTATGAGATTCGTTTATTATATGAGTTGCGTAATGTGAATTGTTCTTATTTTTTAAATAACTATGTTTATGTTCTTTAATGCAAGTTTCAAAAGATCTACCAGTTTGTCCTACGTAGGTTTTAGTACAAGATCCACAATTTAATAAGTAAACTCTTGATTTTAAGGAATTCTTAGATTTGGTTTTGTTATTCAAAAATTATACTCCCTAAGGAATTACTGGTTTTGAATGCTATTTTATTGTTCTTCTTTTATTAAATGTTTGGAAATTGTTCTAGTTATTTTCCCCGTGTATGTGAGTGTACTAAATTTTCCTTTTTTGTGATTAATTGTGGGATAAATTAGAGAGATTGCTTGTTTAAAGGATTTTTTATTCAAGATATTATCTATAATGTTGGGGTCATATCTATTATTAATTGCTATTTGTTTGATTATGTTGAATTCTTTGTTAAAATTAGTTTTAGTCATAGGGATAAGTAACAATCTATGTATGAAAGAGTTAAAAGCTACCATTTTGTGAGGATACGGGTGGGATGAGCTATTGTGTATGACTGTGTCAGTATGTGAAGGTTTGTGAAAAATCGAGAAATCGTGTTTATTGTCCACTTTTGATATAGATATGTCTAAGAAATTTATAGAGTTATTGGTTTTCTAATTCTATGGTAAATTTAATATTAGGATGCAAATTATTTAGGAAGTTAAGGAGGATTGTTAGTTGTCTATCTGTTCCCGTGAAACAGGAAATGATATCGTCAACATATCTATACTAGTAAACAATATTTTTGCTTACCGCGTTTTGATGAATTTTTAGTTCTAAAATGATCCATGAAAATTTCCGCTAGTAATGGACTTAAAGGATTACCCATTATTAGACCTTCTTAGATATATAAAAGTTGTCGTTGAATTCAAAATAGTTTTGATCCAAGCACGTCGTAAGTAAATCTAAAATATCCCGTTTAATAATTTCGTTTACTTTATTCTTGATTAAGAGCTTATCTACTAATTCTATGACTTCATATGGTGGGATACTAGGAAATAAGTTTTGTACATCAAATGAGATAATTCTAGAATTTTCCGATAAGTTAATATTTTTAATTTTATCGATTAGTTCATAGGTATTGGCTATACTATAATTTCGGTTTAAATTTGCAATGTTGTCGTAGTAAAGGGATGAGTTTTTTGTAATAGTTTGATTGATGGTGCCGTAACAAACGATACAACTGGTCTAATAGGGAAATCCTTTTATGTAATTTATTTAGGGAATATAATTTTGGAGCCCGTGGGTTCATTATTGTTAAAGTGCTTTTTTCAAAATCATTGAAAATTGTGAGATCTTTTAAAGTAGAGTTTTTGGTAGACTTTTTGTTGGGTCATTATTTAATACTCGAAATTTGTCTGTGTTAGGAAAAGAAAGAGTTTTAAATATATATTGTTCTCTAGAAATAGCTACCACAGACTTCCCTTTATCAGCTCTAGTGAATATTATGTTGTTTTCTTTGGCTTTGGTTTTGATCGATACTGCTGTTTTCTGTTCTCTAGCTTGTCTTGGTTATGATTCTTCAAATAATTCTTTTTTAATCTTGTTGGCTGTCATGTATTTAAAATGTGGGTCTTCATTAGATAACGCTAATTCACATTCAACTCCGAGGATTTCTCTTGATTTTTGGGTATCCTTAGGTTTTAAATTGTACTGTAATCCTTTTTCAAGTAGTCCTGATTCCTCTTCTGTGAATGTTGAGTTAGTAGATTAACAAATCTCTTGTGAAATGTATGGTCCGTAAAGTGTTTGGTTCTGGCTCTATTGTCGGGATTTTTCGTTTGTTGGTTGTTCTGAGGGTTTGAAGTTTTTTGTTTTGTGTAGTGAATTTTTTGGCAATTATAGAATTTTACTTGTTCTCTGATGAAAGTCAGTCATAATTTTATTATGAATTTCCAACAAGTATCGGCTAACACAATCAAAGATATGTGTATGTATGTATGTATATATATATATATATATATAAATATATATATATATATATATATATATATATATATATAATATATATATATGTATGTATGTATGTATATATATATATATATATATATATATATATATATATATAATATATATATATATATATATTTATACCATTATGGAAAATGTGATGGAATGAGTTGTTACAATTTGATGGAAAAAAAAAGTAAAACGAATATAAAAAAAATTTAAACAAATAGTATAGAATATTTAGGTAAAAAATCTTGCGATAATTTTCAGTCATTATAGGAATTTCATCGTAGTATAATTCTCTACAGTATTGTGGTAACTTTAACTACAATGCACCCTTACAATTTCATAGAAGAAAAAGTGCCTTAGAAATACAGTATATTTAAAATGAAGGACAATTCTCTAAAAGATTGCAGAAAATTTAACTACAATACGTTCTTACAACTCAATAATTAGGTGGTTTTTATAAATTTTTCGGTTACTTTAAGATAAGAGTCCTACAAACACGGCAGATTTCTTTCATGAGGGAGTTGATTTTGCGCCCCTTTTCCGACATGGACGAGAAATTTGCTAAGCATGTATCCAAAGTATCTCAAAAATATTAAGCCCTAAAAATTCATAGTTCTTAATTAATCCATAATAGGAATTTAAATAACTTATAAGTTATATATTAATACTTCGCTGGAAAGAAGCAATTATAAATATCAAATAAAGAATAAACTTCAAGTTATATTTATAAAGAGATTTGTAGGGGCACAAATTTTTGTTCGTACAGAAACATAAAGCAACTTATTTTTCCTAAAGCTTGAATGCTTTATAGCTTAAAGAGAGAAAAGGCTTTGCATAGGTATTTTGCTAATTTTCTTTTAAAAGCTGAATTATTTGGGCTAACATTTTATTTTTAGTGTTCAGTATGGAACACTTATAAGATTACTTCGGTGTCTGTCCGTACGTCCGTCCATCCCGATTTTCTCCGAAGCTGTTTGACATAAAAAGTTAAAATTTGGTACTAATATAGGAATTGATGGGGCCTTATCAGGGTGTCAAATGAATAGAAACATAAGTTTAACAATATATATGTAATGTAATACTTGCGCACGCTTTTTCTTTGTGTTATTTTTTTAAAAAATCGAATCGAATCTCAAAAAGAACCTGATCAAAAAATTTTGAATAAATTCTCGAATATTCTCTACAGGGTGTAGATTGAACGAAAATTATCATTGTCATTGACATTGTTCATTTTATACCTCCATAACAAAATAGTTTATTTTAAAAACAATTAACGTACAGAACACTAATTGCGCAAGTCCAACTTGAACTTGATCGGTTATTAGTTTCCAAGATACAGAATGTTTTAAAATTAAATGATTCAAAGTATTGTTATTTACGTTTATAAAACTTTCTTCGTTATCAAGTTACAATCATATTGAAGGTAATGTTAGCGTTTGCGTTTTAATTAAATAAAAAAAAACACAATAGTCACTAATCTGATTAAATTGATGTACTAAATACACGATAGTTTGATGTATTTAATCTGTTATGTAAATAGCCATTAGATCAGTTTGTGAAATTTTATTGCTAAACCGTTTCATTAAATTAAAAAAAAATCACAAATACACATTATAAAGTCAATACGTTTTTCGAGGCCACTGTGTAATGACACCTTACTGTCGTTTGTTCCTGATAAGGTTAAAAATAATGAAAAATAATATTTTCGAATTCCACAATTTCAAGAACCCTGAAAAATATATGTAACAAAGTATAATCGAATCTACCACAATCTCATCCCCTCCTACACCGTTTATTTTTTATGAGCCTAGCACACGTGCTGCAGGGAAATTCCTTAAAAACGCTAAAGGAAAAAGCGATTCACGTTGGTCTTGAATCGCTGTAAATTGTACTCGTTCGGAAGCACAGTCCCGGGTAAATTATTCCAGAGGGATGAGGTTCCCCATATAAAAGACTGCTTGAGAAGGGTTGTACGAGGAGTAACAATTTGAACCTCATACGGATATGAAGTATTAGCGCGACGTGTATTTCTAGCATGCATCGCTCTGGGAAGAATTAAGCGGGCTACATCCATCAAATACTTTCCCTGAAAATACTTGTAGAATAGACTCAAATCGCCAACAGTTTCTCAATGTTCCAACGAATCAAGGTTGCTGGCCAGTTTCTGGGTCTGCAATCAGGCGAGCAGCTCTCTTCTGAATATAGTCCAATAATGTGTGGGGACAGAGTATCAAACATGGGAGGAGTATTCCATCGTTGATAGAATTTGAGCTTGGTACGGAATTAACAGTTGTTGTGAAGTGTAAAACTTTCTAGTTCGAAATAATATTCTCAGCTTTCGAGAAGCTATTTTTACTATGCTTGCAACATGTTCACGCCAAGACATATTTGCTCTCAAATTAACGCTCAGCAAATTGAGTGACCATGCTAGAGGAATGGATTGCCCCGACATAACTATGTCAGGTTCAGCAATATTACTTTTTTAGAAAAAACTGCCGCCTGGAATTTTGTAGCGTTAAATTCTACTTGTTTACTGTCACTCCAAGATGGATTTTCTTCCAGGTCTTTGTTAAGTTGAACGACCTCCTGCTGCCTGAGGATATTTGCAAGAGTAGCCGATGTTCGAGTATTCAAAGTGAATGATGAAATAAGGATACTGTCATCTGCAAAGCTGTAGATTGGATTCCTGGTCTTTTCCAGCTAATCGTTACTGTAAATGAGAAAGAGAGTAGGATACAGTATAGAGCCCTGGGGCAAAAGTGTTAGAAAGAAGCCCGTTGATTACCACTCGTAAAGAACGCTCTTTGAGGAAACTTGAAACCTATAAACATAACTTTTCAGACATACCAGAAGAGCGTAGTTTAGCCAACAAGCCATCGTGCCAAACACGGTCGAATGCCTTATATATCAAAAGCAACCGCTCGAGATTCTCCACAGTGTTCAATTGCGTTTTTCCAAGCATATGTTACATAAGTTAGAAGATCTCCTGTTGATTTATGCTTCAAGATATTTTAGTAGATGCTGATTGATGTCTTTTTCATGACTTTTGATATTATTGAAAGTAGTGCGATTGGTCGGTAGTTATTTGGCAAGGACTTCTTGCCTTTTTTAGGTATCGGTAGAACTGTGGGGCATTTCCCGCAGGAAGCAAATATTCCCTTTCTGTAGGGTAGGTTGAAAAGTCTACAGTAAACTGGTGTTTGTTCTTTCGCGCAGTTTTTGAGTAGTATTATAGGTATTCCGTCAGCGCCAGAAGCAGATCGGACATCCTTGACTATGGGAATAGTTGGTGGTTTTTTCCTTGGAAATCAACAGTAGAATGTGAAGCAGAGTTCAACCAACAAATTCGCTTTCTCAATAGTTGTTGTTGCAATAAAATTATCTGGCGGTGCGAGTAGTGGTACAGTGGATTTGGTGAAATTTTAACTAACTACCTTAGCGACCGACCAAAAGGACCTGGAATTGTTAGGGCACGCAAGAAATTTATTTCTAATTCATTAATTGTGTGTGCCTCCTTGGTTTGATCGTTAACTTTTTTGCGTCTGTTAAGGACACGAACAAAGATGTTACGATTTATGACGTTAGGAATTTCAGGCAATTTGTCAGTAGGCAAAATGTTTAGAAGCAACGGTTTCTTTGCATTTTCGGTCAAACCAAAGCTTGCTATTGAAAGAGCATTTCTTCGAAAACGGGATCTAAGTATCCATACCAGCCAAAATAACATATCAAACCTTCTTAGCGCAGTCAGATAGGTCAGCAGATCGAAAACAAACGTGTTGGCTCGTTAATAAGCTGAGTTAGGCCACAACTGATCGAGAATGATTCATCTTCACGCCCTTGTTCGTCGGTAGTATTTAAATACTTAAGCCAGTTGATGTTGTGGACCCTAAAGTTGCCCAGGAAATGATTGATGGTATCCGCAAGAGAAGCAAAAAGTGTTCTAAAGTTAGTATTACTTGGTAGTCGATAGAAGCAGCAGATAAACCTTGTGGTTTGTCGACTTGTTATTTTTAACCACATAACATCGAAGTTTCGGGGCTCCAGAGCCTCCTCTCGTTATCAAGAGAGGTCGCTTCTGACAAAAAGACAGATCTCAAAGTTACGCCTAAACCGAGAATAGAAGTTGTACCGGAATAGAGAAAGTTGACTGTGCTGGTCGATGAACTGACCTTAGTTTTACAAAGAACGAGTATATGAGGTTTATTTGATTGCAGGTTATTTTAAAGTTGTGATCTCTGCATGTTGACGCCCCTGAATCAGCTCCCACCTGGAGATCCGAACGGGAGCTATTTTACCTCCCAAATTTTTTGTACCCAGGTGCCTCACCATTTGGTCCCACGTCCAGGCACATCGGCATAGCCACGAAATGTTTAGCAACTTCACGCAGCCTAAGCCGATGCGATGGTATCACACCGGGAGATGCCTAGTAGGATCTAGGCATCCAACATTTAAGTTGTTCTTTTAGTCGGCTTCTACGACTAGCCCGTGAGACCAGCATGCGCATTTCTGCGTAGCTGCACATACACTCACACTGATAGATAGGGCAAACTGTCTGCGGATCCGTTTTTGACCAGCAGTGCGTCTCTGTCTGACCCGCACCTAGGGATATACTGCGGACCCGCCTTTCTGCGAATCAATATCTACACTTATACCAGTAGATAAGTCGGACTGTCTGCTGACCCGTTTTGACCAGCTCCACGTCTCTGCTTGACTCACATCTAGAGGCGTACTGAGGACCCGTGCGACCAGTATGCTTCTCTACCAGCATATTGAGTATTGGCCGCATACGCGCACCTAAAACCTGGTGCATAATCGCGATAATTTCGTTGGATCGGGAAAAAAACCAAAACCAATTAGCTGAGAGTCTAGAGGAGTTTTTAAGTCACAGAGAGTACGAGTTACCATCGCCACCGCCAATTGACTAAACCGACAAGCTGCTCACCATTCGCCACTCACCGCTTTGAAACCAACTGCTAGTCGCTAGAATTAACGGACCTGCGCACCTGTAGCTTTCGGTCGACAAATGGCGATACATTGACGAGTGTACATAGTAGGGCCCGATAAGTTTTACCACGAGACCGAGTGTTGCTGAAAATGGAATGCTTTGAGTCGCGGTGCGACTGGGATTATTGCTGGGGAATCTCTGGAGCTCCTTGAGGACATTCCGGTACGGCTGGAATTGTTTCTGGGAAAGGTTTGGCGCTATTTGAAAAAGAGTACCGACCGAGGTAAGGCATTCTGGTCTATCCGATCATCGCGCTGCCGCCTTCCGTCCACGGTTCGCGAACGTCGTGGTCAACGGGACCGTTTGCCACCACTTCGATGACATCACCGTGTACCACCATCCACTTCATTAGATTCCACGTGTCATTCTCGCGCATACTACCTCACTCCACACTCCTCATCTTCATTTAGTTGTTGCTTGATTAAACCGCTTGTTTTATTCTTTTTCCTGTCTGCTTTTTAAGGTGTATAAGATAAGCCACCATCAGCTAGTAGCTAACATGCGCATTGACCCCTCGCTTACAGGTGCACTACGGTAACAAGTTACTCGAGGCTCCGCTAAGCCCTTTACCACGTGAATTCAAAGGGTGACGCCCGAGGTTTGACCGTTGGATAACCGTCCGAAATACTGTCGACCGACAGAGATCCGATGCGTCGGGCGCCGAAGTGACGCTACAATACTACTAAGAAAAAAATTTCTTCCCTACTATAAGTTCTATACTAATATGTGTTTTAAATTCAAACTCGATATCTCATTGTGTTCTGGAGTTATTGGACGTGCTAATAGACAGATAGACCGATAAAAATTGGAGGCTGCATTATAAGTGATTTAGGGATCCTGAAATCTATAGAAATGCAACAACATAATACTTCCCTTAGTGGCAGAAATAAAAAGGGGTATTACACAATTTCATCTACATATGAGAAAATTATGAATTTTAATGCTAATCTTTGTTACATTAAATTTTCTTTCATTTTTAAACAAATAGTTTTTCGCATCCTGTATAGTGGGAAAAGATTATAGAGTAAAATTTTGAGGCTTTAGATGCGACCTTTTAATTTGTGAATACATGTGATTCTAATGTTAGATAAATTTTCGATTAATTATGACAGATATATAAAAACAACAGTATTTTGCGAAGTTAGTTTTAGAACTTAAACACGTATCCGTCCCCTATTTATTAAAAAGCCTAGCAGAAAAGAAAACGCATTATGCAGTAAAAACACTTGAAACTTGAGATTCAACGTCAGCCAGCTAGTTCAAGCAAGAAAAGAAAATAAATAAAGAAGGGTACTAGCTATGATAAAGCTTTTAAAAACGAGTATTTTAAGTGTTTGTTTTTACATGAATATTCCGTCGCTTCACAAGAAGCTAATAGGTCGTAGGAAGATTTTTTTCTTTTACTATATATGAAATTCTCTACAAGTTACCCATTTGCTGATTGATCAACAACAAACTAATACAGTTAGAAATATACATTAAAAATGTATGTTACAAATAATATAAGCTTTTCTACGTGTCATTAAATTTTATTTGAAACAAAAATAAATAAAAACCTAAAATGTTACATCATTTTTATAGATTTGATATGCCTTGACATAGTTAAAATAATACAAAATTTTATTGAAATCTCTAGTGACACAAAATTTTTATCTAAAAAGAACAAATTGTAATTAGATCTCATCGATAATGTACAAGACGAGGATTTTAAAAGAAAGAAAAATATCCGAATGCTTTCTTCTCTCTCTTTCTCTTTTTTAGCCTTTAATATACTAATAGCTATAATTGCATTATTCTATTCAATAAACCAGATTAACTAAATGGCAGTAGAACTTGTTCCATTTTCCCTATTTATTATCTTTGTAATTTATCAAGCTTTCATGTGTTTAATATTCTTTGCCTGATAATTTCTTTTTCTTAAGTAATATTTACAGAAGCAATGTTATTTTTAGTTCCCTTGTTGAGTGAAACATTGTATTCATGAGAAAATCACTCTCTGATATTTTTCTTTTCTCTCACATTTCATCACGAAAAACATAACTCCTCATATATAGCGGTTGGTCAGTTCGTCTGGAACGAAATGGAATGTTGATTTCAAATTTTGTATACAAATAATGCTATAGCTTTTAAACAGTATTGCTTATTGGGAAACAGAGTTAAAGTCGATAAATTTTATATAGTTTAACAGTATTATAAGAATTTTTCCTTTATTTTGGATGGAACCATTAGTAAATTGTAAACTGTCTTATTTATAATCAAACATATAAATGGTTAACAACGTTTGGTAACATCTTTATTCAAATATATCGTATCATATGTTGTATTTAGTTTAGTCGAGGAACCTGAAAATAATTGCAATTTTAACATCAATTATAATGGCTAGTTGTAACACTTCGATTGACTTATTATTTAAAATGAAAAAGTGAAAGAGAGTATTTATTTCGGAATTCCGTTTTGGCGACTGTGAATAAATTGCGTTGTTAGTTTTTGCTACCTTTAAATAAATAGACCCTGTAAGGGTATTATAAACACAGGGCCACTAATATGTCCACAGAGAAATTTTATCTTGAAAACCAATTCAAGCTACGACTTTGGGGTACAAGATCTATTATTATTTAGCAGAAAATAAATTTGGTTAACAAATATGTTTAGTTACACAAAATGTCCCATAAAAGTAGGACAAAGTACATTAATTTACTTTATTTTCGATAGAACACTGAATATATTTGAATATCTGAATTTCACGATCAATTTAAAGTACATACTACGTAACATGCCACATGGTCAGATTAATAAGTTTCAAACCCTTAAAGTGTAAAAAGCAATCACGTTTAAGATACAAATATCTTAGAGACTGTCAACTTGAGTATATTGAAAAAGAGTTTTAAAGGTAGACCTAACCGTAACTTATGTAGTATAGCTTTGACTATCTGAAATCGGTAGTAATGATATTTTTATTGAGACAGCTTTTTATTATTTAGAGAGATAATATATTAAAAATATGTGCTTGTTTTAGATGTACCACGTATTTGGGATTCTGAAATAAAGATTCTTTATTAGAAAATATGGACGTCGGCGCTGAAAATCATACTGTAATAATTTCTAAACTTCTCTTTGAAAAACAATAGAAAGTGGTCATCTCCTTTTAGTCCGACTTTTTTTTAAACGAATCGTGAATCATTTTCTTGCTAAAAAATTGTTAATAATCACTAATAATAATTCTAAAAGCTAATACTACATACCGCTATACTTTGCGAAGGGAATTCATAATACGGACAATGTTAGTATGTTTATAGAACCAGAACAGTCCATCAACAAAAAGAGCATCAAGGTATGATGTTCAGATTATAAACTGCAAATGAAACTTCTCTTAGTTATTATACAATTTTTTATGTGACACAGCATTCTTCAAACAACTCCAAAGAAATAAAGACAAGTTATACGGTTAATGACCAGATAAAAAGATATGTCACTCTTTGAAAGAATACACTAACTGGGGAAACATTAAAATCCCTCAATGCAGCTGCGTTACTAGATGTAGCTAGACTTGCTCAGTTTATCACACGAAGAAAATGAGTTCATTTTTATAGGTGACGAAAGGTAAATTGTTTTAAAAAAATATTATTTTTTCGTTTATATTTCTCACGAAATGAAAATTTTCGTTTCTCAATCCCAGTATGTCATAATTTTACTTTTTCAATACATGCAATCTATGCAGTGTATTCCAAACAAACTGGTAAATGATTTTTTGAGGTATAGATTCATATTCCATAGGCATTTTAAAACTAATACAGAATTAGACAGTGTTATTACGATATTTCAGATTATAGATACCATTACCATTCGTCAAAGCTTTTAAAACTGTAAATTAATATTCAGAAGTAGGAAACGTAATAATTAATAATATGTATTTTTTAAAGCTAACACAAAATGCCTGTAAAATGTTTTACACAGCCACGCACAAAAAAAAGTTCATTACCACGAACTAAAACACATGGCTCTAGTGTATTTTTACATGCTGAATTCGAATTCGTAGTTAAAAAAATATTTATAGTTTTTTTTTTAGCTAAAAACATCTCTTGAAATAGGGTAAAACTATAATAATAATGTAACGACTCTTAATGAGGTGTGAAAAATGATATTTTATAATCTAGAGAAAAAAATATGCATTCAAACCACAGCAAGCTATTTCTATTAATTAAACCAAAATCCACCCTTATAGGAAGTGAAAAGTATCCTAAAACTCAAATGACGCACGTGAGTTTAAATAACATGTAAAAGGACAAATTCTCTTAGCTCTTAGGACAAAATATCTGAATCTGGTGTGACAACCAGATATTACTCTTAAAGGGTTGAGACTCACTCCTATCGGGTGCAAAAACCACCTCCACCTACGGAAGTATCTCATAAATTTCAGTAAGGACGAAAAAAGTTTAGGCTTTTATAGTTTTAGGCAGGGTGAATAAATATGCAGTAGATTTGATTGAATCACCGATACACGACTATAAATTACCTTTAGAGGCTGGTAGCAACTATCCTTATGATCTAATGATGCACATGGATGTTATTGCAATTCGGAAAGGTTCCTGTACTTTTATCTCATTGTGCCAAACATTCAAGACAACTTCCTAATAAGGTCGAAAATCATCTCTAGGAGGGGAGGGGAGCTATTTCAATAACATTCATGTGCATCGTTAGGGCGTATACGTAGTTTCTACTACCCTCTAAGGGTAATTTATAGTTGCGTATCGGTGGTTTCAAGAGAATCTACGCTATATTTGTTCACCCTGCCTAAAACTACAAATGCCTGAACTTTTTTCGTCTTTATTGAGACTTATGGGATACCTTCGTAGGCGGGGGTAGTTTTTACACCCTATAGGGGTGAGTCTCAACCCTTTAAGAGTAATGTCTGATTGACACACCAGATTCAGATATTTTGTCCTAAAAGCTACAAGAATTTCTCCTTTATACATGTTCTTTAAACTCACGTGCGTTATTTGAGGTTTAGGATACTTTTCACCCCCTATAAGGGTAGATTTTGGTTTAATTAATAGAAATAGCTTGCTGTGGTTCGAATGCATATTCTTTTCTCTAGATTATAAAATATCTACCATTTTTTACACTTCATTGAGAGTCATTACATTATTACTATAGTTTTAACCCAATTCAAGGGATGTTTTTGGCCAAAAAAGAAATGACACGATAAGTCTTTTTTAAATACAGATTCGAGTTCAGCGTCGAAAAATACACTGGATCCATGTATTTTAGCTCAGGTTAGTTAAGGTTAGTTCAGGTTACAGAAAAATACACTGGATCCATGTATTTTAGTTCGTGGTAATGAGCTTTTTTTGTATGGCTGTGTTATTTTACAATATTAGTAGAAATTACCTCACAAAAAAACAAAATCGGCATCAACAAATATCGTTGTTTTACAAGTATTTCTGAAAACAGAATTATTGTTTTAATGAATATTTGTAAATCTGAAAGTTGTAATGGTAAAAATTATTTGATGTAATTGATATTTGCAATATCCAATTGTATTTTGCGCATAATTTTCCATATAAAATAAAAAAATTCAAGAAAACCCTATCAGGGGCCTCGTTTATTTTTCAGATATCAAAAATGTTACAGTTGTATTGTACTTACTCTGTATCTTCCCTAAATGATAAGAAATACTCAAAATTCTTACTGTAGGGTTGACTAGATATAAACAAATTCTAGGTCGATCAACTTACTAATTTTAAAAATAGTTCTTTTCAGTGTACAAATGTTGTAAACATGTATGTACTATATTACATCCGTGGTTGTGAGAAAATTATTTTATTGTGAAAAAAAATATTAATAATAAACAACGTAAACAAAAAAAATATGTTTTTAGCATTTACTTAATTGAAATCACTATTAAACAGGATGAATTAATATTTCTATGGATTACGATGGTTAAAAGAATCTAAGCAGATTTCATTAGGAGTTATTTAAAAAAATATATTGATTTTAGAAGATTTGTTATTTGCAAAGTCACCAATAACTTACAAACAGATCAAGGATCATTTTTTTTTCGTAATTACCAAATTAGAATTGTTTTGATAAATATGTCGTTAGCTGCCTGATACCAATTACTTTAAATTCGGTTGAGACTAGTTATCCGGCTTAGTTGTGATATACTAAAAAATTTTGAATCATCAATGCTCTCGCAAGAAAGTTTCTAAATAAGTACTTTTTATCTAACTTTTCTTTCGTTTCTCTCCATCGTTTTACTTATCCATCTTATCCTTTTCATCCTACATGACCTACCTGTTTATTTTGGTTTTAAGATTGTGTTTTTAAATTTTTCCATTTTGATACGTTCTCTAATCCATTCTACAGATTTTTGTCCTTTAGTGTTATTTTCAGGTTTGCTCTCTCCACGTTGCGATAGGTATTTTACAAGGTACTCATTGTTTTCTTTGTGATTACTCACGTTTCATCCCCAAAACTGTGATGTTGATATTTTTGTTTTTTTATTGTAATATTGCTTTGTTTTTGTTTTGTAATATTGTTTTATCTTCCACAATATATGATTGCGAGCCTTATTTTTCTATATAAATCTGTCATTTACATTTTGTGTCTGCTTTTATAGTTTATTCCCGGTATATTTATTTTTTTTACTTCTTCCATCCTTGTTCTATGCAGTATGGTGGGTTGGTTATCGTGTTGGGAGGATCATTATATTATTTTATACTCAACTTTATTCCCTCCGATATTTCTTACAGTTTTTTTAGCATGTCCTGCAATTTCAAGATCCTTCGTAATAAGCACTTCTTCCTGGCTTCTACATATCTTACAGTTTTCAATTTTTGCCCTTCAATCTGTACACGATTATTTTCCAGTTTAATTTTTTTGTTCCATTGCTAACGAAAAAAGCTTAGGTTATATGGAGCTTCCTTGCGTTATTCCAATTTTTTCTGTTTCTGAATATAGTTTTACTGTACTGTTTTCTTCTTTATATATGTTTTCGATGAATTCGATATATCTTAAAACCACACGGGAATTTTGTAAACCATTGACTTCGATCGAGTCAAAAGCCTTGTTATAGTTTATAAATGCTAAATTCTTTTTATACTTTAAGTCTTTTTAGCGTTCCGTACGGAATACTTATAAGAACACTTCGGTGTCTGTCCGTCCGTCTGTCTGTCTATCTGTCTGTCACATCCGATTTTCTCCGAAATTAATATAGTTTTGTAAGTTAAATTTTGACTTGAGGGGTTAGTTTTGGGGGGTGAAATCAGAAGTAAAAATAAATTTTTTTTACTAGAGCATCGACTGGGGTGTCAAATGAAAACTTGTGAAGACACGAGTTCAAAAATATATATAAATGTAATATTTGCGCTTACTTTTCTTTATATTATCTTTAAAAATCGTGAAAAGTCGCTGCCCTCCCCCTTTATCTCGAAAAGTACTGATTATGAAATTTTCAAAAATATTCTCCACGGGGTGTAGATTGAACGAAAATTATCACGAGTGCATTACCTATAATAATTTATCTCTTGTTTAAAAAAAAAAATGTCAAGGTCATCAGTTTTCAGTAAAGATCGGAAACAAGCTTTGTTGAAAACTAATTTGAGGTCTGTTTTGAAGTCACTGATCATTTTATACCTCCTTAACAAAATTTTTTATTTTAAAAGCAATGAACGTACGGAACACCAAATGCGCAAGTTCAACTTGTACTTGACCGGTTATTTGATGATGGCTTGAATTAATTATATGTAGTTCAGAGTGTGTTATATTTTTTTCAGAAACCTGCTTATTTATTGTTTTTTTGTTAGTCTTGTTAGTATTATTTTCATAGGTAACCTTAAGCTCTGCCCTATTACCATTGTATTGTTTCAGTCGTATGGTATTTTCCTTTCTTCTAAGCATTTGTTTTTGTAACATCTTAAGATTTTTGTTAAAGGTTCTTTTCAGTATTTTAAGTCCGGGAGTTGTAACCTTTATAATCAATAAAATCAGTTACGAAAAAATTGAGTTGAATCAATCCAATTGTTAAACATATTTTATAAAAATTTGCTTAGTTATAATACAACTTAAAAATTTATTCAATATTATCCAAAAATTGTTAGACCTAATCTAAATTTAGATAAATCTAAAAAAATTTTACTAAACTGGATCAAAATTCCTACGAATAATTTACCAGTCACCTTTTACTAAATGCAGTTAAAAATATGTATAGATTACTAAAAAATCGGTCAGGTGCAAGTTGGACTTGCGCAATTAGTGTTTCGTACTGTGATTTCCTTTAAAATAAAAATTCTTTTTACGGAGGTACAAAATGATAAATGACTTTACAAAGCACGCCCCAAATGAGTTTTTTAATAGAGTTTGGTTCCGATCTTTGATGAAAACTGATGACCTTGATTTTTTTTTATATACCAGGTAAATTATCAAAGGTGATAATTTTCGTTCAATCTACACCTTCTGGAGAATATTCAAGAATTTTTTGACCGGTACTTTTCGAGATAGGGTGGGTGGACAGGGCTTTTTGTCAATTTTTTTAAAATAATACAAGGAAGAATTTGCGCCAGTATTACATCACAGATATTTTTGAACTCCTGTTTTCATAAGTTTTCATTTGACCCCCCCATTCGATGACCTAGTATTTTTTTTTTTAATTCCGATTTCTCCCCCCCCCCCCAAAACTAAACCCTTAAGCCAAAATTTAACTTCTAAAACTACACGGCTCTGATTGGGCCATTCCTATATTTGTGACAAATTTCAACTTTCTTTGTCAAACAGTTTCGGAGAAAATCGGGTGTGATAGACGGACAGACAAACACCGAAGTGATCTCTTAAGTGTTACTAATAAAAAAAAAACTTAAAACCTTTGTTTCTAGAATTTCGTTTTTAATAATAAAAATTGCCTAAAAATGTGGCAGGTATTTATTTCACTTTCAAGTAAAATTTATAAAATAAATACTGAATATTATTTGACTAACTTATGTCTTTTCTTAAGCAAAAACAAAGGAAAAAGTAAAATAGAAGTCTTTTTTGGGTTACTATATTAATCATATTCAACCGTTGAAATTAAAAATAGTAAAAGAATAACATAATTTTCAGTTTTCTCGATGCCAAGTACCCTAATATGGTTATGTATCCTGTTGATGTTTATACTGGTATTTTTATTTAATGCATCATATCCTGGGTATCAAGAATTATTTATTTAATTGTAAAAAAATATATATTTTATGATAAGAAAGTACACATAAACATCACGCACAATTTGAAAGAGTGACATAGCAAGGATCGAGGGGTGGGTGAAGGGCTTATGGATATAAAAAGCGTTTCTTTTTTTTAAAAAAAGAGGGTGCTTGATGCGAGTTTGTTTATAGAATAGGGGCGTCAATTGACGGTCGAAGGGCGACAAGTACACGAACTCCCCTGTTAAAAAAACCTCTTTGATTGAAACTCTAAAAGGCTCTTTCCCATACAGTAAACTAAAATCAACGACCCGGGAATGGACAGCTTTTATAAAAAAAAAACTTTTATACAGTGTAACTCTTGAAACGTACACTGAATTTAAAAATCGATGACCTGGCAAGAGAAGAGATTTTTCACAAAATAGAATCCCTTCATACCATAAAATTCTAAAAACAATCTAAAAATGTATTACCGGAGAGGGGGAAGAAGAGATTTTCTACAAAAAAACCCTTTCTTTAAACTTTAAAAGTTTCCTATAAAAAAAAAACATGTTTCTAAGTGAGCGCCAATTTGTGTATCGATAGGGACGAGAAGCGTATACCCCTATACTTCCTACGCTTCCTCTACAAGTTCGTAGCTGGTCTCCCTTCTTCCTCTAATCTCCTTTTAATAACCGTAATAATTATCTTTAATATTCGTTCGTGTTTTAATTAAAAAAATGCTTTAAAAATTCCATATTCTGATATTTTTGCTAAACTTTATATCATTCTATTCGGGGGTTACCTGACCAGTAATTCAACAAATAGATCAATACAGAAACAGACCGATGAAAATTAGAGACTATGTTTCTGTGACCTGTAGAGCAATGTAAAAAATTTAAGAGAGTGATTTTCTACGAATACAATAGTTCCGTCAAAGTGGTAACTAAAAAATCCTTAATCAAAAAAGATCCAAATATTTCTCCATTTTAAGTTAACGCTGATAAATGCAATATTTAATTGACATGGTGCTGAAGTAGTTATTTTTAGTAGTTTCTTTGGGCAGTTCCTCAAGCGTAATTTTAAATGTAAAGTTTACTGAATTTTACGCATATTTGCAGTTTTATTTATTTGTTGAAATCCTACCATGTCATAAATATCACTTGCAGATGGCCAGATATACACTTAGCATCGTTATTTGTCGTATTGTATACTCTGCAACTTGAATCTGAGCTCTTAATGTTCTTAAAACCTCAAATTCTACCAACAATAGAGCTGCTTTTATGTTGGAGATTCAGCTTCTAATTATACTCTGAATTTGCAAAATTCTGTTTAGTGGCAATCAGCATAATTGGGAATGCAAAATTGTATTGAGTTTCTTCTATAAATACTCTTATAACAAGGGCTTAATTGATTCGTCCCAGAGCTGTGCCTTCTAAAATTACACATTGCACTAATACAACATATCTACATGAGATTCAGCTTTGCTCCTGGTATCACTTTCTTCAAGAACTCTTTTATATGAAATCCGTCTGAAATTAATCTTCATTATTTCGCTAACGACGCTCCATTTAAGTTACCTTGAGTTAGACGAAGTAGGACGTCAAGGAAATTATTCGTTGCCAATTGGGCGTAGTTTTACCTTAGGGCTGTGTTTCGTACCGATTACAACCGCTAAAACAACGAAAATTGTTACTTCCACCCGCTGCTTTTGTAGTGATGTGTGTATTTCTCTACAACACGTACGGGATATCAATCCACAAAAAATGGTAATCATTTATAATGTACATCACCCTTTATATAAAAATAAAACCGGCCAAGTGCAAGTCAGACTTGCGCAATTAGTGTTTCGTACGGTGATTGCTTTTAAAATAATATAAAATTATATCCCAGTACAAGAGGGACTCGCCACTCGGTTATAGTTACCTCCACCATACGTCAAGATACATACTATTCATAGTTTTTTTTTTATCCCAAATAAATTATCAAACGTAACGCACTCGTTATAATTTTCGCTCAATTTACACTTTATGGAGAATATTCCAGAAGTTTTTAAAATTTTTTGATCAATAGTTTTCGAGACAAGGGAGGGGATATCGATTTTTGGGATTTTTTTTTTAAAATAACACAAAAAAAGTGGGCGAAAGTATTACATCATATGTATTTTTGAACTCATATTTTCACAAGCTTTCATTTGACACCCAAATCGATGATTTTGGTAAATTTTTTTTCACTTTCAATTTCCCCAAAACTAACCCCTTAAGTTAAAATTTAACTTTCGAAACTACATGCCTTTGATTGAGGCATTAATTCCTATATTTGTTTTGTTGAGAATGTGGAATCTTTGGCACAATAACACTACTTAGTATATATCACCACTACACCAATCATTGCCCCTGATGAAGATAACATGGTTAGCGAAATACGCGTCGAGTGCAAAAATAAAGTGTTTAGTGTGGTGGTGATATATACTAAGTAGTCCTATATTTGTGCCAAACTTTAACTTTCAATAGTTTCGGAGAAAATCGGGTGTGACAGACGGACGGACAGACCGACGGGATCCCATAAGTGTTCAATATGGAACACTAAAAATGAAGTCAACTGTAACAAACATAATTTACATAGAATATAATTAGCATGTTTAATCTTTCAATTTCACCTGTACTTTAAGATTTAATTTATTATCTGCTTAAAATGCAGTATGAATCAAATTGCAAAACAGGCTTTATTCGGATAAAGTAAATTAAAGTTGACTACACGACTCTTTAATTATTTACTCTTAGATGAAGTAGCTTGAAACTAAAAAAAACTTTGGAAAGGGAAGAATAGCTGTTACATCACCTTGTGAAAATAAAGGTTAATACTAAAAAATACTTTTTTGTAACTTCATTCGAAAAATTAATACTTTCTTAGCAATTTTTTTTATCTTAAAATTAATCTTTATCATACTAGCCTGAAAAATGCAATTTTATATGATTCCATCAGAAAACAAAAGGGTATCAAATGTTTTTGCCAATTTCAACAACCAGATCATCACATTGAAGCCTTTCAAGCCACTTTTAATACAACCAAAAATTTGGATCAACGATTAGTGAAAACCCTCATATGTATTTTGGATTACGTGGTGTATAAGGCAAAAAATATATATCGGACTATCTATCTCATTTAGGTAAGCTCTAATTTGGTCTGAACACTATGAGAAACTAGCAGTCATAGAATTTAGTAGAGGTGATAAATATTAAAATATTAAGGCCATTATTATATCGGAGTTCTTATACTATGTATGATAATATCAGATAAATTTCTAAATAAAACTTTGTCGGTTATGGAAAATTAACATCATTTTATTTTTTAGCATAAGTAACAATTCTTATGTTATTCCGTTATATCCTAGTAAACTTAGTTTATTAATTGGAATAGCAATTGTTTATGTCTCTTATCAACGTAATATATGGATAACATTATGATATTTTGATCACGATAAGCATAAAAAAGTTCATTTTAATTTTCCTGAAAGAACCAGAAAAACCTAGAGGCTTGGTTGAGCCATGGCCCGCTATTGGTGACAATGTTATAACAGAAATGATGTTCTATTCGAAGATGATGTCATGAATATCGAAAAAATAAAAATATTGAAACGGTAAAGAATTCAATAAAGAACTCTAACTCCATTTTTGCCATCCCATCTAGTTCTGAATGAAACTCCCCAATAGCGGTCCTAAATGTTTTTGAACAAAATTATATTGACAAAATTTTAAAAAGTTGGCTCCAGTTTGATTCTCACTTCTAATAATTCAGACAGGAACCTAGAAAATAATTCTAAAGAGAAGGAAGTTTTTTTTTTTTTTTTTTTTTTTTTTTTATTGGTCTAGCACACGTGCTGCAGGGAAGTCCCTAAAGCGCTCCAGGAGCGGCACGAGTGCGGAAAAAGCGATTCACGTTGTTCTTGAATCGCTGTAAATTGTACTCGGTGGGAAACACAGCGCTGGGCAAATTATTCCAAAGGATGACGTTCTCCATATAAAAGATTGCTTGAAAAGCGTCGTACGCGGAGTAACAAGCTGAACCTCATACGGATGCGAAGCACCAGCGCGACGTGTATTTCTAACATGCACCGCTTTGGGAGGAATTAAGCGGGCTACATCCTTCGAACACTTTCCATGAAAATACTTGTAGAACAGACTCAAGTCGCCAACCGTTCTTCGATGTTCCAGCGAATCAAGGCCGCCGGTCAATTCCGGGTCCCCAATCAGACGGACCGCTCTCTTCTCTGAACAGAATCCAACAAATGCAGTGTATGTTTGGGAGCGGAGCCCCAAACGTGGGAGCAGTATTCCATAGTTGGTCGAATTTGGGCTTTGTAAAGAATTAACAGTTGCTGTGGGGTGTAAAGCTTTCTGGTTCTAAATAATATTCCCAATTTTTGAGAAGCTCTCCTTGCTATGCCTGCAACATGTTCATGCCAAGACATATTTGCTCCCAAACTAACGCCCAACAAATTGAGCGACGATGCTACGGGAATGGAGTGCCCCGACATAGCTATGTCGGGTTCAGCAACGTTAACTTTTTTAGAAAAAACTGCCGCTTGGGTTTTTGTAGCGTTAAATTCCACTTGGTTACTGTCACCCCAAGATAGAATTTCTTCCAGGTCTTTGTTAAGTTGAACGACCTCCTGCTGTCTGCGGATATTCGCCTGAGCAGCCGATGTCCGAGCGTTCAAGGTGAATGAAGAGACAAGCGTACTGTCATCTGCAAAGCTATAGATTGGATTCCCGGTCTTTTCCAGCAGATCGTTAATGTAAATGAGAAAGAGAGTAGGAGACAGTATGGAGCCCTGGGGCACACCGGCGTTGATAGTGAGGGTGTTAGAAAGAAATCCGTCGACCGCCACTCGTAAAGAACGCTCTCTGAGGAAACATGAGAGCCACAAACAGAACCTTTCAGACATACCATAAGAGCGCAACTTAGCCAACAGTCCATCGTGCCAAACACGGTCGAATGCCTTGGATATGTCAAGAGCAACCGCTCGAGATTCTCCAAAGTGTTCAATTGCGTTGTTCCAAACATGTGTTACATAAGTCAGAAGATCTCCTGTTGATCTATGTTTACGAAAACCATATTGGTGATCGCTAATAATATTGAATCGTTCAAGATATTTTAGAAGATGCTCATTGATAACCTTTTCCATGACTTTCGATATTATTGAAAGCAGTGCAACTGGTCGGTAGTTATTTGGCAAGGTCTTCTTACCTTTTTTAGGTATCGGCTGAACCGTGGCACATTTCCAGCAGGACGGAAATATTCCCTTTCTGTAGGATAGGTTAAAAAGTCTACAGAAAACTGGTGTTAGTTCCCTTGCACAGTTTTTGAGAACTATGGCAGGTATTCCGTCAGCGCCAGAAGCCTTCTTGGTGTCTAGCTTCATTAAAATACTCTTTATGATGCGCTGTCTGAAGACAACATCGGGCATCCTTGACTGCAATATGGGAATAGTAGGTGGTGTTTTTCCTTGGAAATCGACCGTAGAATGTGAAGCAAAGAGTTCAGCCAGCAAGTTCGCTCTCTCAACAGGTGTGGTTGCAATGGAATTATCTGGCCGTGTGAGTGGTGGTATGGTGGATTTGGTAAAGTTTTGACTAACTGCCTTAGCGACTGCCCAAAAGGACCTGGAATTGTTGGGACAAGCGAGAAGTTTGTTTCTAATTCGTTGATTGTGTGCCTCCTTGGTTTCGTCGATAATTCCCTTGCATCTGTTCCGGGCATGAACAAAGATGTTTCGATTTAAGGTGTTAGGATTTTCACGCCATTGTCGGTAGGCAATATGTTTAGAAGCAACAGCTTCTTTGCATTTTCGGTCGAACCAAGGCTTGCCGTTGGAGGAGCATTTCTTCGAAAAAGGGATGTAAGCTTCCATACCAGCTAAAATAACATCGGAGACCTCCCTGGCGCAGTCAGATGGGTTATCGGATCGAAAACAAACGTCCATCCAAGGGAAAGTTCGAAAGTATTCCATGAGATCTTCCCATTTAGCAGATTTGTAGTGCCAAATCTTGCGCGGCCTAGGCGCCTCTCTGTCACTGATTGGCACGATACTCGATGTCGAAAGCAGTTTATGGTCAGAAGAACCTAACGGCGGATTTACGGTGACCGTGTAAATCTCCGGATTGGTGGTTAAAAACAGATCAAGAAGACTGGCAAACTCCCCGTCTCGATCAGGGATCCGTGTTGGTTCGTCAATAAGCTGAGTTAAGCCATAACTGATTGAGAAAGATTCAGCTTCACGACCTTGTTCGTCGGTAGTATTTGAATATTTGAGCCAGTTGATATTGTGGACATTAAAGTCGCCCAGGATGGCAATTTCGGCACTTGGATAGTTACTTTGTAAATGATCGATGGTGTCTGCAAGAGAAGCGAAAAGTGTTCGAAAATTGGTATCACTTGGTGGTCGATACAGGATACAGATGAACCTTGTGGTTTGTTGAGTCGTTATTTTTAACCACATAACATCAAAGTTTGGGGGCTCCAGAGCTTCTTCTCGTTGACAAGAGAGGTCGCTTCTGACAAAAAGACAGATTCCAAAGTTACGCCTAAATCGGGAATAGAAGTCGTATCCAGGATAAAGATAGTTGACCGTGCTGGTCGATGGACTGACCTTGGTTTCACATAGAGCGAGTACATGAGGTTTATCTGATTGTTCTGATCTGATTCTGATCAAGTTCGAAAATCAAAATAGAGAGACTAAGAAATAAAAAAAAAAATAATGGACCAGAATATAAGAGCGTATTAAAAAAAAAATTCGTGGTGGATCCATATATCAGTAAAAGATATAAGAATTACTGTCAGAAATTTTCAGTGGAGAAGAAAATATTTACTAATTTTGATAATTCGGGGAATAATTAAAAATAAGAAAATCTCTTCAATTCATTGCATACAAACACTTTATGTCAAATGCCGACGTATAAAAAAAACTGAATTTTACCGTCTCTTATTCCTTTTTTGCCAACAAAAAAGCCTTTATTGGGGCCTTCTTAGACAATACCAAATTAATTAGAATGTTACATTTTACTGTCTTTATTTAAGTTTCTTCAGAGGAACATGCAAAACAAAACTAAAATTTGTTTTGGCATAGGAAATTAGCCCAAATTTCCAAAAAAGTGCACAAACGTAATTTCTGACAAATGCATCTTCAAGATTATATGGTTTAACCGACATTTTTCAAAACATATCTTCTTGGGTAACGCCTAGGGCTGTAAGGCCAAAGAATCAAACGAGAGAAAAGACACCAACAACCTCTTCCGAAGAAGCGAAAAATAGTTCTACCGGAAAACTATGTACAACAAACAAACAAGAACTCACAGATAATTAGAAAAGTATCTAGTCAGAACCCAAACTACATCGTGGATCCACGTGGATCCACCCCGTGGATCAAAGCCGAAGAAGACAAATATAAACATGTGACAGAACAGGAAAATTCCACATTAACTATTGTGGGACCAAATAGCATGATGAGGCACCTGGATACAAAAAATTCTGGAGGAAAAATAGCCCCCCGTTCGGATCTCCGAGTGGGGGCTGGTTCAGGAGTGTCGACATGCAGAGATCATAATTTTAAAATAGATTTTTGCAACATACGAGGTTTAAACTCGAACATAAATTCAGTGCACCGACACCTGCAATCAAATAAACTTCATTTACTCGCTCTCTGTGAAACCAAGGTCAGTTCATCGACCAACACAGTCAACTATTTTTATCCTGGGTACGACTTCTATTCCCGATTTAGGCGTAACTTTGGAATCTGTCTTCGTGTCAGAAGCGACCTCTCTTGCCAACGAGAAGAGGCTCTGGAGGCCCCAAACTTTGATGTTATGTGGTTAAAAATAACGACTCAACAAACCACAAGGTTCGTCTGTATCCTCTATCGACCACCAAGTGATACCAATTTTCGAACACTCTTCACTTTTCTTGTAGACACCATCGATCATTTACAAAATAACTCTTTAAGTGCCGCAATTGCCATTCTTGGCGACTTTAATGTTCACAATATCAACTAGCTAAAATATTCAAATACTACCGAGGAACAAGGTCGTGAAGCTGAATCATTCTCAATCAGTTATTGCTAAGCAATAACAGCCTATTGACGAACCAACGCGAATCCCTGATCGAGACGGGGAGTTCGCCAGTCTTCTTGATCTGTTTTTAACCACCTATCCGGAGTTTTACACGGTCACCGCAAATCCGCCGGTAGGTTCTCCCGACCATAAAGGGCTTTCGACTTCGAGTATCCTACCAATCAATCACAGAGAGGCGCCTAAGCCGCGCAAGATTTCGTATTACAAATCTGCTAAATGAGAAGATCTCATGGAATATTTTCGAACTCTCCCTTGGATGGACGTTTGTTTTCGATCCGACAACCCATCTGACTGCGCCAGGGAGGTCTCCATTGTTATTTTGGCTGGTATGGAAGCTTACAACGGCAAGCTTTGGCTTGACCGAAAATGCTTTTGCTTCTAAACATCTTGCCTATCGACAATGGCGTGAAAATCCTAACACCATAAACCGTAACATCTCTGTTCGGGCCCGGAACAGATGCAAAGGAATTATCGACGAAACCAAGGAGGCACACAATCAACGAATTAGAAACAAACTTCTCGCTTGTCCCAACAATTCCAGGTCCTCTTGGGCAGTCGCTAAGGCAATTAGTCAAATCCACTCAACGACACCTGTTGAGAAAGCGAACTTGTTGGCTAAACTCTTTGCTTCACATTCTACTGTCGATTTCCAAGGAAAAACACCACCTACTATTCCCATATTGCAATCAAGGATGCCCGATGTTGTCTTCAGACAGCGTATCATAAAGCGCATTTTAATGAAGCTAGACACCAAAAAGGCTTCTGGCGCTGACGGAATACCTGCCATAGGTCTCAAAAACTGTGCGAGAGAACTAACACCAGTTTTCTGTAGACTTTTCAACCTATCCTACAGAAAGGAAACATTTCCTTCCTGCTGAAAATGTGCCACAGTTCAGCTGATACCTAAAAAAGGCAAGAAGACCTTGCCAAATAACTACCGACGAGCCACACTGCTTTCAATAATATTGAAAGTTATGGAAAAGGTTATCAATCGGCATCTCTTAAAATATCTTGAACGATACAACATTATTAGCGATCACCAATATGGCTTTCGTAAACATAGATCAACAGGAGATCTTCTGACTTATGTGACACATGTTTAGAACAATGCAATTGAGCACTTTAGAGAATCTCGAGCGATTGCTCTTGACATATGACAAGGCATTCGACCGTGTTTGGCACGATGGACTGTTGGCTAAGCTACGCTCTTGTGGTATGTCTGAACAGTTATGTTTGTGACTCTCATGTTTCCTCAAAGGGCGTTCTTTACGAGTGGCGGTAGACGGATTTCTTTCTAACACCTTCACTATCAACGCCGGTGTGCCCCAAGGCTACATACTATCTCCTACTCGCTTTCTCATTTGCATTAACGATCTGCTGGAAAAGACCGGGAATCCCATATACAGCTTTGCAGATGACAGTACGCTTATCTCTTCATTCACTCTGAATGCTCGGACATCGGTTACTCAGGCGAATATTCGCAGACAGCAGGAGGACATTCAACTTAACAAAGACCTGAAAGAAATTCTTTCTTGGTGTAACGGTAACCAAGTGGAATTTAACGCTACAAAAACCCAGGCGGCAGTTTTTTCTAAAAAAGTTAACGTTGCTGAACCAGACATAGTTATGTCGGGGCACTCCATTCCCCTAACATCGTCACTCAATTCGTCGGGCGTTAATTTGGGAGCAAATATGTCCTGTCATGAACATATTGCAGGCATAGCAAGGAGAGTTTCTCAAAAGTTGGGAATATTATTTCGAACTAGAAACCTTTACACTCCACAACAACTGTTAATTCTTTACAAAGCTCACATTCGACCAACTATGGAATACCGCTCCCATGTTTGAGGCTTCGCTCCCAAACATACACTGCATTTGTTGAATTCTGTTCAGAGAAGAGCTGTTCGTCTGATTGGAGACCCGGAACTGACCGGCGACCTTGATTCGCTGGAACTTCGAAGAACGGTTGGCGACTTCAGTCTGTTCTACAAGTATTTTCATGGAAAATGTTCGAAGGATGTAGCCCGCTTAATTCCTCCCAAAGTGATGCATGTTAGAAATACACGTCGCGCTAATACTTCACATCTGTATGAGGTTCAGCTTGTTACTCCGCGTACAACGCCTTTCAAGCAGTCTTTTATATGAAGAACATCATCCCTTTGGAATAATTTGCCCAGGGCTGTGTTTCCCACCGAGTACAATTTACAGCTATTCAAGAATAACGTGAATCGCTTTTTCCGCACACATACCGCTCCTGGAGCACTTTAAGGACTTTCCTGCAGCACGTGTGCTAGACCCATAAAAAAGATATTTGTAATAAAATCGCTTGTACGTCAAATTTAATATATTAACAGAAAAAGTAATATTTTTTAAAGTATGGAAGCAATTAGGACCTGTCTATATAGAAAAAACGCTTTAGCTACTACTTATGAGGTAATTGTAGATCACCCTTAGAAAAACATAAAACCTAAGCATATAAACTTTCGTCCGATAGTTCGAGACACTCATTGTAATCTGAAATTGAACTTAATTAATCTAGGTATATTTTAGGCTCATTTTTTTAATTAAAAATAAATAAAAATAATCATAAAAGTTTAATTTGAAAGACAGTAATTCGATGACTTACAGACCTAATGGAATATTTTTCTTTTAGCGTACGAAAGCTCTGAATTGGGGATTTTTTTCACAAAATAACGGACCTAAACAACTCTAAAATCTTATATGGCCCATAATGTATACTATAAAATAAAAGTAGAATGGTGTATTTTTTGCTTATTGTGGTGTCTTACAGACCATAGTAACCTATATTTTTGTTGGCAATTCAAAAGCATAATTCAAAAAAGGTTTACAGGTGAGCAGAATAGTACTTGTTGGATAAGAAAATTTGACAACAGACAGTGCAAAACCTTTCAACGAAAATAACAGATAATAATCTAGCGATACTGAATAACAGTACAATTTAGTGGACGTACTGTAAATAAATTGATATCGGTAATTTGGATAATTAATATTACATAACCACAAACTTTGTTTTGTGGTTATGTGTTTTGTGCTATTAACTACTTCTACACCATCCTACAGTATTTGCTAGCGTCCTCAAATGATGTTCACTTCTAAACTTCTATCCAAAACAGGCAAACCAAAAACACACCTGAAATGTTCTGTGTGATACTTTGATAGTGACAATTTTAGCATAATTCCATTTAAATTATTTTCAGCTGCATATTATACGATTTGTTGATTGCAAAAATAGCTTTATTTCGATACTTTTTAGTGTAGAAATTAGGTACTTATAATATATATATTAAAAATATAGACCGAAACTAAAATATATTTGGATGCATTAACTAATGCCTATTTATATTTTATTTTTAGATAAACCAAGGAGATATTTAAAAATTTTGGCGATTTAAATGTGAAAAATATACGGAAAATGATATTAAATTATAATCAAATTACTATTTTTTAAATAAAGAATAGTACTTTTTTTTAAAAATAAATTAGAGCAAATCAAACAGTATTTTTGTACAAAAATAGTCGTAAGGGGATATAGCGTTATTTTATACAAATTTTTATTTGACAAAACTGAACCATAACAAGGTGTCTAGTTTTTTTTTTTAAATCAATTAATTAGACGTGTCTTCATAAGAGTGGAAAATTTTTTTAAAAGACAACAACGCAGAAATCTTGAAACTTATAGATAATGTTAGTACTGTTTTGTAGAAACTGTGGATAAAATTTCACCTACAAACGTGTCACTGCCAAATTTATTAATAACACAGGCACAGAAAAAAAAAAAAATTGTCTGAGTTGACTAGCCCCCCCATTTCCCAGTATTTTTGGCCGCTGAACACGATCCCGATGTTGAATTTGCCCCATCGCATAGCAATTTTTTTCTAACCTAAGGTCAAAAATAAAAAAAAAACATCTGTCCGAGATGATTGACCACCCCTACCTCCTTGTATTTTTGGCGACTGAACACAATCCCGTGCCCCGACTTGCCCCATCACATCACAGTTTTTTTCTAACCTCAAAAAGAGATCAAAAGTCCACGAATTCCACATATCATTTCCGCAATGTGGGTACGGGTTTATAGAAACTGAAAATGATCACTCTGATATATTATCATCTATATTCCGATGTATTTCGAGTCACTGATGAATTAGGCGGTGAATTGACCCGAAACTTGTAGAAAACCGAATAATTGCCCATATCCTTTTCCACAATGCTGATACGGGATATCAGTGATTAACATGGTATGTTTCGACATATTTTTATCTCCATTCCAATGTAATGCAAGTCGCTGAAGAAGATAGAGAAGTTCAGTTTCACCTGGAGGGTCACAGTTTCCTAGCGACTTCAAAAATAGGGTAAGAAATCCAGAAATCGCTCATATTATTTTGCACCAAGTGAATATGGGTAAGGAAAAACTGAAAACCTGTATTGAAATATGTTTTCATTTGTATTCCCATAGACTCGAAGAAACTGAACGGGAACTAAATATTGATTTTGATACCTCGTATCGCAGCATGGCTCTCATCTGAAACAATTTTCAGTCGCTGTAAACCCATTCCCACATTGCGGAACATGACATGTGGAATTCGTGGATTTTTGGTCTCCTTTTTAGGTTAGTCGTGTTCAGCGGCCAAAAATACGGGGGGTAGGGGATCAGTCATCTCGAACAGAAAATTTTTTATTTTCGATCTCTTTTTGAGGTTAAAAAAAAACTGTGATGTGATGGGGCAAATCCAACATCCGGATCCTGTTCAGCGGCCAAACATTCATGGGACTAGGGAGGTGAGTCATCTCGGACAGAATTTTTTTACTTTTTTTCAAGGTTAGAAAAAAACTGTGTTCACCAGTTAAACATACAGGGAGGTAGGGAGGTCAATATGTATTTTATTTTGGACCTTTTTTGAGGTTAAAAAAAACTGTGATATGATGGGGCAAGTTTAACGTCGAAATCGTGTTCAGCGGTCAAAAATACGGTGGAGTAGGGGGTTAAACATCTCGGACAAAAATTTTTTTTGTGTGCCTGTGTAATCATTATTTTTTACTGGTACTAGTATCATCGAAAATAAATTGTCGCTTT
Source organism: Pachyrhynchus sulphureomaculatus (assembly GCA_019049505.1). Taxonomy (NCBI): domain Eukaryota; kingdom Metazoa; phylum Arthropoda; class Insecta; order Coleoptera; family Curculionidae; genus Pachyrhynchus; species Pachyrhynchus sulphureomaculatus. The sequence continues at coordinate 106,088,251 of CM032446.1, read as the reverse complement.
TATCCTTTTAACTTACAGTAACTCTAAAACTTTATAAAACATTCACGAAAAAAATTATAATTGTTTAGAAAATTGTATATTTAGCGTCACTGGATATTTCAGCTACTTCTCGTGAAATACTTATAAAGAGTAAACTACAGTTTTAACCCTTCAAGAAATTTTCAAAACATGATAAAAATATTAAACGAGTTTCTATATGACTTAGGCAGTCACAAATTTCGATAAAATAACTAATTTCATGACACCCTGTTATACATATTATTAGAGACCGGATTACATGCATTTGCATATTTTCATATGCATTTGCATATTTAGACCATTCTCACCGATTATTGCATATTTTACCCAAAATCTAGTAATGATGCATATTTTCCCTATATTTACAATATTTCTCGGTATTACTAGGCAATTGAATGGCTCAGGTGTTTCTTAACGCCTATAAAGAAAAACTGCCAAATGTGCCTTTACCTCCCGAACCAGTGGTAACTCGATGGGGAACATGGATTGAAGCTATACTATTTTACAATGAACATTTCGAGGCCATCAAAGGTGTAGTAAATGACTTCGATAGTGCAGAGGCTATGGCAGTTCGTCAATTCAAGGAAGCATTTAACGATTCTGATATTAAAAAAAAAACATAGCTTTGATTAGCACTCACTTTTCCCACATACCTGCGGGTATTAAAAAGCTTGAAATTGGAGGTTTAGCGTTGACCGAATCAATTCAGTTAATGAATAAAATCCGTCAAATAAACTCCACATTGCCAGATGTATTCCCGCGTAGAGTTAAAGAAAAGTTTGAAAACATTTTGTGCAATAACCTTTGATAGTTTTATTAATGGGACGGGTAAACTTTTGCCAGAGACAATAAGTGCTAACATAGCACTCAAATTCAAATACTTCCCAGTTACCTCAGTGGATGCGGAACGGTCTTTTCCCACTTATAAAATATTTTAAGTGATCGAAGACACAATCTTACTACCCAACATTTGGAACAATACCTTATTGTTTACGTGTACAAGAATACAAAGGTTAAATAATTTTAAAAAATGTTAAATAATTGTTAATTAAATTTAAGCATCGTCGATAACTTGTTAATTTTATGCTGATTTTGAAATAAAAAACTAAAAATTACTACTTTCATTATTATTTAATATTGCATATTTTGACCATTTTCATGCATATTTTAAGCATTTTTCAAGCATATTTGCATGTATATTTCAAGATTTTTATGTTGCATATAATCCGGTCTCTACATATTATATATAACTAAAGGCCGCATGAAGGTAATGCTAAATTACCATTAATTTTTTTAATAATGAAAGCTATGTAAATTAATTATGTTCAGTATAAGTGTACAATAAGCTTATTTATTTATCGAAAACCTAACTACTTATCCTGATTTATAGAAAAGCAATCTAATATCTCTATCTAACTAAAATGCATTAAAGCGATGTAAGTTATGGCCAGAATAGTCTCGTTATTCTTATACTAAATGGAGCATCCATGGTCCACGTAATAAATCAGAAGGCAATAGGGTTTTAGGCGCTTTTAAAGGTTAAACTTCATTGAGCTCTATGTTTTTAAACCAAACCCAATTTATATATACATATAAATAATAAAACGATTAATTTAAAATTCTTTACAAACTCGCACTTGCAAAAATAACGCACTCAGGATATAATACAGATATACTGAAGATACGCGTAACACCTTTTTTAGATCAATCTTTCTAGCTCATAGATAGAGAGAGAGCATATATATATATATATATATATATATATATATATATATATATATATATATATATATATATATATATATATATATATATATTTATATGTATATATATATATATATATATATATATATATATATATATATATATATATATATCAGCCTTCCTCCATCGATTCGATGTAGGCCTCTTCCATGTTTTTCCAGTTTTCCCGATTCTGGGCTTTTTGGTACCAATTTAGCCCTTCGTATCTCTGCAGGTCGTCATACCAACGATTATTATTAACCAATCCAGGTCCCACATCCGTAAGCGTCCACTATATTAACATGTTTCCCTTCTATAGTTAATCTATTTGTTTATTGGTTTGTCATTATTTTAGTTTTAGTTTAGTTTATTTGCTTCCAAATTCAGTTTGTAACCTTCGAACTTGCCCGCACGTTGTGGTGTCATTTTGTAACCTGGTAAACTGTCCTCAGTTTGAGGCATCTTTTTTTGTACCCTGTGAGAAGTTGTTTGTCCCATGCTTGAGCGCAATTTTGTACCGTTTGAATATTGGATGCCCCGAGCTTGAGCACAATTTCCTTGCAGCCCCGCTTTAATTTCTGATAATGAATTGAGTGAATCCTGATTTTAAAAGAACTAAAGAAATTAAACAAACACTAGCTCAGTTTTTCTTGGTAGAGAGATATGGGTAAGAGAAAATTTTTGTACGTCTTTTTGGAATTTTTTTCTATTTTTTAAAAAGCTTCAGTTGTACAAGTTTTTTTTTGGGCACCATTCATTTTAAAATAGAAAGGATCTAACTTCAGTTAAAAAAATGAAAAAATACTGAAGGGTTTTATGGGTATTACTAAAAAGAATTAGTCTAGTACAACTTATCCCGAAAAGGAAAATAGGTATTCAGTGAGACACTAGCTTTAATTAACAAAAAGAAAATTTATTCATGTTTTTAAAAATAAAAAGTTCTAACCCTTGCAGTTCTACAAAAAAATTCTAGCCTAACTAGTAGTTATTACATTTAAATTCTGAACTATGACTACTCCCGAAGACGAAAAATAGTGCTTTTCACTTCACTTTTTAGTCTGTTTAAATTGCTGTTAAGGCACTACTCAGGGATATGTCTATTGAAGGATGTTTTGGTAACTTACTGTTCCTATTCCGGCTTCGATGGAACACGACCGATTTCACACTTTTCTAGTAGACACTTAGAGAGCCCACTACGGCTTTTCGTTAAGAAACTGGTGCTTTACTTAGCTCGCATGATGGTTGTTATGAGCTTTTACTGTAGCTCAGTCGAAGGAAGCCTACTTGGCGGCTCCGATGAAAATTAGTCTGGCTGCGGCTTGATGGTATTCCGCCTACTCGGCGGCTGGATGGAAATTAGCCAAAACAGTCGTTTCTCGGGCCCTTAAATAAACCGTGCAAACTCTGCCGGTAATATGGCGACGCCGGAACCAAAACTGCGGATACACACATTTCACCAATCGCGGCGTAGCGGTAGATTCGGTCAGGAACCCGCACTGCACAGTATATACCGAACGTCTTGGAATCTCTGTTTAATATACCGTTCGATACAAAAATGAAAATAAGTACAATTTGAAGTGAAAAATCAGTAACATTACATGGTCTTAAAATCTAGAAAAAAATGAATGTTACATTTACCCCCTTCCAAAAAGAAATAGACTACACTAGTCTATTAAACTTAGGCTACTTATGAAAAGGTACAAAGTGGTACACTATCACTTAATACTAAGGTCAGAACTTAAAACAAAAGTACAGACTTCGGACCTTACTACTCGACTTAATTCAATTAAGCACTAATATTAAGTACAATGAAAACCAAATGAAAATCTTTGCATGATCACAAGAATCTTATAACTAGACTTAACTTAATTAGACACTAAGGTTAAGTACATCAAAAAGCAGATAAAAATCCTTGCATGAACATAAGAAATACCTGTTCAAAGTAACAATCGCGGTCTTCTTATATAAAAGAATCAGCTCTATTATTGTTACCAAAACAAAAAATTATATCTTTGTCTAGACTCTTGTCTAAATCAAAAAAAGTGAACTGAAACAAAATATGAACACCCCCCTTAAAATATTTTAAGGATTGTCTGAAAATTTTTTTTATTTCAGCAAAAGAAATTTATAAAAATTCTTAAATAAAGAAAAAAATAAAAAAATGATTCTAGTGCAAACACTTACACTAAAAAGAAAAAGTCTTGTCAGACCATTTAGCACTAGGCCAAAAAAAAAAAAATATCTGGATAAATATCCAGACAAACGCTCGGGAAAAATCGCCATCCATGCTCTAGCTCATCGCTAAGAGAACATTCTAATTCTAGTATCACTACTAGTCGCACTCGGAAAATAATCGCACTCTATCGCGCAATGTCGACGTCCTAAGACATCTAGACATGCTAAAATCGCTAGGGAAAACGCTCTGGTTGATCGCCAGATAATCGCACTCTATAACGCAATGTCGACGTCCTAAGACATCCAGACATGCTGAAGTCGCCAGGGAAAACGCTCTGGTTGATCGCCAGAAAACACGTCAGCTCATCGCCAACAAAACACTCTGGTATATCGCCAGAAAAAACCTCGGCTCCTCGCCAAGAAAACACTCTGTAAGTAGTCCTCGACTACACAAAGTCTGCGTTCTAAAAGAACAATCCCGCCTTTAACATAGTGAGCAGCTATAAAAGCTAACAATATCACTATAGGCACAGTGAATAGCTATAAAAGCTAAAATTCACCAAACTGAATGATCCTGCTTCAAAAAGCAATGTTCACAAAGAACAGAATGATTAGTCCGCGCGCAACTAACATTCAAGGAAACATTCCTAACATAAATATATGAGACAGCAAGTCTCGAAATAGGACCTCCCTAAAGTCATAATCCTAAATATAGGAGTCCATAAGCAAAACGACTCAAAATCACACATTTTGAGCACATGCCCTCAGGCAACCAACATACACCGAAATATATACAGAAATATATACAGAAATATATACAGAAATATATACAGAAATATATACAGAAATACATACAGGAGTTCAAATCCCAAACTCTTGGTTATGATAACTCCATACTGAGCTTGGTGAAAGCTCTTAGCAAAAGCTAATCAAATCTTCGGCACATCGCACCAAAGTGACAAATCTGCCTAGAAACATGAGCCAGAAGAAACGCCCTCCGTCATTCTTCAGGGTGGCTACACAGAGATATAAAATTTAACCAGCATTGCGCTTCTCCAAGTTGCATGAAGAACCCTCGTGTACTGGTCTCGCCCTAGAACAACAACGAAAAACATTCAATCCATCCCACATAACAGGAGACAAACACCTCACCACGATATACTGAAAGGTGGAGACAATAAAATACGGAAATGGTGACCCTGGAGTCCACCAACAAAAGGGAGTAGATTATAGCATCCACTAAACTGAAACGGTGTCTACCACACCACCATAAGTCAAAAAAAAATTTAATCAATAGGGTGTTCCGAAACACACTACTGCCAACAGCCTGTCACCACTAATAGGCTAATTGGAGCTGAGGTCGACTACAGTAGCTAGGCTCTCCTTTGGTTCAAATAGAAATAACCATTGGGTAACAAAACCCCTAAAGGTCCCAAAGGTCAAACGTTCACCCCCCATAGACTACCCTTCCAATCAGTCTGTTCCTCAGGAAGACTAACTCCCTGCCAAACGTCGTAACGGCATCTGTTAGCACCCGGTGCATCACAGCCTGTAAAACCAGATAACTCATGGGATACAACCAAAAAGGTTTACAAGGTGGTTAACCAAGCTTCTAACGGAAATTTCAAAAAAACGAAAATGAGCTTAAAAAGCTACATGAAGCAAAAATTTCTCTATTTTTCGGTGGCAACGCAACAAAACTGTTGAAGACGACAAGAGCTTTTCCAGCTTAATCAGAAACAAGAAGAAAACATCGTTGACAGCTAAAATATTCGATCATGGTGTTAATCGTCTTCCTAGACAATAGCCTCTAGAAGAAACTGCTACAGGTATCAGGCATAACCGTTTTCTGTCAGCCCAAACTCCTAGATTACCTCTTGGAAATCTAAAAATTCGGTTAGGAATCTTCCTTCACTGCGCTTAGCCTCTCTTGACAAGGTTCTCATCTCGGTATCAGATTTTGATCATTTCTTTGTGAAACGACTGTCTTAGTCTGCTCTCATCTCTTGTAAATGATCAGCCTTTAGTTCTCCTGCAGAACTTCAATTTTCTATCAATCTGATAGTAAACCGAAAAAACTCAACATACGCCTATGAGTCCATGCAAAAAAATTTTTTAAAAAAATTAGTGACTCAAAGGTAACGTTTAAACGGCTCTGAAAAAAAATAGAGTATACCCTCAGTTTGTCAATTCAGAAGAAGATCTAAATCAAAATAATCCAAGTCTTAGACTTACTAGATAAACCAAAAACAAGTTACTCTTAATTGCACCCAACATATACCACTAAGGTAATAGAAATACACCCACTCGGGTAACAAACTTTGAAATTGCTCATACAAATTTTGACTTTACATCACACTACACGAGCTACATCTTGCGCTTGTCCTAACTCAAGATCACCTTGGATTGCCTCTAATCAAAATTTCGCTTCCAAGTGTCAAGAACCGGATATTATTTGGGGTCATAAGCAAATCAAATCCCGCGACCACCGACATACCAGTCTTATGATATATCCTGAGTGTGACTCTTTCGCAAGCTCGCAACAGCTGAGTCGATGCTAAACATCAACTACAATCAACCTAAGTTTGGATATGATCAGTACCCAAAACCTTAGCATTGAACAACAAAAGTAAGCTATTCTCTGCTCAACTTTTATAACAGTCAAAAAAAACGAGGTCGTCACCTCTACAGAGCAACAAAAAATTTAAGCAATTAAGATAATGTAAATATAAATTATTCTTCTTCTGACAAACTTTCACTAGGGTTAGGTTCATTGAATGGTTTTAAGTCTTTAATATGCCATCGTCCTATTTTAGTCCCATCTAAATTAACTAAACCATAAACTAAATCTGAAATCTTTTCTCTAATCACGAAATGCACATACTTAGGTACCAACTTAGATGTGAATTTATCTGCTGCACTGGAAAGAATTTTATTTTTTCGCCAAACGTGATCACCAATATTAAAGGCAAAATCCCTTTTCCTAAGGTTGTAAGACTTACTGTTCCGTTCATAAGCCTTATGTATCCTACTACGCACGTCGGTGAAAATATCTTTTAAACCCTTTAAATTTTCGGCGTACTCACCCCTGTTACCCGGAATTATTTCGCTGTCAACATTGACATCCAAATCTAAGTTTTTATAATATGATCCAGATAGAGGTATATGTCTGCCGTAAACTAAGAAAGACGGTGTGAACCCTGTTACTTCGTGTCTGGCGGTATTTATCGCTTGTTGGATTTTGGAAATATTGCCATCCCAAGTGTCATGTGAATCCACGTAAATTCTTAAAGCGGTCCCGACTGTTCGGTTATTACGTTCCACAAAATTACATTGGGGAGAGTACACGGGATTAAAACGGATGTTAAAACCATAAGTTTCACTTAAGCTCTTAAAACTCTTAGAGGTAAACTGAGTACCGTTATCGCATATTAAGAGCGATGGGACCCCGTGGATTAGAAAGACATTATTCTCCAAAATTCTCTCTATATATCCAGCTTTAGAGCTTTTCAAAGGAAATAGCATGGTATACTTTGTAAACCAGCAAGAAACCACGAGAAGCCATTTATTTCCCTTTTTTGAACGTGGGAATGGGCCTACTAGATCAGCTGCTATGACTTGAAAAGGGTAATTAACCGTTTTCTCTTTTCCCATCAGTCCCATAGGTAGTGCATTTGGAGATTTCTGCGCTCCACATACTTCACAAGTCCTCACAAACTTTACGATGTCAAAACGCATTTTTGGCCAATAATACTGTTCCTGAACCCTGTGAAGAGTTTTATAAAAGCCAAAATGACCAGAAGTAGGAGGAGTGTGACACATGTCTATAATTTCCTCTCTCTGTGGTTTAGGAACTAGTATTTTCCACTCGGGTACATTAACTTTTAAAGGCAACTGGTTTGGGATAAACTTGTACACGAAATCATTTTCCACTTTCCACTGCGGAAAATTTTCAGGAAATTCTTTGATTTGCTGCCGTAAATTGTCGTACCATGGATCTATGCGATCTATGTCAACTATTTCGATTCTTACGCCAATCTGTGCATTAAGACTGTTTTCGTCCACTGTATGATCTGGGATTCTTGACAAAGCGTCAGGAATAACATTGTGGACTCCTTTTCTATGAATTAAATTAAATGTATGTTGTCTCAGCCTAATCGCCCAACGCGCTAGTTTGCCACTAGGGTTTTTAATTGAATTAAGCCACAATAAACTATAATGATCTGTTATGACCGTGAAAGGAACACCTTCTATGTAAGGTCGAAACTTTTCGATGTTAAAGAGTACTGCTAAACATTCTTTTTCAACAACCGAATAGTTACGTTCAGCCTTTGATAAAGTTCTACTGGCATACGCTATCACTCTTTCCTCACCATTGATTTTCTGTGTTAGGACGCCCCCTCGGTATTAGAAGCATCACTAGAAATATAAAACTGTTGGGAAAAATCTGGTTGGGATAAAATGGGAGCTGAAACCAATAGCTCTTTAATCTTTATAAAAGATTCTTCGGCTGCCTTTGTCCAATCTATCGATTGTCCTTTTTTTCGTCCTTTCAAAAGATCATTGATAGGCGACAACAGGGTAGAAAAATTCTCAATAAAACGTCTGTACCATGAACACATTCCTACGAAGCGCTTAACTTCCGTAGTATTAGTAGGTCTCGCATAATTAACCATGCTTGCTACTTTATCCGGATCGGTACGCAAGGAATTTGAGCCTACAATATAGCCTAAAAACTTTAGAGAAGTTTTGAAAAAATCACATTTGCTCAAATTTATCGTCAGTCCGGCCTCTTTCAATTTATCTTTTACTTCTTTAAGTAAGCGAATATGCGATTCGAAGTCTTCCGATGTTACTAAAATATCATCTAGATAGGTAAAAATATGTGGCTCATATTTCGGACCAAATATAGCGTCCACTAAACGTTGCTGAGTTTGAGCAGCGTTCTTTAGACCAAACGGCATGGTGACGAACTGAAATAGACCTCGGCCTACTACTGCAAAAGCGGTCTTTTCCTTAGAGGATTTGTCTAAAGAAATTTGCCCGAAAGCCTTTCTAAGATCTATCGAAGATACATACTTAGCATTCCTGAGTGATGTCAAAATTCTGTCGATGTTCGGTAATGGGTAGTTATCAAATTTGCTGACCTCGTTGAGCTTTCTTCCGTCAAAGCACAGACGATACTGTCCATCGGCCTTTTTCACCAATAAGATTGGAGAACACCAGGGACTGTTTGATTCTTCAATCACTCCGAGTTTCAACATTTCGTCTAACTCTTTATTTAATACTTTTGACATATAAGGAGACATGGCGAAGGGCCTTGTCTTTACAGGACTGGCATCAGCCGTATCTATAGACATGGTGATTTTATTCGTTCGGCCTAACCTATCTTTACTACTTATTTCATTGAAAGAGCTTATTACGTTTTCGGCGTTTAAGCGTTCCGTCCGCGAGAGATCATCTAGGGTACATAGACGCGAGAACAGGTTTTCTAAAGAACTTTCTGAATAACAATCTTTAAAACTTGTTTGAGAGTTGACTTCTAGGGACTGTGGATACCACGAATTATTTTTAAAATTTACTAGAATTCCGAATTTTTGTGCAAAATCACATCCTAAAACCAAAGTATGTGATAGAGAAGGTACTACTAGAGCAGAGATTACTAAACAATGACCATTGCAGACTAGCGGCAACTCAACCGTACCTAAAACTTTTAGACGGCTGCCATCTGCAGTGGTAACACTTCTATTTTTGACATGGCATATTTTTATACTTAAACGACTTAAAATTTTAATACCATTCTGACCTATAACGGAGGCATTTGCACCAGAGTCAAATAAAGCCGAGAAATGGGCACCTAATAGATTTATCTCGATATGCGGTCTGTTATCTGAATATTTATGCACGAATAAAGGAGACATGTGACCATTTGGAGAAGCAGGAGTTTTAACTTGAAAAGGAGAATTTTTATTAGACTTAAAAAAATCTGAAACTTTTTGTAACCATTTAGTCCAATCTGATCTATTGGAATATTTTTGTTCGTCCGTGTTTCTAGAACGTTTTGGATTAGGGGCTTTACTGCGAACGTGAGCTTGTGACTTAGCTGAATGATTAGAGGCTTTTTTGTTGGACTTAGTATATCCGCCTCGGTAATATACCGTCCTTACTCGTTTTTTGTACATTTGGGGCATGATGCTAGTCTCACACCAGTTGTTCCACATTTGGAACAAAATACCCTCTTAGGTGCTGTACAACTTTGGTAAGTGTGATTCGGACCTTCGCAATTCCAACACGTGGAAATTGCCTTAGGTAAAACCGACTTGTCATTCACTTTAGCTGCAGTGTCGCTAATTTTAGAATCACTATCTTTTCTTTTACCCGTTTTCCGGTTACTCCTAGAGTTCCGATTTAAATTCCCATCTTTATTTGTCGAGACTCCACTTCGGCCATTTGGATTATACTTTACTTGATGTACATTAGTTTCGCCCTTTGGTCTGCTCTTTTCCAACAAATAATCGGACTCTTCAAGTTTTCTACATAACCCGGCGAGTTCGGCTACCGAATTAATATCTAGTAGAGCTAACCGATTGACGAAGCTAGGCAGAACATTCCTACGTATAAATTTAACTTTGGTACTTTCCAGAGGCTTGGTGGATAACCTGCCAAATAAAGAGTCCATGTGGGCAATAAAAATCACAGTGGACTCATTCTTCTTTTGTAGCCTCCTCTTTATTTCCGACCACAATTCTTCATCCTCATCACAGTGCAAGAAGTCCTTCTTTAGCCTATCTACCAAGGAATGCCAGTCGTTGACACTTGATTTTATGCTTCTAAACCAAATGAAGGCATCGCCAGTGAAAAATTCAACAGCAGAGCTGAAAAGTTCATCTTCCGATACTTTCCTAGCTTGAGCTATTTCAGTCAGCCTCTCCAAAAAAGGATAGAGTCTCTTTGAGTCTCCATTAAATTTCACTTGCCATTCGCTGACAGGAATATTTCTGGCTGCGCAATTCACGATTGGAGCTGGTACATTTATGACTGGGGTTGTAATAGGCAACTGTGGTAACTCATGACCAGGAGCTATCTTTTCTGCAAGATTTGCTTCCATGAGCACACACGTAGCTATTGTTTCCTGAACATATTTGGAAAACTTCGACGCTTCCTCTTCGTCATCCGGCATGGGAATTCTTTGTACGCGACCCGCAACATGCGATAAACGTGACTTAACCCGGTGTACAAGTGAATCATTTGGATCGCCGTCATAACTATCGATTAAGTTTTGGATAGAGTTTAAACTCTTTTCGATACCAGCCGTTTCTTCTTTAAAAGACAGAGTGTCATCCCCTATTTTTATCGTTTTTCCGGGCTCATTAATTTCTTTACTTAAGATCCTCGTTAGAATCTTTCTTTTATCCGCGACCGGACGTTCTGAGAAAGTACGACGGATTTTCAGTTCATAGTCTAACTCATATTCCAGTAGGTGATTGACTTTAAAATTGAAGGCTTCCATGATAAATGAATAAAATTTAAAGGAACTGTTTAAAAAGTCTTGAAAATATTTCTCCTGTGCTCCCAATAGTCAAAAAAAATAAAAAAATAAGTAAGGCACTTAAAATATGTAAACTTCTTTACCAAACATTTAAAAAAATCTTCGACAATTTCAAAAAAAATTTCTAAGTATCGCCTTGTATTTAAATTCTTTTACCAAATATGTTAAGAATTTTCAACAAAAAAATCTCCAGATATCGTTTCGTATCAGCTAAGTATTTTTAATATTCATGCAAAACATCGGTGAGAAGAAAGAACAGTTTTTTGTTCGGTTAACCGCAAAATAAATCTAACACTGCAAAAAATTAAAGTAAACCAGCACATCTGCTAATCTGAACTATAAAGCTAGCTTTTAAGAAAAAAACAGGGATCACTTATCTTAGAGTCAATTAACAAAATTCAAATATCTATACCACCATCAGATAAATTGAAATAAAAAATTCTACAAATTTCCTGCTTTTGTCTTACTGCTATAGTGTAGTTTCGTTTAATAAATATTATGAAATAAAAATATCTGCAAAGTTAGAGCTTTTACTTTGTTCGAAAGCTAGTACACTGAACCCTTTTTTTAAAAAAATAAAATTCCAAAAGCCCAGCGTTGACAGCACTATTTTGTAAGGTTGAAACTTGCCCGCACGTTGTGGTGTCATTTTGTAACCTGCTAAACTGTCCTCAGTTTGAGGCATCTTTTTTTGTACCCTGTGAGAAGTTGTTTGTCCCACGCTTGAGCGCAATTTTGTACCGTTTGAATATTGGATGCCCCGAGCTTGAGCACAATTTCCTTGCAGCCCCGCTTTAATTTCTGATAATGAATTGAGTGAATCCTGATTTTAAAAAGAACTAAAGAAATTAAACAAACACTAGCTCAGTTTTTCTTGGTAGAGAGATATGGGTAAGAGATAATTTTTGTACGTCTTTTTGGAATTTTTTTCTATTTTTTAAAAAGCTTCAGTTGTACAAGTTTTTTTTGGGCACCATTCATTTTAAAATAGAAAGGATCTAACTTCAGTTAAAAAAATGAAAAAATACTGAAGGGTTTTATGGGTATTACTAAAAAGAATTAGTCTAGTACAACTTATCCCGAAAAGAAAAATAGGTATTCAGTGAGACACTAGCTTTAATTAACAAAAAGAAAATTTATTCATGTTTTTAAAAATAAAAAGTTCTAACCCTTGCAGTTCTACAAAAAAATTCTAGCCTAACTAGTAGTTATTACATTTAAATTCTGAACTATGACTACTCCCGAAGACGAAAAATAGTGCTTTTCACTTCACTTTTTAGTCTGTTTAAATTGCTGTTAAGGCACTACTCAGGGATATGTCTATTGAAGGATGTTTTGGTAACTTACTGTTCCTATTCCGGCTTCGATGGAACACGACCGATTTCACACTTTTCTAGTAGACACTTAGAGAGCCCACTACGGCTTTTCGTTAAGAAACTGGTGCTTTACTTAACTCGCATGATGGTTGTTATGAGCTTTTACTGTAGCTCAGTCGAAGGAAGCCTACTTGGCGGCTCCGATGAAAATTAGTCTGGCTGTGGCTTGATGGTATTCCGCCTACTCGGCGGCTGGATGGAAATTAGCCAAAACAGTCGTTTCTCGGGCCCTTAAATAAACCGTGCAAACTCTGCCGGTAATATGGCGACGCCGGAACCAAAACTGCGGATACACACATTTCACCAATCGAGGCGTAGCGGTAGATTCGGTCAGGAACCCGCACTGCACAGTATATACCGAACGTCTTGGAATCTCTGTTTAATATACCGTTCGATACAAAAATGAAAATAAGTACAATTTGAAGTGAAAAATCAGTAACATTACATGGTCTTAAAATCTAGAAAAAAATGAATGTTACAAGTTCTTTTCACACTTCTTTTAGTTCATCTTTGTCCTGTGCAAATACTATGATATCGTCAGCAAATCTCAAGTTATTTAATTTTTCTCCCTGTATCGTGACTCCTCGCTGTTCCCAGTGGAAGTTCTTGAAAACATCTTCTAATACCAGCGTAAATAATTTTGGCGAAATGATGTCGCCCTGTTTAACTCCTCGTTGTATTTTAATTTTATCTGTTTCTTCGTGAGTTTTTATTCTCATGGTAGCTTTGTTATAGATGTACTCGATCAGGTCTATATACCTCTAGTCAATTCTGGTATTCCTCATTGTTTTAATTATTGCCCAAGTTTCCACTGTATCAAAAGCTTTCTTGAAATCTATAAAAGCCATCCATATATCTAGGTTATAATCGATACTTTTCTCAGTTAACTGTCTGACTGTGTGTTGGTGTTCTATTGTGCTGTATCCTTTTCTAAATCCGGCTTGTTCTCTAGGTTGGTAGATATAAAGTTTTCTCTCTAGTCTGTTTGTGACGATTCTCATAAACAACTTACAGACCTGGGAGAGCAAACTTATGGGTCGGTAATTCTCAAGATCAGTTGGGTGATCTTTCTTAAATATAAGTATTGTTATACAATTTTCCCATTCGGTTGGTATTTTTCTTTGTATAAGGTATTTGTTGAATAATTTTTGTAGTTCTTGTTTTGTTCTTTTCCCACATTCTTTCAATATTTTTGGCAGAATGTTATCGTCTCCTTCAGCTTTGCCATGCTTAATCTGTTTTAAAGCCAATTCAATTTCTTCTATTTCGATTTCTGGTAGTTCTTCCGAATTTACATTAATAATACGCCCTTTTTCTTTGGTTTGCGGGTTTACTTTGTCGGAGACTTTTGATTTATATAGGTCTGCATAAAATATTTATGTAATTTCCAGCTTGTGTTTTCTGTCTGTTATTATGTTACCTTGTTTACCTCTCAGTTTATACATTTCCTTCCTCTGACTTTTATTTCTCCTAAAAACCTTCAATCCTCTATTATTTTCTATCAGTGTTTCTATCTGGAGAGTTTCATATTCTAATATATGGATCTTGGCTGATATACAGGCGGCTTTGTTATTTTCCACATACTCTATAGTATTTCTTTTACCCGCTTTTATGAGATCTCGTCTTTTTTCTATGAGGTCTTTAGTTTTCTGTGAGAACTTATCAGGTTTGACTTTTGTGTTCTTGGCTACTTTTTCTGATGTTTCTCTTATTATGTTTCCTATTCTAGTGTTTGCTTCATCGATGTTTTCATTGTCTTGTCCCTGGTGACGTTCAAAATTCCTACTGAGCTGTTTTTTATATTCTTCTTTCTTTGATTGTAGTAATATTCGATCTATTGTCCTGGTCTGGTTCTTGAATGTTCTTGCTATTTCTAGTTGTACATTTATTTTTATTTTGCTCCTAACCATTCGATGGTACCTTCCTGTTGAGAACAAATTTAAACCATTGACATCCTGAATGAAATTTTTATTAGTTGAGAGTTTAAAATCTATTTCGTTCTTTGTTTCTCCGCTCTGGCTTACCCATGTCCATCTTCTCGGATCTTTTTTCTTGAAGAACGTATTCATTAAGTAAAGTTTTTCACCTTCTGCAAAATTTGCCAGCATATCATCTCTCTCATTTCTTGTCCCTGAACCAATTTCCCAATATAGTGTTCAGGGTCGGGTGCGTTATATATATATATATATATATATATATATATATATATATATATATATATATATATATACTTTCATATTCCAGGATACTACTTCATATATATTGATGAAGTCACCCCCTTTCCCGTATAAAACGCCCCTCAGCCTTAAAGTTAAGAAAAAGACCAACTGGTGTATATATTTTTACAATATGCGTTATTGTATTGTATTATTAATTATAATATATTGTATATTATTAAGTAATTACTTCATCAATCTGAAAACTCTAGACATGATCTTAATTATTTGGTACAGTTCTGTTAACGCCACCGTATACGTTATTTTAAGGCAGAGGATGGGAGTATAAAGAAAATTATATCATTATATATGATATAATTTTCTGGAATACTTCATCAACCAGTAAACTCTAAGGACGGTTTTAACTTCCTGGGTATATTCGTTTAAATACGGTGTTTACGTTATTTAAGGTGAAGAGGCGGTATAAGGAAGGGGGTGATCTTTTTCTTTTTTCCTTGATCTCCTCATCTGTGAGGTTTATACGTCCATTTGATAAAATTCTCCTACATTTATGCTTAATAATTATTACTTAATCGAATTATAGTAGAGGGCGGGGAGTAAGGTGAAGGAAAAGGGTAGAGGGGTAAAAACTTTTTGTTTCACCTGGAAATGACCTATTTTTGCTCACAAAGTCAAAAAAAAATTACTTTCATTTATTTCCGTCAGAATTGAAGGGGGCCGAGAATCGGCCTCAAGGAAACTCCTCCTTTACATAAAATTATTTGTAAATATCTTGAAAAGATCAATACACCGTTGAACCCTCTAATAAGATAATCTCATATAAATTACAGACCTAACAGCAGCTTTAAGTTTCTAAAAGTTTGGATAAACCGGACGATCGAACTTATTAGTTACACTACAAACTTAAATAACACCCTAACTGCAAATTTCCATCTTTTATTTTAATTATGAAAAAATAAATTAATATGACAGTTCTCAGATAAAATAAAAAACTGGACATACTAATCATTTTTATGAAATAATAGGAAAAAATTCTCACAAGAGGCATTTTGTCGTATTTATTTTTATTGTCGAATATTTTCCTTCTATTCTCCGTTAAAAGTTATATTCACAAGTTTGCATAATTTTATATTAATATATAAATATTACACAGCTGCTTTTCAATGTAAATTTAATGATATAGGGTTTGTTTTTGGGATCGAATAAAAGCTGTCGTCAAATTTCATAAAAATTTGTACCCTAAGATAAACACTGTCATGACAACATAAAATTAATAATTACTAATTATAATTATTATTATTTATTTAGACCGATCGCGTTCTAAATCAAAAGGAGGTCAATACATTTTTTGTGCTTTTTGTATTTTATTGTTAGTAGTCAAATTTTAAACAGTTTTAATATTTTTATTATTCCGTACTAAGTTTCTATATGTCGGATAGTCATAGAAGACATTTACTTTTACACATTCAATTTGACTATAATGTATTTCAGTATAAAGATTAACCAACAATTAAATCAAATTTTAAAAAAATTAGGAATAAAAATAACCCAAAATCATTAAGGAGAATTTTGGAAAGGTGCTAGCAATATTACATCATACATCACTTTTTTTTTGCAAGCAAATTTCTTAGAAAGTCGACGTATTTACTTACAGAAAATCTTTAATTAGCATTAACGATATTCTTGGGCTTTGAATGACAGTTTCGCGAAATACTATCTATGTTGTGATTCTGAATTATATAAACCATACTTAATTTTGCAACAAATTTCTTTTTTTTTTTAATTTATGCTTTTTTATGTTTTAGCATCAAATTTTCTGAGACACTACTATCCCCTCAAAAATTTGACCTTACTACTAAAAAAAACAGACTCTCCTTTACAATCTTCAGACCTTTAAGAACTTCAGACATTAATACTACTAATTACACAACTTTTTAGAACGTCTTCTCACCACTTAATACCAATTTTTAATACCAATTTTTAAATAACAAAATAGGTATCTGGCTGGTATGAAATAATCTTACGCTGTCTCGTTCTATATTAACGTATTATTTTTTTTGAATATTATATGTTTGCTTAGGTAAAAATAACACCTAGAAAGTTGATAGTGAAATTAGTTGCATCGAACTGCATTAATGTCCGTAGACCTTATGTCAACTTCTCATGCCAAAAAAAGCATTTGGAATATTTTACATTGTTGCTATCTACTACTTTTTTACTAATGTGCACCTACAAAACTTTGAAGGTGTCATTCATTGCTAAGATAAAATTATACATAGAAAGATATTTTCATTTGTTTATGGATATGCAGAGGTGCAAAAAAGATGTGACAACTATTTGCTACAATTAATCGCTCTGAGTTACATTAATTTTCGATTTTTGCCGCCCTACTGTTTACATATATATATATATATATATATATATATATATATATATATATATATATATATATATATATATATATATATATATGTGACATACATATATAGCCAACATTCGATATACTTTTATTTGGCTATTTATATAATTTTCGTCGTAAATTTGTTTCAACTAGTTAAACTATCAATAGCGAGTGTTCCTCAATTTGTGGTTCGAAATCAAGTCTTTGTTTACCGTATTAACCTGACTTAGATCAATGTGATTTTTCACTTTTCTAAAAAATTTAAAAGTGCCTTGAATTAGGAAGAGAATATATATATATATATATATATATATATATATATATATATATATATATATATAATATATATATATATATATATATATATATATATATATATATATATATATATATATATATATATATATATATATATATATATATATATATATATATATATATATATATATATATATATATATATATATATATATATATATATATATATATATATATATATATATATATATATATATATATATATATATATATATATATATATATATATATATATATATATATATATATATATATATATATATATATATATATATATATATATATATATATATATATATATCATATATATATATATATATATATATATATATATATATATATATATATATATATACTATATATATATATATATATATATATATATATATATATATATATATATATATACTATATATATATATATATATATATATATATATATATATATATATATATATATATATATATATATATATATATATATATAGGGTCTAACGTATTAAAACTGCATAAAAATTTCGCTATAACTGTCAGTGAAATGTGTATGTGTGCTGGTGTGTATATGTGTGAATAAGTGAAGCATAAAAAAATGAAAAGCGTAAAAATCTACAAAAGCTTAAGAGCCCAGAATACTACACGTACAAATTTTTTTGGTTAATGTTGTAAATTAACGTCTTCTTCTTCTTTTTCAGCAGCCTTAAATGATCCACTCCTGAACATAAGCCTCTCCCAGTTCCTTCCATTTATCTCGATCACTTGCCCTCCGATACCAATTTGTGTCCACTTCTTTGGTGTCGTTTTGGAGAAGGTCGCCTAACACTTTTTTTTGTGTTCTCTTGGCCTCCATCGTATGATGCCTGTTTGACAATATGACCTACCCAAGCCAATGTCAGCGTTGCCATCCGTTTTATAACATTCTCAACTTTTATTCGTTGGCCTATTCCTTTAGTGCGAATATGGTCTTTGAGACTAACACCAAGCATAAGCCTTTCTATTAAGCGCTGTGTTGTTCAAAGTTTATTTGCTGCCCTGATGGTTAGTGTAATTGTATTCAATTCATAAGTTAAAACCGGAAAAAACACAGCTATTAAAAACCTTGGTTTTCAGGCTGATAGGAATATCCTTGTTCTTCGATATGATAACTAATTTTCCTGCAGCTGCCCAAGTCGTTCTAATTCTTCTGTTAATCTCTGCTTGTTGATTTTCGATCCTGAGTTTTATGTTATATCCCAGATATACATACTTGTTAACTATATCGATCACTTGGTCCCCGAAAGTTATTGATGTTATTCCTGGGATTAAGATTTTAGTCTTTGTTAGGTCCATTGCTACTCCTACTTTTTCTGAAGCTGATTTTAAATCTGATATTATTTTTTTTAGTTCACTTAGGTCACTACTAATCAGGACTATATAATCCGGAAAGCGGAGATGGTTTAAATCTTGACCATCTATACTACCCCCTTGCGTTCCCAGTTAAACTTGTTAAAGATATCCTCTAACATCAGTGTGAATAACTTCGGGAAAATTGTGTCGCCTTGTCTCATTCCTCGACGTATTGGTGCCTTGCCAGTTATTAAATCTTCTTCTAATTTTATTTGTAGCGTTGCCTTATCATATATGTTCTTAAAAAGGTCCTTGTATCTACCATATATTCTCGCGTTATCCATCGCTTGTGTTTTGGTATCTTGTATTCATTCATTAGTGCCATATTCTTTACGAAATCCTGCTTGCTCAGGCGGTTGGTAGCTGGCACCACTCTGTTGGTGATAATTTTCATAAATAACTTGTACGAGTGTAGAAGGAGGCTTATCGGTCGATAGTTTTCAATATCTCCTTTGTCGCCTTTTCTGGGTAGTAAAATGCCATTATTCCAGTTCTGGGGAATTATTCTGGCGCGTAACCATATTTCATTTGGGATAGAGCTAGTATAATTTCTTCTTTTGTAATGTTAGATAGTTCTCCTGAACTGACGTTTTAATGTTATTGGACTCTATATTTGGTAGTCTTAATTTCTTAGATGAATACAGAGACTCGTAGAAGTGTTCAGCTATTTAAATAAGATCACCTTTTCATATTTTATCTGGCCTTGTTGGTCTTTCTCGTGTATTCCCATTTTTCCTATCGAATTTATTGATCTTATAACTTTCATGTTTTTTATTGTATTTTCTATAAGTTCTGTGATGTGTTTCCTAGCGTCTTGTCTTATTTTCTTCCTAATGTTTATTTAATTCTATGTATTCTAGAGTCCCGTTTTAAAATTTCTCTTTTTCTACATTAAGTTAAGTGCTTTTTAGTTTTTTAGCGTGACATATCTTTTTCGTAGTTGTCTTTATGTCTGTTCTAATTTTGTTTTCCAGTTTATTTATACCCAGTGAGATCATTTTACTTGTTGTCAGCAGTCTGATATTTAGATCTTATTGATGTTTTTCTTTTTGTTGTCTCAATTTAGATAACGTTGTAAATCTTTTTAGATGAATTCATTTGCTTCTTTTCTAACTCGTTTGAATTACCAGTCTTGTTCTAACAAGTCTGTGGTTACTCCCTAGATCAAACTTATTTAAGACAGTCACAACCATTGTAAGGTATCTTTTGTTGCTTATGATCTCATTTTAAGTTTAAGAATCTTCAACTTTCTGTTTTTTTGAAAAAGGTTTAGATATAGATTTTCCCTTTAAAGGTATTTTGTTAAAATTTCTCCTCTTTCATTATTGTTACTAACATCAAAGTTTCTTTGATTTGAGATTTTATCGATGTTATTGTTTCCAACCTTGGCGTTGAAATCGTCTGAAATAATTGAGTAATGTGTGTTTTCTGCTCTAATTGCCGAGGTTATATTTTCGTATAATTGTTCAACTTCGATAACTTCTGAGGAGCTCGTTAAGTCGTATACTTGAATAATGTGGAAGCTGTATCTTTTAGATATTCTTAAGCAATGTACTCTGGCAAATATTGCGTTCATATTTTCATATTCTATCTTTAACTCGTTCTTTTACAAGAATATCTACACCACTCAAATGTGTATTTATATCTTTGTTGTTTAAATACTGAAAGTGTGCTGATTTCAGGGTAATATTTGTTTGCTGTTCTGGTCTCGCATAAGTCTAATACATTCCACTTTATGTCTGATAACTCTTCTTCTAGCTCTTTTATTCGATGGTTAGATTGCATTGTTTTTATATTAAATGTAGCCATCTATAGCTTTGTTGTTTTGTTAGTATTATTGAAAAGTTTGAACGAATGTTTGCCTGTTCTAGAATCCCTGAGGCAGCCCTTTTTCAAGGAGTGGGAGTTATCATTTGTTGATCCACCCACCTGGAGTTCACTTGCTGATGTTTTAAAATTCATCATTTAGAGGTTTTTTTGCCATAATGTTCCACGCCCACCATGCGTGTAGGTTGAGGATGGGGAGGGGAATATGGAATTCAGCTGGAAAAATCAACGCTCATGTGGGCAGGGGTGCATCTCTGAATAGACCTAACCTCTCTAGCCATACCATATTAAATTATTTTAAGAAATATTAAATAAGTAAATATTTACCTATCGGCCTTTACATGCAGATGCGAAATATTCCCAAACATATCTCATGACTCACTGCTGCCTAATGATGCCGTTCATAACAAGAATATTGTTCAGAAAGTAATAATTTTAAAAACGAATGCTTTAAAAATATTTGACGTCTTTTTTTCTCTGAGTGCATAATGCATATTTTATAATTAGATATATATAATTTGACAAAAAGATTCATACATGTACCCATGTATATCAAATCCGAAAAGCCAAGAGTTTTTTTTACCTTAACTTAATCAAAAAACTAGCTGCAAATGGTCCTATTTCACATATAAATCGTTAGCAGAGTGGTAAAAGCTAGTCGTCCCCCTAATACAGCATCTTCGTATGACATTCGGCTAGTCTTTTCTTGTACACTCTTTTTATGGGATACATTATGTCTTTGAGATAAAGTGTTGAAGACTATGATTCTCATCGAGTACAACCTGAAACGATACCGACCCGCAAAAATACGACACCTATTGTAGTTTCGAGTTTTCCGTGCAGCACGTGTAATGAACCCATTAAAAAAATATGGTTAAAACAAACTGTGTCAGCGCTATATGGAGTAGTTATTTCTAATTAGAAAGCTTGGTATAGTATGCAGAATCTGGATTTATACTATGCGTTAACGAAATTTGTTAGTGTAAGTTTTATTATATTATATTATATTATACAAGTTAATATTTATTAAGCTAATACATTAGCACTCCAAATTTGTGTCCTGGCAACAGCATTATTACTACTCATTAATATATATGTTAGAAATTATTTAAGATAACATTTATCTTTGTAATTAGCTGAACGGATCATGTTTATAAGTTGGCTAATATAGAACCCTTTTTAATGCACTTTCTGTCTATTTTTTAACTTCAAATTTGCCCACGGTGTTGGTTAATGGTCAAGTTCCTGCTGCCTCTTCAACAGTGATTATTATATTAGAAGCACTTTAAACTGGTCCTAATAACCTTATTTCCTATAACCTACCTAATGTAAGTGTTCAATAGTAAACAACATTTTGTCGAAGCACATTTAAACTTCCTTGCTGATGAAAACAAACATCATTCTATCCTTCTGCTTTCATTCCACTATTCGACAAATCGTTAATATGACTTTAGTATACGCCTAGACAATAATTACGATTTTCGCAAAGAATACTTTTCCCTTATGTACTATGTGTGTATAAATAATGACTGGTCTGAAAGGCAATGATGAAATGCGGATTAAGTGTATATTTGAGATGAATTTTTACTTATCTTGCGATACAAAAGGAAGTAAAAGAAAATACACTATTTGGTTTACATTAGAAATATTTAATATTAAGAGGACAGATAAATATCAGAAGGAATATAAAATTTAAATTTAAAAGGATTTCTACAATATTGTATAGAAAATGCCAACAGAGATATAAGAATAAGAACAAAAATAACATAGCTTTATTTTTACTAATTTAATTATATTATTATATTCCGATTTATGATAACAAAATGTAAACTCAAAAGGATATTTTCGTTTCTTATTTTTCTAAACATATGATTTACAAATTTTAGCCCAGAATTTCTATTTAGTGCTGGTCAAACTAATATAAATAATATTTAATTTGTATTTAAAATATCATACTTTCTTACCTGTCTGGAAAGAATCAAAGATATGTCTGATGATAGTTGATAAGTAATAAATTACAGCAAGAACTCGCATGGTAATCATGCGAGTACTTGCTTTTTGATTCCATTTTTCTTTAATTCAGAGCCAAATAATAATGCGACGGTCTAACCCTTTCAGGCTAGTTAGCATTGTCTAACTTGTGATTGAAATGAAAATGTTACTCAAATACAAAATATCAAACTGGTAAATAGGTTTCTATAGCATTTGATCGTTTTGATTATAATATTATAATTTTTAACCTCGTTCAAATTCCCGAATAAATAGTATTCTGGTGGTGGAGGGGCTAGATGGGGTAACTTTGAATATAGCGTATTCTATGTCATTTTGATGATTCCTGAAGTCAAGGAATCTTTGCTGATGGATAACTAAAATAGTTTGTAGCATAAATTAAAAAAGTAATTTTCTTTATTTGTCTTATTCTTATAGTTTTTTTAAACACAACTATTAGATTTTTTCTTCATTTTGATTAAAAAAAAGAGCTTATTTCAAAAGTATTTGTTTTTATTTAATGAATAATAAATATAATTTTAGTGTTTATATAAAATTAATTTTTCCTAGAGAGTACTAGGAAAATACCATTAGAATTTTGGTTAAAATTGTTTTTCTTATTTTTAATTTTGATAACAAAAAGAAAGACTTTAATTACTTACTTCATTATCCAAGCTCTGTAAATGAAAATATCCTAAGAAAAATTTTTTTATGTAAATGAATTATTTAGTAGTATACTATCTATTAAAGATCATCTTTATAATAATATAACATAACGTAATAAAAATTTCGACAGAAATTTCAAACTTTCCTTATTAAAACCATTTTAGTAACTACTATACTTAGGGTATATAATGCAATTTTTACATATATTTGGAACAACAATGGAGAGCTAAAGTATTACGGAAATGCCTGTAGGTTTCAAGGATACACAATCTACGATAGGTATATTGTATCAAGCTTTGGCCATTTCGACATCAATTTCGAGGCATTTTTTTTGATAACTGCTATTCTCAACGGTTTTATTCCCATTACTGTGAACCTTCCCACTGAGTAATGATGAGATAAGAGATAAAAAGTAGTTAAGATGGAGGATTTACAAGAAAATTGCTCTTGCAACAGGTTTTCGTAATTTCTTTAGTAATAAAGGCTACGGAAGTTTTTTACTGCTTCAGTTGTTTATTAATATTTTAAATATATGTGGCATGCCCATATAATAAAAGTTTATTACGAAATAAAAACAATTTTATCTGTAAAAAATCACCAAAATACTTTTTGTTAAAAAAATTGTTTCACTCATTTCGAACTATTATTGACCTATTTGCTAGTTACAATTTACTAAAGTTTGAACACTGTATTTTTTCCCAACATCCAATATCCAATATCTTTATTTAACTACAAATTCAATTACTATTATACATAACTGACTAAGAAAAATGTGAATATATATATTGGGTCATAAGATATATACATATCAGGAACCTAACTAACTTAACCTAGGTAAGGATTTTATATAAATATGTTGAGAGACTTAAGATATTTGAACTTAATATATTTAAACATAAGATATTTCATGAACATAAAATTAAGGTTGAACTTAAAATTAATCAAGGCTAACTTAAGCTAATCCAGAGGTAGAGTGTCCGAGGGTCGTAGAAGACGGCATCTGGCTTGGAGGGGGGCGGTAGGTGTTTCTGACTGTGGGAGTTGGGCTAGTGCGTGGCTTTGTCCAGGAATTTGAGCCGAATGTTCCTCATGAATTCCTGAATTCTGGGCATCTGGAGGTCTCTATGAAGCTTAGTGTTGCGTATGAACTATGGGGCTTTGATGATGATACGATTGGACGGTTTGGAGAGTGGATCTGCGGAAACATGATGTTTGGCACCATGCTGGGCTGGTGTAGGTCAGATAAATTGGTAAGATACAACAAATTGAACCAATCGGAAGCTGACACAGCCCAACTGATGAGCCGTGATATGGGGAAACGCGTCTCAGGATGGATAGACGAATAAGAGAACAGTGGGTAGACTGCCGAAATATGGGCTTTGCCTGTTTTCAGTTGTTTTACAATAAACCATATAAGGTCTGAGGTTAATCCCTCGCAAACCGCGCTGCCTGCCTTTAGTATTGGCTGTGCCAACCACTCTGTCGGATTGTGACTATTGAGTCAACATCCGGTTGAGTACTAGGTCTGCGTATTTGGTACAATTTGTTGTATCTTACCATTGTCTTTTTAAAGTACCGGAATAAGTACTAGAAACTCTGTTCTCTTGTTTGTCGATCCTAGTCCGACTGATGAGCCGTGATACGGCGAAACGTGTCTCGGGATGGACGGTCGAATAAGGGAACAGTGGGTAGACTGCTGAAATATGGGTTTTGCCTATTTTCACTTGTTTTACAAAAAAAAAACACATATTGTAAATTGTCAAGTTGTTGCGAGTTGATGATTTACTGGACTTGTTGAGGAGTGATTAAGCTTGCCGAGGAGTTGGTTTGCTTTCTTTGAGGAGATGGCGATCTGGTCCTTCCATACTAGCTGCTGGTCGTAGTGGACGCCCAGTACTTGATGCTGATTGACCATCGGAGTCTGGTGCCTTAGAGAGTGAGACTTGTCGGCGTGGCGTAGTGTGCCTTGGAGAACAGGACTGCTTGAGTCTTTGCTGGGTTGATCTAGATTCTTCAATGTTTAAACCAGGAGACTAGCGTGTTGAGATGGCGTTGGAGGTGGCTGGTGATGATCCTAGTCAACTTGGTGGTGGCGGTGTCATCGGCGTATATGAGGAGGGAGGTGTGGTCCGACTTGGGAATATCGGCGATAAAGATGTTGAATAAATGGGGGGAGAGTATGGAGCCTTGGGGGACTTCGCCTCGAATGGGCTTGACTTCGGAATTGATCTACTGGACTCGAAGGACCTGAAGTGTACGGTCCAAGAGAAAACAGAGGACCAGTCGCGTGATGTTTGTGGGATTGCCGTAACAGATGAAATTGGGGATGGGACATTCGTGTCAAACTCGATCGAATGCCTTGAAGACGGCTCCAACCTGAAGTTTGCAGTTAAAGCTGTTGACGACCTGTTGACAGACAACTGTGGTATGATGTACAGTAATTTGGAGGGTCGAAACCAAAACTGCTCGTTCGGGATCATTCTGAGTTCTAAAGTTCTAGCTCGAATGATTTCGATTTTTCAGCCACTCAGCCTAGGCATGGAAATAGGCTAATTGACTGATAATTCCTAACTTTGTGCGAGGGGGTGCCGGGTTTCCTGATTAAAATGATCTCAGCTTTCTTCCAGAAAGACGGGAAGTAGCTGAGTGTCAAAATACCATTTTTAATATTAGTAGCTTCTGTGGCCTGTTTCTTTGGGAGTTCTTTCAGGGCTGAAATACTCGTAAGTGTCGAGGGGAGGCTGTCCAATGATCTGGATAGTGGAGGTCACCCTTTGCTCTTGGGCTAGATTAGGGCGGGCTGGAGTGTCGAGACAAAACTGGTCCTCCAGCATTTCTACTATAACATCAGCTTTTTCCTGGGGAGTGACAGCAGTAGTTCTAGGGTGGAAAACTGTGGGGACGTTGGTAAGGGCATTTTCCAAA
This sequence comes from Pachyrhynchus sulphureomaculatus, assembly GCA_019049505.1. NCBI lineage: Eukaryota > Metazoa > Arthropoda > Insecta > Coleoptera > Curculionidae > Pachyrhynchus > Pachyrhynchus sulphureomaculatus. Next base: position 106,061,704 of record CM032446.1, on the reverse strand, counting down.
GAGAGTTATCTTGGGTATTGAGGGACTCAAGATTAGAATTTCATCTGCTGCTGTGATACTATGGGATGGGGTTGGCAAGTTTTGAATTGTCTCGCTTGCCCCAGGTTAAGGAGGATTTGGGAGCCCAAACGTTGGCCTATTGCTTAGAATATTTGGGGCATCCACGATAATTTGATAGGTGCTCCGACTGACAATTGGTGCAACGTGTTGCTCGCCTCTTGGTTTAGTGCATGCAGCTGATAAATGCCCTTGACTGCATTTAAAGCCCTTAGGGAGGACTTTACACCTCATAGAGGAGTGTCCGTCAAGTTTTCAGTTCTGCGTACTATGAGTATGGCTTCTTTGAGTCTCCACTCTGACAGTGGTGTTACATAAATATTTGAGAGCAAAGATTGCCTCCTTGAGCACAAGGACAAATACAATTGCCACAGGTTCTCTGGACTTGTGGTGCCAACGGATGACACGCCCTGGATTATGCCCTTGACGATTTAGGTCTCTTGTAATGTTTTCGATAGTCTTCCGTTCGTTGGCACCACGTAACAAAATGTGATTAGATTTTTCCTCTGTGCGAAGGTGTGATAGGGTTGCTTTTGGTTATCAAAGAACCTACTAATATGATTTTGAATGAATTTAATGCCTTCGGCACGGCCTCACAGTGCCTGTAGTCATACTTGCGTTCGTTGAATGCTGCTGTGAGGGCAATGTACCTCTTTTTCTCGCGAAGGACAATTGGAGATACTTTAGCTGAACGAGCAGCTGGAGTAACTGGGAGTTTGGGGGTTCTTTTTGTGGGGTTGGTGGATTTAAAGCGTTAGGTTGAGTGGATGGTCACTGTAGTTTTCAGAAGAAGCTACAGGGGGTAGGCTCGGGGGGTAAGAGATAAATTTTGCTTGCCGCTGTCTTTATTCTGAGTATGTCTTTTGGTAGGGATTATATCTTCGTTGGAAGATTTACTGGTTCTCTTCCTATGCCTGTTTTTTCTGGTATTTGGGAACCCGAATCCCTTGTCATAGTCAGATGGAGTGGATGTTTTAGCTGCTGGACTTTCTGATGACTGGGAGTCATCGGAGCTAGAGAATCTGGCGTCTTCGTCTATTAGGGTTTCCTCGTCCTCATTTGCGGAGTCGTCGGATTTTCAGTATGCACAAAACTCAATCTTCCTGGTCAACTCGTCGATTTTAATACGTAGTTCGCTGATCTCATCGATCGGCCTTTTGTTCGTGGCCTTTTTCTGGCACCATCCTCTCGCAAATGTTTAATTGTCTCCTTAAGCTCGGAGATAATCTCTAAAAAATCCATTATGTTGGTAATCCTTTATGGGCACTAATACACCAATAACTCGGTGTTATTGGTAACTAAACCTGCTTAGGGATTTAATTTTATTCCTTTTATTGCACTGATAATCCAAGGGTACGTAATTGCACTGAACATTGAATCAAGAACAATAAATTTGGGACTCGGTTTAGTTCCGGGCTTCGCTCTGTCGTTTACTCGGACGCAGGCAAGAAATCGACCGTGGTCGAAATAACACGTTTTACTTACATCAATCTTGCAATTGTTAATGTATATTTGATTAAATTAAATTTTATATTTTGTGATCAGAGTATAGATCAGGGATAATGTGATCGTTAACAGGAAAGAAGTGTTTATGAACCACACGTTATATAATTGCAAATATCGATTTTTTGAAATTATCTTGAATACAAGAAAACAGGTAGTCAAACTACCTGGGTGACAGATGTTACAGATCAATAATTAAATAAGAGTATGACGAAAATATTAAGATTTAGGAGCATTTGGACATCGCTTGGTGCTGGCAAGTAGTTACAGTAAAAGTCCATTAAAACTACAATTAAAGTGGTTAAATTGAAAAGATCTAAGTCAAAAATTAACTATATGGCATCACTTTTATGCTTATTATATGACGTTATAATACATTTAGGGCTTTTTTAGACATTCAGTTATTGTAATATTCACAAAATCATTAGCTTCCAAATTTCACCCTTATACTACGCATTTTGAACCATATACTGAAAAAATCTATTACACATACCTTCATATTATAGCTCTACTTATATTATCATTTTTACATCTTAAAAACATTTATATGCTAAAATGGTACCGAAAAAAATAACAGTGGAAATAAGCTTGTCGTAGCACATTTACAGAAGTACAAAACTTGTTATATCAAAGACCACGTGATAGATATAAACTAATATGAGTGGCATATTTAAAATTATTCTAAAATAATTCAAAATTTTGGGCACTTGGTATTTAGTATTAGTTCGTTATAATTTGAAGTAATATTAGGGGATCTTTCGTGACATTTATCTTATTCCCTACTAAGCTGATTATAGTAGTAGCTCTGTAATTGAATAGAATCTAATTTTAAATTTTTAGTCCCACCAAGAGATCTAAGAAATAAAATAAATAAGCGACAAATTCACCATAAACATTTTATTCTTTGTAATGTTGTAACATTCATTTTTTCCTAGATTTTAAGACCATGTAATGTTACTGATTTTTCACTTTAAATTGTACTTCTTTTCATTTTTGTATCGAACGGTATATTAATAAGAAATTCCAAGCCGTTCGGTATATAGTGTGCTGTGCGGGTTGCGACCGAATCTCTCGATACGCCGGGATTGGTTAAATGTTTGTATCCGGTTTTTTGGTTCCGGCGTAGCCATATTACCGAGAGAGTGCCCGCGGTTTATTTAAGAGTCCGGTGGACAGGAAGAGAGGCTAATTTCCACCGAGCCGCCAAGTAGGTTGTTTCGACCGAGCCGCCAAGTAGGCGAATTTTCCATCGAGCCGCAGCGAGGCTTACTTCGACCGAGCCGCAGTAGAGGCTCATAGCAACAATTATGAGAGCCAAGTAAAGCACGAGTTTTTTTTCTAACGTAAAGCCGTAGTGGGCTCTAAGTGTTTCCTACAAAGTGTAAAATCGGTTTTGTGTTCCATCGAAGGCCTAGAAGCCCAAATAAAAACCGTAAGTTACAAGAACATTCATCAATAGACCTATTCCCGAAGTAGTGCCTTAATAGCAATTTGAACTGACAAAAAGTGAAGTGAAAATCACGATTCTTCGCTTTCGGGGGGTAGTCAGGTTTTTAGAATTTAAATGTCTGATTTAGGGACTCTAGTAATAATAACTACCTGTTAGGCTAGAATTTTTTGTAATCCTTAAAAACACAGAGGTTAGAACTTTTATTTTAAAATCATGAATAAATTTTCTTTTTGTTGATTAAAGCTAGTGTCTCACTGAATACCTATCTTACTTTTCAGGATAATGACGGCTGTACCAAACTCTTGTTTTATTTAACAACTGTACACCCTTTCAGTATTTTTTTCATTTTTTTAGCTGAAGTTAGATCCTTTCTATTTTAAAATGAATGGTGCCCAAAATTTGTACAGCTAAAGCTTTTTAAAAAAATAGAAAATAATTCAAAAAGACGTACA
>CM032446.1:105992956-106058142 GCA_019049505.1 Pachyrhynchus sulphureomaculatus | reverse complement strand
CGGCCATGCTTTAAAATTTGTTACTTTTTCCTAGTAATCTTGCAGTGTGTTTCTAAAGTAGTATTAAAAATGAGCGAGACAAACTGTGAAATTCCATTTCAAGTTCAAAAGATCTTATCTCAGTAGTGGAAAGATGGAAAATCGTACAGAAATATAAGAAAAGTTGTTAAAAAGTCGCATGCTACTGTTTAGTAGATTGTAAACCAGTATAAATCAACGGGTTCGTGAAATTCGACCACGCTCCGGTCGTCCCAAGAAACTGACTCCACGTGAAGAGACCAGTATTGTTAGACAAATAATTATAGATCCCAAAAAAAGTACACCAAAATTAAAAGAAGAAGTACCGGAACTATTTTCGAAAAATATTTGTTCACAGAGAGACATTGTTTACACAGGGCAGGCTATAACGTGTGTGCAGCCAGGAAGAAGACGTTAATTACACTAATTGCAAAAAGCGGTTAGCTTTTGCTAGGGAATATGTTTCTAAACCTCTTGAATTTTTGGGTCTGATGGTAGGAATAAAGTTTGGAGAAAGAAGAATACCGCATTCGATATTAAAAACATTTGTTCCGCAGTGAGACAAGGTGGTAGCAGTGTTCTGCTTTGGGGATGCATGTTCGCTGGAGGGGTTGGAAATTTACATTTTGTTAATAGTACCATGGATCAGCATGTTTATCTGAACATTTTGAGAGACAATTTAAGAGAAAGTGTCCAAAATTAGCACTCGAAAAAGATACATTTTCCAACAGGACAATGATCCGAAACATACCGCAAATTTGGTGCAAGAATGGATGATCCATAATGTGCGACAGCAGCTTCATATATCTCCGCAATCACTCGATGTTAACTCCATCGAGCATTTATAGGAGGAATTTAAACGGCGCGTTCGCAAACATAATGTTTTAAATAGAGGAAAATTAAAAAAACAGAATATTGAACAAATGGGAGAACATGCCAGCAGAAGTTACTAGAAAGCTGGTTTGCAAGCAAAAAGGTTACAGGAGATTATCAAGGCCAACGGCGGTCTCACTAAATACTAGTTTAAACGCAGTTGTTATTTTCCGTTAAACTCTCTCAAACTATCATTGGTAATTGTTAAGTGTATGGAGACTTTTTTGACATTAATTTTGTTTACATTTTTATAACAAGGATGTAACTTCTAAATAAAATGTTCCTTAGTTGTTTTTAATACTAATCCTCGTTGGTTAAGTTTCAAATATTAATTTAAATCTTTGATTGTGTTAGCCGATACTTGTTGGAAATTCCTAATAAAATTATATAAAAAACAACAATATGTTTTAATTTCCAATATATTTAAAGTCACTTGACGATTGTTTCACCATACAATGACTTCTTCAGAAGTAAATAATCTTATTTACTTCTGAAGAAGCCATTGAATGGTGAAACAATTGTCAAGTGACTTTAAATATATTGGAAATTAAAACATGTTTTATTAATTTAAACATTTTTCTCATAGTTCCAATTAATTAGTTAAACATAACAGAAAAATAGTATAGAAAGTAGGTAGTGTATGGAGACTTTTTGGACTGACTGTATATATATATATATATATATATATATATATATATATTATATATATATATATATATATATATATATATATATATATAGAGAGAGAGAGAGAGAGAGATAAATTTAGCTTACATATTTTAGATTATTTTGCTAACGTATTAAAAATATAAAAATTGTTATTTTTCTTAGAAATCTATAAAAAAATTTATAACCAAATTATTTTACATCACTTTGTTTAGAATACTGCGTAAAGTCAAAATATATCATTTAAAATGTACAAATGGTTGCCACAATTTTTACAATTACCTTGCATAGAAAAAATATATTCCTCAAACAATATAATTGTGGTATACAATTTCATAGTTACAGCAAAACTTAATAGTTGACAAAATATCATGTGACTCATTTCTTTAACGATCCCCTACACATAGCTCTTTTTACTGTTGGTATAAGTGAGATGCAACAATCTACGGTTATAATGGCAATCATGATCATTCTCACACACGTTTTAAGTAATTTTTTGGTCACAATTTCATTGCTCCACACTCATAAGTAACAAAGGTATAGTGGATCACGCGATCTGCAAAATTATCGTTATACTAGGTTACAATATTATTTATTACAGACGTTACATCTTACCCAACCGTATTATTTTACAAATATATGTCGGTTACATCACTTCAAAGATGTTAAAGATTTGAGAGCGGCTAAAGGGTCTTCACCCATTTTGCATCTTTACACGCCTCTCAGCTAATACACATACGTATAATTATTATATATATATATATATATATATATATATATATATATATATATATATATATATATATATATATATATATATATTTACGTTAGATCTAATCTTCCAGGAATACTATAGCAACCGCTATCACGTGCTCACATTTTAACTAATAAAACAATGTGTTTGTAATTATACCAAAATATTTTCCACAAAACGTCCTATATTAAAAACCAAAAATGACTTTCTAATTTAGTTTAATTTGATTAATGATGAATAACATAAAATTATTGATGCTATTTTTACTCGTTAGATTAAAAGTTTTCCACCTTTATCTATTTTAAAATAAATATATAATTTATATATAAACACGAAATTATATGTGGCTGATATTAACGGTAAGCATCTTTTCAACACTTACAGTATCACCATATACTAAAATATAATCCTAATGAATTCGCTAAAGTTTGCTCCAGCTGATTGACACCATATTGCTTTTCAGATGTTTGAAACACATCCTTAACAATCATATACTATTTTTAGCGGTCATTTTTTGTATGACCCTACTGAGTATCATTTCTTCAAAATCATTCGTTATCAGCCACAATTTATATAATTAGTAATCACAAAAACGTGCATAGCGATATATCAACGACATTTCCCCAAAGTCATATTTGACATAATCGACGCTTACTGGTCAATAGTTGAATATAACTTTCAAAATATAAATTGTTGCAAAAAATAGGAGCAAATAACATTTAATTTTTTCAAAGTTTATATTAACATGAATGTGTAAGTCAAATAGTGATGTTTTTATGTGAGTCAAGATTAGTTTACAAAAATTACATTGTTGCGTTTCAACAACCTAAAAATACTACGAACAGTTACCAACTACTTCTTTGTATATATTTATAATATTTCTTTTTTGGCAATTCAACACCCAGATATAATAATTTGTTAAATAAACTTTTCGCTAAGAAAAGAAAATTCAAGGTTATATTTTACGTGATTTCTTCATAATTAGCACAGCGTTTATCATTTAACAAAAATTAAATTAGCATTCGAAATTAATTGTCAAAAATTTCGGTAGAACAATGTCAGTCGTCAGATTGACAACTATAATCTTGATCGTGTAAGTGTTATTGAACTGTGTTAGTGGCTAGGTGTTTGTGATATTATCTTTTTAACAAATGGAAATGTATTCGAACTTGATAGATTATCTTTAATACGAATATAATTGATCTATTTATTATTTAGTTCTTTTATTAAAAAACATGTCAAGCATTGAAAGCGAATACACATTTCCTTCACTTTACATAACGTTTTTTCATCATACGTTATGTATTGATATTCAATCCTCTGGATATCCTATCCAATGCCCATATGCTCTGAGGCAGCTTGTTGAAAAATAAAATATAAAGATATCTTTTGACGTTCCATTACAATAGTCATAAAATATACGGGAAATAAAAATATTACGATTTTTTTATTAGCACTTGGTCAATTTAACTTTTCTCATAGCAACTGAGCAGCACAGAAGGATTAAATATGTTTTTTATAAAAAGACTGAAACATCAGCATAGATTTTGTTAAAATTATCTGTGTAGCTAAAAATTATACTTGGTCTTATTTACGTTGTTATTACAAGGAAATTAACATTGTGGTAACCACAACTGTGGTTTTTTAATATGAATATCATAGAAAACAGTTAATTTACTGCAATATAGAGCTAAATTTTTAGTTTGAAAAAATGATGTAAGTATGAAGACAATAAAGAGTGATTAAATAGGTTGAGAGAAAGATTCTAAAGTGACATGAGCTTCGGTTTTTATATTTAGTGCGAGATATTTTTAATTGTAAGATAATGAAAATTGATGTGAGTAAGAATAAGTATGGTCGTACATCGCCTAATATAGCAAGTGCAGCAAATTCGGTCATTTAAAATTTTTTACCGAACAAATTCAAACAGCAATATGAAAATACATAGCACCAGTTCATAGAATGGTACGATGTAAATAAAACAAGGAAAGTATTTGAGAATATTTTTCGACAGATTTTGCAGCAGTTTCCAAAAAAAGCTGAATTTTCTACCAGACGGCCAGTATAGTCGATGTTAAAATCATTACCTAATGTAAAAGAAAGCGTAAATATTAGTAAGCTGATCATATTGGCCTCATATTAAAAAAAAATATCACTCTATTAAGAAGTCTAAGATTTTAACACGACATATTAGTCAATATATGATATTAACAAAAATTTGTTAATATTTTAGACCGCATGAATATGGGTATTTCAGGTGATTATCAGCTTAAAGAATTGACTGATATCTATATTATAGACGGCAAGCGCTATGTTTGATTGTTAAATACCTTGAAACAAAAGCACCAATAAATGCATTTTTACAGTTTCCAAATTAGTTTGATTCTAGCTTTATCAAAAATATGCGGCTCTTTGTCCACACCATACGAGTGGACGACGTCGGTTTTTAAAATATCAAAACCAAAAATATGTTTCCCAAGTTGCTGGAATTAATTTAATTAGAAGAATGCCTAGGTTGTTGTTATTACAAAGTACTCGAAGTTACCAAATTCCAAGGTCTATACGGATCATTGCTTGCGAAAAATGGCATCCACACTTAGTATCATTGAAATAACTGATTTGAGAATGAGCATTTTCGACTGTTACTAAAGGATATGTGGAGGTTTTAAACAATAATAAAGTTAAAATTTGAAATAAAATTCTAAACTGTGTTAAACATTTTACTTAAGGGATTTCTTTACTGAAATAAAGAGTTCGTGTTATATTCGTATTTACGTACCTTATCTTTGAATACTCTTTATTAATTTTTGTCTAATATCTTAAATTGTGTAGCATGTTTTAAAATTCATTACACTGACAAAAAATGTTTGCCAAATTTTTTATTTTAATTTTACATCTTTGAATAGTTATTATTTAAGTTACTATTTGTTTTGAAAGTATTCAATCTATTTATTGTAAATAGCCAAAGAACCAAAACTAAACTAATTAAACTTCGAATATTTTGCTTGTAAGTAAGATAGAAAAAAAATTCATAAAGTAGGTTTCCAAAAACATACTATTAATGATTATAATAAGTCAAAAAAGTTCAGCTGTAAAACTCGGAGTGATCGGAGTTTTCTACTATAGAGACAAAGCTATAAATTTGTAATGCATATTCAGTTGATTATTTAAAGCCAGTTTTATCATTTTGGAGTTTTTCTTAATCTAATTTTTGTACAACATAAAGCTCTTAAAAAAATTTTCGTTAGATTTATTTACACAGGGAATAACGGTTGAACATTCTGATCCAAAAAAAAAATAGATCTTATACAATAATTCGTTCGGAAGTGTTTTTTTAGGTATATTATCCTCGAGATATTTAAGAGAATAGCTTAAGCTTCCCACACAGTAAGAAAAGCTTTTTAGGAGCTGGATCTCGCAGGCCGAATATAAATATATGAAATATGTCACACAGAAATTTGTTTCACTTTTTTCTAAATCAATAAAAATCTTGTTCAGTAGTTAAAAATACATACTAAATTACATGTGGTAAAATTATATACATATATATATATATATATATATATATATATATATATATATATATATATATATATATATATATATATATATATACGAAAGTGTGGAAATTATAAAATATAAAAGTAGTTTAAGGGCCTAGGCCTATTGCTATAACTAATGGTGAAATGTAATACATTAAAATTCCGGGTTTCAATTTGTTATTCTAACAATGAATTTGCACGACGTTTCGCCAAAATCTCATTTGGCATTTTCAAGTGCTCTTGCTGCTACTCGATAGTATGATCTTGCTGCTACTGCCACTTGAAGCTAACTGAGAAACTTTTTTAAAGGTCGGCGTCTACGCAGATTGTAGGTGGGGGATCGGGAGTGTTCGTCCGGGCAACGGTGTTTGCCAGCTGGGTGCCCGTAAAGGTGGTAATTACGGGTTCCGGCACTATGCTGGCTGTTACCTTCTCGATGTTTTGATTATTCCCTTGTTTAGCTAGTAGACCATTCCATGTAGTGAACATATTAAGTGCATCATCCAGCTTATTTAGCTGTCCATTCTTTTCGATTCCCTAGGCTTCTCTGACTATACGTGTTTTATAATGTGAAATTAGATCCCTCAAAATTGATGTCGTGACCAGTATCATGATGGTGCTGAAAAAGAGCTGAAGTTGTTTGTTTGTGTGTTACGATACATGAGCTGGAAAATCCACGTTCATTGCTATTTTGTCTAGTGCTTCTGGAATACTGAAAGATAAAGAAACAATATCTAGACTTGCCAGAGTGTCATTTTCCTCTCGTGAAGTGTTCCGAGTTTTGATGTATGAATCATCAATATATATATATATATGTAAAATTATATAAAAACAACACTATGTTTTAATTTCCAATATATTTAAAGTCCCTTGACAATTGTTTCACCATACAATGGCTTCTTCAGAAGTAAATAAGAAAGAAAAATATTTGGTAGTAATCCTGGTTAAATAGTGCTTAAAACTATCCTCAATTACCTAAGATTATGCTAATCATTTTATTATTTTATTTCAAGACATTCAAGCAAATTTAATTTTTTAGATTTATTTTCTACATGTAGGATTTTTAAACAAAATTATGAGATTCGTTTATTATATGAGTTGCGTAATGTGAATTGTTCTTATTTTTTAAATAACTAGGTTTATGTTCTTTAATGCGAGTTTCAAAAGATCTACCAGTTTGTCCTACGTAGGTTTTAGTACAAGATCCACAATTTTATAAGTAAACTCCTGATTTTAAGGAATTCTTAGATTTGGTTTTGTTATTCAAAATTATACTCCCTAAGGAATTACTGGTTTTGAATGCTATTTTATTGTTCTTTTTTATTAAATGTTTGGAAATTGTTCTAGTTATTTTCCTTGTGTATGTGAGTGTACTAAATTTTCCTTTTTTGTGATTAATTGTGGGATAAATTAGAGAGATTGCTTGTTTAAAGGATTTTTTATTCAAGATATTATCTATAATGTTGGGGTCATATCCATTATTAATTGCTATTTGTTTGATTATGTTGAATTCTTTGTTAAAATTAGTTTTAGTCATAGGGATATGTAACAATCTATGTATGAAAGAGTTAAAAGCTACCATTTTGTGAGGATACGGGTGGGATGAGCTATTGTGTATGACTGTCTCAGTATGTGAAGGTTTGTGAAAAATCGAGAAATCGTGTTTATTGTCCACTTTTGATATAGATATGTCTAAGAAATTTATAGAGTTATTGGTTTCTAATTCTATGGTAAATTTAATATTAGGATGCAAATTATTTCGGAAGTTAAGGAGGATTGTTAGTTGTCTATCTGTTCCCGTGAAACAGGAAATGATATCGTCAACATATCTATACCAGTAAACAATATTTTTGCTTACGCGTTTTGATGAATTTTTAGTTCTAAATGATCCATGAAAATTTCCGCTAGTAATGGACTTAAAGGATTACCCATTATTAGACCTTTTTTAGATGTATAAAAGTTGTCGTTGAATTCAAAATAGTTTTGATCCAAGCACGTCGTAAGTAAATCGAAAATATCCCGTTTAATAATTTCGTGTACTTTATTCTTGATTAAGAGCTTATCTACTAATTCTATGACTTCATATGGTGGGATACTAGGAAATAAGTTTTGTACATCAAACGAGATAATTCTAGAATTTTCCGGTAAGTTAATATTTTTAAATTTATCGATTAGTTCATAGGTATTGGCTATACTATATTTCGGTTTAAATTTGCAATGTTGTCGTAGTAAAGGGATGAGTTTTTGTGACAGTTTGATTGATGGTGCCGTAACAAACGATACAACTGGTCTAATAGGGAAATCCTTTTTATGTAATTTATTTAGGGAATATAATTTTGGAGCCTGTGGGTTCATTATTGTTAAAGTGCTTTTTTCAAAATCATTGAAAATTGTGAGATCTTTTAAAGTAGATTTTATTAGTTTTTGGTAGTTGGGTCATTATTTAATACTTGAAATTTGTCTGTGTTAGCAAAAGAAAGAGTTTTAAATATATATTGTTCTCTAGAAATAGCTACCACAGACTTACCCTTATCAGCTCTAGTGAATATTATGTTGTTTTCTTTGGCTTTGGTTTTGATCGATACTGCTGTTTTCTGTTCGCTGGCTTGTCTTGGTTATGGTTGTTCAAATAATTCTTTTTTAATCTTATTGGCTGTCATGTATTTAAAATGTGGGTCTTCATTAGATAACGCTAATTCACATTCAACTCCGAGGATTTCTCTTGATTTTTGGGTATCCTTAGGTTTTAAATTGTACTGTAATCCTTTTTCAAGTAGTCCTGATTCCTCTTCTGTGAATGTTGAGTTAGTAAGATTAACAAATCTCTTGTGAAATGTATGGTCCGTAAAGTGTTTGGTTTCTGGCTCTATTGTCGGGATTTTTCGTTTGTTGGTTGTTCTAAGGGTTTGAAGTTTTTTGTTTTGTGTAGTGAATTTTTTGGCAATTATAGAATTTACTTGTTCTCTGATGAAAGTCAGTCATAATTTTATTATGAATTTCCAACAAGTATCGGCTAACACAATCAAAGATATATGTATATATGTATATATACATATATATATATATATATATATATATATATATATATATATATATATATATATATATATATATATATACATATATATATATATATATATATATATATATATATATATATATATATATATATAGATATGTATATAGATATGTATATATACATATATATACATATATATACATATATATATATATATATATATATATATATATATATATATATATATATATATATATATATATTTATACCATTACGGAAAATATGATGGAATGAGTTGTTACAATTTGACGGAAAAAAAAAAAAAAAAAACAAATATAAAAAAAAATTTAAACAAATAGTATAGAATATTTAGGTAAAAAATCTTGCGACAATTTTCAGTCATTATAGGAATTTCATCGTAGTATAATTCTCTATAGTATTGTGGTAACTTTAACTACAATGCACCCTTACAATTTCATAGAAGAAAAAGTGAAGCAATTGCCTTAGAAATACAGTATATTTAAAATGAAGGACAATTCTCTAAAAGACTGCAGAAAATTTAACCACAATATGTTCTTACAACTCAATAATTAGGTTGTTTTTATAAATTTTTCGGCTACTTTAAGATAAGAGTCCTACAAACACGGCAGATTTCTTTCATGAGGGAGTTGATTTTGCGCCCCTTTTCCGACATAGACGAGAAATTTGCTAAGCATGTATCCAAAGTATCTCAAAAATATTAAGCCCTAAAAATTCATAGTTCTTAATTAATCCATAATAGGAATTTCAATAACTTATAAGTTATATATTAATACTTCGCAAGCAATTATAAATATCAAATAAAGAATAAACTTCAAGTTATATTTATAAAGAGATTTGTAGGGGCACAAATTTTTGTTCGTACAGAAACATAAAGCAACTTATTTTTCCTAAAGCTTGAATGCTTTATAGCTTAAAGAGAGAAAAGGCTTTGCATAGGTTCTTTGCTAATTTTCTTTTAAAAGCTGAATTATTTGGGCTAACATTTTATTTTTAGTGTTCCGTATGGAACACTTATAAGATTACTTCGGTGTCTGTCCGTACGTCCGTCCATCCCGATTTTCTCCGAAGCTGTTTGACATAAAAAGTTAAAATTTGGTACTAATATAGGAATTGATGGCCTTATCAGGGTGTCAAATGAATAGAAACATAAGTTCAACAATATATATGTAATGTAATACTTGCGCACGCTTTTCTTTGTGTTATTTTTAAAAAATCGAATCGAATCTCAAAAAGAACTGATCAAAAAATTTTGAATAAATTCTCGAATATTCTCCACAGGGTGTAGATTGAAAGAAAATTATCATTGTCATTGACATTGTTCATTTTATACCTCCATAACAAAATAGTTTATTTTAAAAGCAATTAACGTACAGAACACTAATTGCGCAAGTCCAACTTGCACTTGATCGGTTATTAGTTTCCAAGATACAGAATGTTTTAAAATTAAATGATTCAAAGTATTGTTATTTACGTTTATAAAACTTTCTTCGTTATCAAGTTACAATCATATTGCAGGTAATGTTAGCGTTTGCATTTTAATTAAATAAAAAAAACAATAGTCACTAATCTGATTAAATTGATGTACTAAATACACGATAGTTTGATGTATTTAATCTGTTATGTAAATAGCCATTAGATCAGTTTGTGAAATTTTATTGCTAAACCGTTTTATTAAATTAAAAAAAAATCACAAATACACATTATAAAGTCAATACGCTTTTCGAGGCCACTGTGTAATGACACCTTACTGTCGTTTGTTCCTGATAAGGTTAAAAATAATGAAAAATAATATTTTCGAATTCCACAATTTGAAGAACCCTGAAAAATATATGTAACAAAGTATAATCGAATCTACCACAATCTCATCCCCTCCTACACCGTTTATTTTTTTTATGAGCGTAGCACACGTGCTGCAGGGAAATTCCTTAAACGCTAAAGGAAAAAGCGATTCACGTTGGTCTTGAATCGCTGTAAATTGTACTCGTTCGGAAGCACAGTCCCGGGTAAATTATTCCAGAGGGATGAGGTTCCCCATATAAAAGACTGCTTGAGAAGGGTTGTATGAGGAGTAACAATTTGAACCTCATACGGATATGAAGTATTAGCGCGACGTGTATTTCTAGCATGCACCGCTCTGGGAAGAATTAAGCGGGCTACATCCATCAAATACTTTCCCTGAAAATACTTGTAGAATAGACTTAAATCGCCAACAGTTCCTCAATGTTCCAACGAATCAAGGTTGCTGGCCAGTTCTGGGTCTGCAATCAGGCGAGCAGCTCTCTTCTGAATATAGTCCAATAATGTGTGGGGGCAGAGTATCAAACATGGGAGGAGTATTCCATCGTTGATAGAATTTGAGCTTGGTACGGAATTAACAGTTGTTGTGAAGTGTAAAACTTTCTAGTTCGAAATAATATTCTCAGCTTTCGAAAAGCTCTTTTTACTATGCTTGCAACATGTTCAAGCCAAGACATATTTGCTCTCAAATTAACGCTCAGCAAAATGAGTGACCATGCTAGAGGAATGGAGTGCCCCGACATAACTATTTCAGGTTCAGCAATATTAACTTTTTTAGAAAAAACTGCCGCCTGGAATTTTGTAGCGTTAAATTCTACTTGGTTACTGTCACTCCAAGATGGATTTTCTTCCAGGTCTTTGTTAAGCTGAACGACCTCCTGCTGCCTGAGGATATTTGCAAGAGTAGCCGATGTTCGAGTATTCAAAGTGAATAATGAAATAAGGATACTGTCATCTGCAAAGCTGTAGATTGGATTCCTGGTCTTTTCCAGCTGATCGTTACTGTAAATGAGAAAGAGAGTAGGATACAGTATAGAGCCTGGGGCAGAAGGTGTTAGAAAGAAGCCCGTTGTTTACCACTCGTAAAGAACGCTCTTTGAGGAAACTTGAAACCTATAAACATAACTTTTCAGACATACCAGAAGAGCGTAGTTTAGCCAACAAGCCATCGTGCCAAACACGGTCGAATGCCTTATATATCAAAAGCAACCGCTCGAGATTCTCCACAGTGTTCAATTGCGTTTTTCCAAGCATATGTTACATAAGTTAGAAGATCTCCTGTTGATTTATGCTTCAAGATATTTTAGTAGATGCTGATTGATGCCTTTTTCATGACTTTTGATATTATTGAAAGTAGTGCGATTGGTCGGTAGTTGTTTGGCAAGGACTTCTTGCCTTTTTTAGGTATCGGTAGAACTGTGGGGCATTTCCAGCAGGAAGCAAATATTCCCTTTCTGTAGGGTAGGTTGAAAAGTCTACAGTAAACTGGTGTTAGTTCTTTCGCGCAGTTTATGAGTACTATTATAGGTATTCCGTCAGCGCCAGAAGCTTTTTTGATGTCTAGCTTCATTAAAATACGTTTTATGATACGCTATCTGAAGACAAGATCGGACATCCTTGACTATGGGAATAGTTGGTGGTTTTTTCCTTGGAAATCAACAGTAGAATGTGAAACAGAGTTCAGCCAACAAGTTCGCTTTCTTAATAGTTGTTGTTGCAATAAAATTATCTGGCGGTGTGAGTAGTGGTACAGTGGATTTGGTGAAATTTTAACTATCTACCTTAGCGACCGACCAAAAGGACCTGGAATTGTTAGGGCACGCAAGAAATTCGTTAACTTTTTTGCGTCTGTTCCGGACACGAACAAAGATGTTACGATTTATGACGTTAGGAATTTCAGGCAATTGTCAGTAGGCAAGATGTTTAGAAGCAACGGTTTCTTTGCATTTTCGGTCAAACCAAAGCTTGCTATTGAAAGGGCATTTCTTCGAAAACGGGATGTAAGTATCCATACCAGCCAAAATAACATCGGAAACCTTCCTAGCGCAGTCAGATGGGTCAGCAGATCGAAAACAAACGTGTTGGCTCGTTAATAAGCTGAGTTAGGCCACAACTGATCGAGAATGATTCATCTTCACGCCCTTGTTCGTCGGTAGTATTTAAATACTTAAGCCAGTTGATGTTGTGGACCCTAAAGTTGCCCAGGAAATGATTGATGGTATCCGCAAGAGAAGCAAAAAGTGTTCTAAAGTTAGTATTACTTGGTAGTCGATAGAAGCAGCAGATAAACCTTGTGGTTTGTCGACTTGTTATTTTTAACCGCATAACATCGAAGTTTCGGGGCCTCCTCTCGTTATCAAGAGAGGTCGCTTCTGACAAAAAGACAGATTTCAAAGTTACGCCTAAACCGAGAATAGAAGTTGTACCAGAATAGAGAAAGTTGACTGTGCTGGTCGATGAACTGACCTTAGTTTTACAGAGAACGAGTACATGAGGTTTATTTGATTGCAGGTTATTTTAAAGTTGTGATCTCTGCATGTTGACGCCCCTGAATCAGCTCCCACCTGGAGATCCGAACGGGGGGCTATTTTACCTCCCGAATTTTTTGTATCCAGGTGCCTCACCATTTGGTCCCACGTCCAGGCACATCGGCATAGCCACGAAATGTTTAGCAACTTCGCGCAGCCTAAGCCGATGCGATGGTATCACACCAGGAGATGCCTGGTAGGATCTAGGCATCCAACATTTAAGTTGTTCTTTTAGTCGGCTTCTACGACTAGCCCGTGAGACCAGCATGCGCATTTCTGCGTAGCTGTACATACAGTCACACTGATAGATAGGGCAAACTGTCTGCGGATCCGTTTTTGACCAGCAGTGCGTTTCTGTCTGACCCGCACCTAGGGATATACTGCGGACCCGCCTTTCTGCGAACCAATATCTACACTTATACCAGTAGATAAGTCGGACTGTCTGCTGACCCGTTTTGACCAGTCCCACGTCTCTGCTTGACTCACATCTAGAGGTGTACTGAGGACCCGTGCTACCAGTATGCTTCTCTACCAGCGTATTGAGTATTGGCCGCATACGCGCAAAACCAATTAGCTGAGAGTCTAGAGGAGTTTTTAAGTCACAGAGAGTGCGAGTTACCATCACCACCGCCAATTGACTAAACCGACAAGCTGCTCACCATTCGCCACTCACCGCTATGAAACCAACTGCTAGTCGCTAGAATTAACGGACCCGCGCACCTGTAGCTTTCCGTCGACAAGTGGCGATACATTGACGAGTGTACATAGTAGGGCCCGATAAGTTTTACCACGAGACCGAGTGTTGCTGAAAATGGAATGCCTTGAGTCGCGGTGCGACTGGGATTATTGCTGGGGAATCTCTGGAGCTCCTTGAGGACATTCCGGTACGGCTGGAATTGTTTCTGGGAAAGGTTTGGCGCTGTTTGAAAAAGAGTACCGACCGAGGTAAGGCATTCTGGTCTATCCGATCGTCGCGCTGCCACCTTCCGTCCACGGTTCGCGAACGTCGTGGTCAACGGGACCGTTTGCCACCACTTCGATGACATCACCGTGTACCACCATCCACTTCATTAGATTCCACGTGTCATTCTCGCGCATACTACCTCACTCCACACTCCTCATCTTCATTTAGTTGTTGCTTGATTAAACCGCTTGTTTTATTCTTTTTCCTGTCTGCTTTTTAAGGTGTATAAGATAAGCCACCATCAGCTAGTAGCTAACATGCGCATTGACCCCTCGCTTACCGGTGCACTACGGTAACAAGTTACTCGAGGCTCCGCTAAGCCCTTTACCACGTGAATTCAAAGGGTGACGCCGGAGGTTTGACCGTTGGATAACCGTCCGAAATACTGTTGACCGACAGAGATCCGATGCGTCGGGCGCCGAAGTGACACTACAATACTACTAAGAAAAAAATTTCTTCCCTACTATAAGTTCTATACTAATATCTGTTTTAAATTCAAACTCGATATCTCATTGTGTTCTGGAGTTATTGGACGTGCTAATAGACAGATAGACCGACAAAAATTGGAGGCTGCATTATAAGTGATTTAGGGATCCTGAAATCTATAGAAATGCAACAACATAATACGTCCCTTAGTGGCAGAAATAAAAAGGGGTATTACACAATTTCATCTACATATGAGAAAATTATGAATTTTAATGCTAATCTTTGTTACATTAAATTTTCTTTCATTTGTAAACAAATAGTTTTTCGCATCCTGTATAGTGGGAAAAGATTAAAGAGTAAAATTTTGGGGCTTTAGATGCGACCTTTTAATTTATGAATACATGTGATTCTAATGTTAGATAAATTTTCGATTAATTATGACAGATATATAAAAACAACAGTATTTTGCGAAGTTAGTTCTAGAACTTAAACACGTATCCGTCCCCTATTTATTAAAAAGCCTAGCAGAAAAGAAAACGCATTATGCAGTAAAAACACTTGAAACTTGAGATTCAACGTCAGCCAGCTAGTTCAAGCAAGAAAAGAAAATAAATAAAGAAGGGTACTAGCTATGATAAAGCTTTTAAAAACGAGTATTTTAAGTGTTTGTTTTTACATGAATATTCCGTCGCTTCACAAGAAGCGAATAGGTCGTATGAAGATTTTTTTCTTTTACTATATATGAAATTCTCTACAAGTTACCCATTTGCTGATTGATCAACAACAAACTAATACAGTTAGAAATATACATTAAAAATGTATGTTACAAATAACATAAGCTTTTCTACGTGTCATTAAATTTTATTTGAAACAAAAGTAAATAAAAACCTAAAATGTTACATCATTTTTATAGATTTGATATGCCTTGACATAGTTAAAATAATACAAAATTTTATTGAAATCTCTAGTGACACAAAATTTTTATCTAAAAAGAACAAATTGTAATTAGATCTCATCGATAATGTACAAGACGAGGATTTTAAAAGGAAGAAAAATATCCGAATGCTTTCTTCTCTCTCTTTCTCTTTTTTAGCCTTTAATATACTAACAGCTATAATTGCATTATTCTATTCAATAAACCAGATTAACTAAATGGCAGTAGAACTTGTTCCATTTTCCCTATTTATTATCTTTCTAATTTATCAAGCTTTCATGTGTTTAATATTCTTTGCCTGATAATTTCTTTTTCTAAAGTAATATTTACAGAAGCAATGTTATTTTTAGTTCCCTTGTTGAGTGAAACATTGTATTCATGAGAAAATCACTCTCTGATATTTTTCTTTTTCTCACATTTCATCACGAAAAACATAACTCCTCATATATAGCGGTTGGTCAGTTCGTCTGGAACGAAATGGAATGTTGATTTCAAATTTTGTATACAAATAATGCTATAGCTTTTAAACAGTATTGCTTATTAGGAAACAGAGTTAAAGTCGATAAATTTTATATAGTTTAACAGTATTATAAGAATTTTTCCTTTATTTTGGATGGAACCATTAGTAAATTGTAAACTGTCTTATTTATAATCAAACATATAAATGGTTAACAACGTTTGGTAACATCTTTATTCAAATATATCGTATTATATGTTGTATTTAGTTTAGTCGAGGAACCTGAAAATAATTGCAATTTTAACATCAATTATAATGGCTAGTTGTAACACTTCGATTGACTTATTATTTAAAATGAAAAAGTGAAAGAGAGTATTTATTTCGGAATTATGTTTTGGCGACTGTGAATAAATTGCGTTGTTAGTTTTTGCTACCTTTAAATAAATAGACCCTGTAAGGGTATTATAAACACCAGAGAGAAATTTTATCTTGAAAACCAATTCAAGCTACGACTTTGGGGTACAAGATCTATTATTATTTAGCAGAAAATAAATTTGGTTAACAAATATGTTTAGTTACACAAAATGTCCCATAAAAGTAGGACAAAGTACATTAATTTACTTTATTTTCGATAGAACACTGAATATATTTGAATATCTGAATTTCACGATCAATTTAAAGTACATACTACGTAACATGCCACATGGTCAGATTAATAAGTTTCAAACCCTTAAAGTGTAAAAAGCAATCACGTTTAAGATACAAATATCTTAGAGACTGTCAACTTGAGTATATTGAAAAAGAGTTTTAAAGGTAGACCTAACCGTAACTTATGTAGTATAGCTTTGACTATCTGAAATCGGTAGTAATGATATTTTTATTGAGACAGCTTTTTATTATTTAGAGAGATAATATATTAAAAATATGTGCTTGTTTTAGATGTACCACGTATTTGGGATTCTGAAATAAAGATTCTTTATTAGAAAATATGGACGTCGGCGCTGAAAATCATACTGTAATAATTTCTAAACTTCTCTTTGAAAAACAATAGAAAGTGGTCATCTCCTTTTAGTCCGACTTTTTTTTTAAACGAATCGTGAATCATTTTCTTGCTAAAAAATTGTTAATAATCACTAATAATAATTCTAAAAGCTAATACTACATACCGCTATACTTTGCGAAGGGAATTCATAATACGGACAATGTTAGTATGTTTATAGAACCAGAACAGTCCATCAACAAAAAGAGCATCAAGGTATGATGTTCAGATTATAAACTGCAAATGAAACTTCTCTTAGTTATTATACAATTTTTTATGTGACACAGCATTCTTCAAACAACTCCAAAGAAATAAAGACAAGTTATACGGTTAATGACCAGATAAAAAGATATGTCACTCTTTGAAAGAATACACTAACTGGGGAAACATTAAAATCCCTCAATGCAGCTGCGTTACTAGATGTAGCTAGACTTGCTCAGTTTATCACACGAAGAAAATGAGTTCATTTTTATAGGTGACGAAAGGTAAATTGTTTTAAAAAAATATTATTTTTCGTTTATATTTCTCACGAAACGAAAATTTTCGTTTCTCAATCCCAGTATGTCATAATTTTACTTTTTCAATACATGCAATCTATGCAGTGTATTCCAAACAAACTGGTAAATGATTTTTTGAGGTATAGATTCATATTCCATAGGCATTTTAAAACTAATACAGAATTAGACAGTGTTATTACGATATTTCAGATTATAGATACCATTACCATTCGTCAAAGCTTTTAAAACTGTAAATTAATATTCAGAAGTAGGAAACGTAATAATTAATAATATGTATTTTTTTAAAGCTAACACAAAATGCCTGTAAAATGTTTTACACAGCCACGCACAAAAAAAAGTTCATTACCACGAACTAAAACACATGGCTCTAGTGTATTTTTACATGCTGAATTCGAATTCGTAGTTAAAAAAATATTTATAGTTTTTTTTTAGCTAAAAACATCTCTTGAAATAGGGTAAAACTATAATAATAATGTAACGACTCTTAATGAGGTGTGAAAAATGATATTTTATAATCTAGAGAAAAAAATATGCATTCAAACCACAGCAAGCTATTTCTATTAATTAAACCAAAATCCACCCTTATAGGAAGTGAAAAGTATCCTAAAACTCAAATGACGCACGTGAGTTTAAATAACATGTAAAAGGACAAATTCTCTTAGCTCTTAGGACAAAATATCTGAATCTGGTGTGACAACCAGATATTACTCTTAAAGGGTTGAGACTCACTCCTATCGGGTGCAAAAACCACCTCCACCTACGGAAGTATCTCATAAATTTCAGTAAGGACGAAAAAAGTTTAGGCTTTTATAGTTTTAGGCAGGGTGAATAAATATGCAGTAGATTTGATTGAATCACCGATACACGACTATAAATTACCTTTAGAGGCTGGTAGCAACTATCCTTATGATCTAATGATGCACATGGATGTTATTGCAATTCGGAAAGGTTCCTGTACTTTTATCTCATTGTGCCAAACATTCAAGACAACTTCCTAATAAGGTCGAAAATCATCTCTAGGAGGGGAGGGGAGCTATTTCAATAACATTCATGTGCATCGTTAGGGCGTATACGTAGTTTCTACTACCCTCTAAGGGTAATTTATAGTTGCGTATCGGTGGTTCAAGAGAATCTACGCTATATTTGTTCACCCTGCCTAAAACTACAAATGCCTGAACTTTTTTCGTCTTTATTGAGACTTATGGGATATCTTCGTAGGCGGGGGTAGTTTTTACATCCTATAGGGGTGAGTCTCAACCCTTTAAGAGTAATGTCTGATTGACACACCAGATTCAGATATTTTGTCCTAAAAGCTACAAGAATTTCTTCTTTATACATGTTCTTTAAACTCACGTGCGTTATTTGAGGTTTAGGATACTTTTCACCCCCTATAAGGGTAGATTTTGGTTTAATTAATAGAAATAGCTTGCTGTGGTTTGAATGCATATTCTTTTCTCTAGATTATAAAATATCTACCATTTTTTACACTTCATTGAGAGTCATTACATTATTACTATAGTTTTAACCCAATTCAAGGGATGTTTTTGGCCAAAAAAGAAATGACACGATAAGTCTTTTTTAAATACAGATTCGAGTTCAGCGTCGAAAAATACACTGGATCCATGTATTTTAGCTCAGGTTAGTTAAGGTTAGTTCAGGTTACAGAAAAATACACTGGATCCATGTATTTTAGTTCGTGGTAATGAGCTTTTTTTGTATGGCTGTGTTATTTTACAATATTAGTAGAAATTACCTCACAAAAAAACAAAATCGGCATCAACAAATATCGTTGTTTTACAAGTATTTCTGAAAACAGAATTATTGTTTTAATGAATATTTGTAAATCTGAAAGTTGTAATGGTAAAAATTATTTGATGTAATTGATATTTGCAATATCCAATTGTATTTTGCGCATAATTTTCCATATAAAATAAAAAAATTCAAGAAAACCCTATCAGGGGCCTCGTTTATTTTTCAGATATCAAAAATGTTACAGTTGTATTGTACTTACTCTGTATCTTCCCTAAATGATAAGAAATACTCAAAATTCTTACTGTAGGGTTGACTAGATATAAACAAATTCTAGGTCGATCAACTTACTAATTTTAAAAATAGTTCTTTTCAGTGTACAAATGTTGTAAACATGTATGTACTATATTACA
This sequence comes from Pachyrhynchus sulphureomaculatus, assembly GCA_019049505.1. Classification (NCBI taxonomy): domain Eukaryota; kingdom Metazoa; phylum Arthropoda; class Insecta; order Coleoptera; family Curculionidae; genus Pachyrhynchus; species Pachyrhynchus sulphureomaculatus. The sequence goes on along the minus strand of CM032446.1, from coordinate 106,038,403 downwards.
TCCGTGGTTGTGAGAAAATTATTTTATTGTGAAAAAAAATATTAATAATAAACAACGTAAACAAAAAAAATATGTTTTTAGCATTTACTTAATTGAAATCACTATTAAACAGGATGAATTAATATTTCTATGGATTACGATGGTTAAAAGAATCTAAGCAGATTTCATTAGGAGTTATTTAAAAAAATATATTGATTTTAGAAGATTTGTTATTTACAAAGTCACCAATAACTTACAAACAGATCAAGGATCATTTTTTTTTTTTTCGTAATTACCAAATTAGAATTGTTTTGATAAATATGTCGTTAGCTGCCTGATACCAATTACTTTAAATTCGGTTGAGACTAGTTATCCGGCTTAGTTGTGATATACTAAAAATTTTGAATCATCAATGCTCTCGCAAGAAAGTTTCTAAATAAGTACTTTTTATCTAACTTTTCTTTCGTTTCTTCCATCGTTTTACTTATCCATCTTATCCTTTTCATCCTACATGACCTACCTGTTTATTTTGGTTTTAAGATTGTGTTTTTAAAATTTTCCATTTTGATACGTTCTCTAATCCATTCTACAGATTTTTGTCCTTTAGTGTTATTTTCAGGTTTGCTCTCTCCACGTTGCGATAGGTATTTTACAAGGTACTCATTGTTTTCTTTGTGATTACTCACGTTTCATCCCCAAACTGTGATGTTGATATTTTTGTTTTTTTTATTGTAATATTGCTTTGTTTTTGTTTTGTAATATTGTTTTATCTTCCACAATATATGATTGCGAGCCTTATTTTTCTATATAAATCTGTCATTTACATTTTGTGTCTGCTTTTATAGTTTATTCCCGGTATATTTATTTTTTTTACTTCTTCCATCCTTGTTCTATGCAGTATGGTGGGTTGGTTATCGTGTTGGGAGGATCATTATATTATTTTATACTCAACTTTATTCCCTCCGATATTTCTTACAGTTTTTTTAGCATGTCCTGCAATTTCAAGATCCTTCGTAATAAGCACTTCTTCCTGGCTTCTACATATCTTACAGTTTTCAATTTTTGCCCTTCAATCTGTACACGATTATTTTCCAGTTTAATTTTTTTGTTCCATTGCTAACGAAAAAAGCTTAGGTTATATGGAGCTTCCTTGCGTTATTCCAATTTTTTCTGTTTCTGAATATAGTTTTACTGTACTGTTTTCTTCTTTATATATGTTTTCGATGAATTCGATATATCTTAAAACCACACGGCAATTTTGTAAACCATTGACTTCGATCGAGTCAAAAGCGTTATTATAGTTTATAAATGCTAAATTCTTTTTATACTTTAAGTCTTTTTAGCGTTCCGTACGAAACACTTATAAGAACACTTCGGTGTCTGTCCGTCCGTCTGTCCGTCTATCTGTCTGTCACATCCGATTTTCTCCGAAATTAATATAGTTTTGTAAGTTAAATTTTGACTTAAGGGGTTAGTTTTGGGGGGTGAAATCAGAAGTGAAAATAAAATTTTTTTACTAGATCATCGACTGGGGTGTCAAATGAAAACTTGTGAAGACACGAGTTCAAAAAAATATATATAAATGTAATATTTGCGCTTACTTTTCTTTGTATTATCTTTAAAAATCGTGAAAAATCGCTGCCCTCCCCCTTTATCTCGAAAAGTACTGATTATGAAATTTTCAAAAATATTCTCTACGGGGTGTAGATTGAACGAAAATTATCACGAGTGCATTACCTATAATAATTTATCTCTTGTATAAAACAAAAATTTCAAGGTCATCAGTTTTCAGTAAAGATCAGAAATAAGCTTTGTTGAAAACTAATTTGAGGTCTGTTTTGAAGTCACTGATCATTTTATACCTCCTTAACAAAAATTTTTATTTTAAAAGCAATCAACGTACGGAACACCAAATGCGCAAGTTCAACTTGCACTTGACCGGTTATTTGATCATGGCTTGAATTAATTATATGTAGTTCAGAGTGCTATATTTTTTCAGAAACCTGCTTATTCATTGTTTTTTCAAACTTATTTGTTAGTCTTGTTAGTAATATTTTCATAGGTAACCTTAAGCTCTGCCCTATTACCATTGTATTGTTTCAGTCGTATGGTATTTTCCTTTCTTCTAAGCATTTGTTTTGTAACATCTTAAGATTTTTGTTAAAGGTTCTTTTCAGTATTTTAAGTCCGGGAGTTGTGACCTTTATAATCAATAAAATCAGTTACGAAAAAATTGAGTTGAATCAATTAAACATATTTTATAAAAATTTGCTTTGTTATAATACAACTTGAACTTAATTTTACTAAACTGGATCAAAACTACTACGAATAATTTACCAGTCACCTTTTACTAAATGCAGTTAAAAATATGTATAGATTACTAAAAAATCGGTCAGGTGCAAGTTGGACTTGCGCAATTAGTGTTTCGTACTGTGATTTCCTTTAAAATAAAAATTCTTTTTACGGAGGTACAAAATGATCAATGACTTTACAAAGCACGCCCCAAATGAGTTTTTAACAAAGTTAGGTTCCGATCTTTGTTGAAAACTGATGACCTTAATTTTTTTTTATATACCAGGTAAATTATCAAAGGTGATAATTTTCGTTCAATCTACACCTTCTGGAGAATATTCAAGAATTTTTTGACCGGTACTTTTCGAGATAGGGTGGGTGGACAGGGCTTTTTGTCAATTTTTTTAAAATAATACAAAAAAGAATTTGCGCCAGTATTACATCACAGATATTTTTGAACTCCTGTTTTCATAAGTTTTCATTTGACCCCCCCATTCGATGACCTAGTATTTTTTTTTTTTTTAATTCCGATTTCTCCCCCCCCCCCAAAACTAAACCCTTAAGTCAAAATTTAACTTCTAAAACTACACGGCTCTGATTGGGCCATTCCTATATTTGTGACAAATTTCAACTTTCTTTGTCAAACAGTTTCGGAGAAAATCGGGTGTTACTAATAAAAAAAAAACTTAAAACCTTTTTTTCTAGAATTTCGTTTTTAATAATAAAAATTGCTTAAAAATGTGGCAGGTATTTATTTCACTTTCAAGTAAAATTTATAAAATAAATACTGAATATTATTTGACTAACTTATGTCTTTTCTTAAGCAAAAACAAAGGAAAAAGTAAAATAGAAGTTTTTTTGGGTTACTATATTAATCATATTCAACCGTTGAAATCAAAAATAGTAAAAGAATAACATAATTTTCAGTTTTCTCGATGCCAAGTACCCTAATATGGTTATGTATCCTGTTGATGTTTATACTGGTATTTTTATTTAATGCATCATATCCTGGGTATCAAGCATTATTTATTTAATTGTAAAAAAATATATATTTTATGATTAGAAAGTACACATAAACATCACGCACAATTTGAAAGAGTGACATAGCAGGAGGATCGAGGGGTGGGTGAAGGGCTTATGGATATAAAAAGCGTTTCTTTTTTTTAAAAAAAAAGAGGGTGCTTGATGCGAATTTGTTTACAGAATAGGGGCGTCAATTGACGGTCGAAGGGCGACAAGTACACGAACTCCCCTGTTAAAAAAACCTCTTTGATTGAAACTCTAAAAGGCTCTTTCCCATACAGTAAACTAAAATCAACGACCCGGGAATGGACAGCTTTTATAAAAAAAAAAACTTTTATACAGTGTAACTCTCGAAACGTACACTGAATTTAAAAATCGATGACCTGGCAAGAGAAGAGATTTTTCACAAAATAGAATCCCTTCATACCATAAAATTCTAAAAACAATCTAAAAATTTATTATCGGAGAGGGGGAAGAAGAGATTTTCTACAAAAAAACCCTTTCTTTAAACTTTAAAAGTTTCCTATAAAAAAAACATGTTTCTAAGTGAGCGCCAATTTGTGTATCGATAGGGACGAGAAGCGTATACCCCTATACTTCCTACGCTTCCTCTACAAGTTCGTAGCTGGTCTCCCTTCTTCCTCTAATCTCCTTTTAATAACCGTAATAATTATCTTTAATATTCGTTCGTGTTTTAATTAAAAAAATGCTTTAAAAATTCCATATTCTGATATTTTTGCTAAACTTTATATCATTCTATTCGGAGGTTACCTGACCAGTAATTCAACAAATAGATCAATACAGCAACAGACCGATGAAAATTAGAGACTATGTTTCTGTGACCTGTAGAGCAATGTAAAAAATTTAAGAGAGTGATTTTCTACGAATACAATAGTTCCGTCAAAGTGGTAACTAAAAAATCCTTAATCAAAAAAGATCCAAATATTTCTCCAATTTTAAGTTAACGCTGATAAATGCAATATTTAATTGACATGGTGCTGAAGTAGTTATTTTTAGTAGTTTCTTTGGGTAGTTCCTCAAGCGTAATTTTAAATGTAAAATTTACTGAATTTTACGCATATTTGCAGTTTTATGTATTTGTTGAAATCCTACCATGTCATAAATATCACTTGCAGATGGCCAGATATACACTTAGCATCGTTATTTGTCGTATTGTATACTCTGCAACTTGAATCTGAGCTCTTAATGTTCTTAAAACCTCAAATTCTACCAACAATAGAGCTGCTTTTAAGTTGGAGATTCAGCTTCTAATCATACTCTGAATTTGCAAAATTCTGTTTAGTGGCAATCAGCATAATTGGGAATGCAAAATTGTATTGAGTTTCTTCTATAAATACTCTTATAACAAGGGCTTAATTGATTCGTCCCAGAGCTGTGCCTTCTAAAATTACACATTGCACTAATACAACATATCTACATGAGATTCAGCTTATTGCTCCTGGTATCACTTTCTTCAAGAACTCTTTTATATGAAATCCGTCTGAAATTAATCTTCATTATTTCGCTAACGACGCTCCATTTAAGTTACCTTGAGTTAGACGAGGTAGGACGTCAAGGAAATTATTCGTTGCCAATTGGGCGTAGTTTTACCTTAGGACTGTGTTTTATACCGATTACAACCTCTAAATCAACGAAAATTGTTACTTCCACCCGCTGCTTTTGTAGTGATGTATGTATTTCTCTACAACACGTACGGGATATCAATCCACAAAAAATGGTAATCATTTATAATGTACATCACCCTTTATATAAAAATAAAACCGGCCAAGTGCAAGTCAGACTTGCGCAATTAGTGTTTCGTACGGTGATTGCTTTTAAAATAATATAAAATTATATCCCAGTACAAGAGGGACTCGCCACTCGGTTATAGTTACCTCCACTATACGTCAAAATACATACTATTCATAGTTTTTTTTTATCCCAAATAAATTATCAAACGTAACGCACTCGTGATAATTTTCGCTCAATTTACACTTTATCGAGAATATTCCAGAAGTTTTTAAAATTTTTTGATCAATAGTTTTCGAGACAAGGGAGGGGATATCGATTTTTGGGATGTTTTTAAAAATAACACAAAAAAAGTGGGCGAAAGTATTACATCATATGCATTTTTGAACTCATATTTTCACAAGCTTTCATTTGACACCCAAATCGATGACTTGGTAAATTTTTTTTTACTTTCAATTTCCCCAAAACTAACCCCTTAAGTTAAAATTTAACTTTCGAAACTACATGCCTTTGATTGAGGCATTAATTCCTATATTTGTTTTGTTGAGAATGTGGAATCTTTGGCACAATAACACTACTTAGTATATATCACCACTACACCAATCATTGCTCCTGATGAAGATAACATGGTTAGCGAAATACGCGTCGAGTGTAAAAATAAAGTGTGGTGGTGATATATACTAAGTAGTCCTATATTTGTGCCAAATTTTAACTTTCAATAGTTTCGGAGAAAATCGGGTGTGACAGACGGACGGACAGACCGACGTGATCCCATAAGTGTTCAATATGGAACACTAAAAATGAAGTCAACTGTAATAAACATAATTTATATAGAATATAATTAGCATGTTTAATCTGGCAAACAATTTCACCTGCACTTTAAGATTTAATTTATTATCTGCTTAAAATGCAGTATGAATCAAATTGCAAAACAGGCTTTATTCGGATAAAGTAAATTAAAGTTGACTACACGAATCTTTAATTATTTACTCTTAGATGAAGTAGCTTGAAACTAAAAAAAACTTTGGAAAGGGAAGAATAGCTGTTCCATCACCTTGTGAAAATAAAGGTTAATACTAAAAAATACTTTTTTGTAACTTCATTCGAAAAATTAATACTTTCTTAGCAATTTTTTTTATCCGAAAATTAATCTTAAGGCCATTATTATATCGGAGTTCTTATACTATGTATGATAATATCAGATAAATTTCTAAATAAAACTTTGTCGGTTATGGAAAATTAACATCATTTTATTTTTTAGCATAAGCAACAATTCTTATGTTATTCCGTTATATCCTAGTAAACTTAGTTTATTAATTGGAAAAGTAACTTTTTATGTCTCTTATCAACGTAATATATGGATAACATTATGATATTTTGATCACGATAAGCATAAAAAAGATCATTTTAATTTTCCTGAAAGAACCAGAAAAAAACTTAGAGGTTTGGTTGAGCCATGGCCCGCTATCGGTGACAATGTTATAACGGAAATGATGTTCTATTCGAAGATCATGAGTATCGAAAAAATAAAAATATTGAAACGGTAAAGAATTCAATAAAGAACTCTAACTCCATTTTTGCCATCCCATCTAGTTCTGAATGAAACTCCCCAATAGCGGTCCTAAATGTTTTTGAACAAAATTATATTGACAAAATTTTAAAAAATTTAGTTGGCTCCAGTTTGATTCTTACTTCTAATAATTCAGACAGGAACCTAGAAAATAATTCTAAAGAGAAGGAAGTTCAAGTTCGAAAATCAAAATAGAGAGACTAAGAAAAAAAAAAAATAATGGACCAGAATATAAGAGCGTATTAAAAAAAAATCCTGGTGGATCAGTAAAAGATATAAGAATTACTGTCAGAAATTTTCAGTGGAGAAGAAAATATTTACTAATTTTGATAATTCAGGGAATAATTAAAAATAAGAAAATCTCTTCAATTCACTGCATACAAACACTTTATGTCAAATGCCGACGTATTAAAAAAACTGAATTTTACCGTCTCTTATTCCTTTTTTGCCAACAAAAAAGCCTTTATTGGGCCCTTCTTAGATAATAACAAATTAATTAGAATGTTACATTTTACTGTCTTTATTTAAATTTCTTCAGACGAACATGCAAAACAAAACTAAAATTTGCTTTGGCATAGGAAAATAGCCCAAATTTCCAAAAAAGTGCACAAACGTAATTTCTGACAAATGCATCTTCAAGCTTATATGGTTTAACCGACATTTTTCAAAACATATCTTCTTGGGTAACGCCTAAGGCTGTAAGGCCAAAGAATCAAACGAGAGAAAAGACACCAACAACCTCTTCCGAAGATGCGAAAAACAGTTCTACCGGAAAACTATGTACAACAAACAAACAACAACTCACAGATTATTAGAAAAGTATCTGGTCAGAATCCAAACTACATCGTGGATCCACCCCGTGGATCAAAGCCGAAGAAGACAAACATAAACATGTGAGAGAACAGGAAAATTCCACATTAATTATTGTGGGACCAAATAACATGATGAGGCACCTGGATACAAAAATTCCGGAGGAAAAATAGCCCCCCGTTCGCATCTCCGAGTGGGGGCTGGTTCAGGAGTGTCGACATGCAGAGTTCATAATTTTAAAATAGATTTTTGCAACATACGAGGTTTAAACTCGAACATAAATTCAGTGCACCGACACCTGCAATCAAATAAACTTCATGTACTCGCTCTCTGTGAAACCAAGGTCAGTTCATCGACCAACACAGTCAACTATTTTTATCCTGGGTACGACTTCTATTCCCGATTTAGGCGTAACTTTAAAATCTGTCTTTTTGTCAGAAGCGACCTCTCTTGCCAACGAGAAGAGGCTCTGGAGGCCCCAAACTTTGATATTATGTGGTTAAAAATAACGACTTAACAAACCACAAGGTTCGTCTGTATCCTCTATCGACCACCAAGTGATACCAATTTTCGAACACTCTTCACATTTCTTGTAGACACCATCGATCATTTACAAATTAACTCTCCAAATGCCGCAATTGCCATGCTTGGCGACTTTAATGTCCACAATATCCACTAGCTTAAATATTCAAATACTACCGAGGAACAAGGTCGTGAAGCTGAATCATTCTCAAGTAGTTATTGTTTAACTCAGCCTATTGACGAACCAACACGAATCCCTGATCGAGACGGGGAGTTCGCCAGTCTTCTTGATCTGTTTTTAGCCACCTATCCGGAGTTTTACACGGTCACCGTAAATCCGCCGTTAGGTTCTTCCGACCATAAACGGCTTTCGACATCGAGTATCCTACCAATCAATCACAGAGAGGCGCCTAAGCCGCACAAGATTTCGCATTACAAATCTGCTAAATGCGAAGATCTCATGGAATATTTTCGAACTCTCCCTTGGATGGACGTTTGTTTTCAATCCGACAACCCATCTGACTGGACCAGGGAGGTCTCCGTTGTTATTTTGGCTTGACCGAAAATGTTTTTGCTTCTAAACATCTTGCCTATCGACAATGGCGTGAAAATCCTAACACCATAAACCGTAACATCTCTGTTCGGGCCAGGAACAGATGCAAAGGAATTATCGACGAAACCAAGGAGGCACACAATCAACGAATTAGAAACAAACTTCTCGCTTGTCCCAACAATTCCAGGTCCTCTTGGGCAGTCGCTAAGGCAATTAGTCAAAATTTTACCAAATCCACTCAACGACACTTGTTGAGAAAGCGAACTTGTTGGCTGAACTCTTTGCTTCACATTCTACTGTCGATTTCCAAGGAAAAACACCACCTACTATTCCCATATTGCAATCAAGGATGCCCGATGTTGTCTTCAGACAGCGTATCATAAAGCGTATTTTAATGAAGCTAGACACCAAAAAGGCTTCTGGAGCTGACGGAATACCTGCCATAGTTCTCAAAAACTGTGCGAGAGAACTAACACCAGTTTTCTGTAGACTTTTCAACCTATCTTACAGAAAGGGAACATTTCCTGCCTGCTGAAAATGTGCCACAGTTCAGCCGATAACTAAAAAAGGCAAGAAGATCTTGCCAAATAACTACCGACGAGTCGCACTGCTTTCAATAATATTGAAAGTCATGGAAAAGGTTATCAATCGGCATCTTTTAAAATATCTTGAACGATACAACATTATTAGCGATCACCAATATGGCTTTCGTAAACATAGATCAACAGGAGTTCTTCTGACTTATGTGACACATGTTTAGAACAATGCAATTGAACACTTTAGAGAATCTCGAGCGATTGCTCTTGACATATGACAAGGCATTCGACCGTGTTTGGCACGATGGACTGTTGGCTAAGGTACGCTCTTGTGGTATGTCTGAACAGTTATGTTTGTGACTCTCATGTTTCCTCAAAGGGCGTTCTTTACGAGTGGCGGTAGACGGATCTCTTTCTAACACCTTCACTATCAACGCCGGTGTGCCCCAAGGCTACATACTGTCTCCTACTCGTTTTCTCATTTGCATTAACGATCTGCTGGAAAAGACCGACAATCCAATATACAGCTTTGCAGATGACAGTACGCTTATCTCTTCATTCACTCTGAATGCTCGGACATCGGTTACTCAGGCGAATATTTGCAGACAGCAGAAGGACATTCAACTTAACAAAGACCTGAAAGAAATTCTTTCTTGGTGTAACGGTAACCAAGTGAAATTTAGCGCTACAAAAACCCAGGCGGCAGTTTTTTCTAAAAAAGTTAACGTTGCTGAACCAGACATAGTTATGTCGGGGCACTCCATTCCCCTAGCATCGTCACTCAATTTGTTGGGCGTTAATTTGGGAGTAAATATGTCCTGGCATGAACATATTGCAGGCATAGCAAGGAGAGCTTCTCAAAAGTTGGGAATATTATTTCGAACTAGAAAGCTTTACACTCCACAACAACTATTAATTCTTTACAAAGCTCACATTCGACCAACTATGGAATACCGCTTCCATGTTTGAGGCTTCGCTCCCAAACATACACTGCATTTGTTGGATTCTGTTCAGAGAAGAGCTGTTCGTCTGATTGGAGACCCGGAACTGACCGGCGACCTTGATTCGCTGGAACATCGAAGAACGGTTGGCGACTTCAGTCTGTTCTACAAGTATTTTCATGGAAAATGTTCGAAGGATGTAGCCCGCTTAATTCCTCCCAAAGCGATGCATGTTAGAAATACACGTCGCGCTAATACTTCACAGCTTGTTACTCCGCGTACAACGCCTTTCAAGCAGTCTTTTATATGAAGAACATCATCCCTTTGGAATAATTTACCCAGGGCTGTGTTTCCCACCGAGTACAATTTACAGCTATTCAAGAATAACGTGAATCGCTTTTTCCGCACACATACCGCTCCTGGAGCACTTTAAGGACTTTCCTGCAGCACGTGTGCTAGACCCATAAAAAAAATATTTGTAATAAAATCACTTGTACGTCAAATTTAATATATTAACAGAAAAAGTAATATTTTTTTAAAGTATGGAAGCAATTAGGACCTGTCTATATAGAAAAACGCTTTAGCTACTACTTATGAGGTAATTGTAGATCACCCTTAGAAAAACATAAAACCTAAGCATATAAACTTTCGTCCGATAGTTCGAGACACTCATTGTAATCTGAAATTGAACTTAATTAATCTAGATATATTTTAGGCTCATTTTTTTAATTAAAAATAAATAAAAATAATCATAAAAGTTTAATTTGAAAGACAGTAATTCGATGACTTACAGACCTAATAGAATATTTTTCTTTTAGCGTACGAAAGCTCTGAATTGGGGATTTTTTTTTCACAAAATAACGGACCTAAACAACTCTAAAATCTTATATGGCCCATAATGTATACTATACTATAAAATAAAAGTAGAATGGTGTATTTTTTGCTTATTGTGGTGTCTTACAGACCATAGTAATCTATATTTTTGTTGGCAATTCAAAAGCATAATTCAAAAAAGGTTTACGGTTGAGAAGAATAGTACTTGTTTGATAAGAAAATTTGACAACAGACAATGCAATACCTTTTAACGAAAATAACAGATAATAATCTAGCGATACTGAATAACAGTACAATTTAGTGGACGTGCTGTAAATAAATTGATATCGGTAATTTGGATAATTAATATTACATAACCACAAACTCTGTTTTGTGGTTATGTGTTTTGTGCTATTAACTACTTCTACACCATCCTACAGTATTTGCTAGCGTCCTCAAATGATGTTCACTTCTAAACTTCTATCCAAAACAGGCAAACTAAAAACACACCTGAAATGTTCTGTGTGATACTTTGATAGTGACAATTTTAGCATAATTCCATTTAAATTATTTTCAGCTGCATATTATACGATTTGTCTTAAAAATATAGTCCGAAACTAAAATATATTTGGATGTATTAACTAATGCCTATTTATATTTTATTTTTAGATAAACCAAGGAGGTATTTAAAAATTTTGGCGATTTAAATGTGAAAAAATATACGGAAAATGATATTAAATTATAATCAAATTACTATTTTTTAAATAAAGAACAGTACTTTTTTTTTTAAATAAATTAGAGCAAATCAAACAGTATTTTTGTACAAAAATAGTCGTAAGGGGATATAGCGTTATTTTATACAAATTTTTATTTGACAAAACTGAACCATAACAAGGTGTCTAGTTTTTTTTTTTTAAATCAATTAATTAGACGTGTCTTCATAAGAGTGGAAAATTTTTTTAAAAGACAACAACGCAGAAATCTTGAAACTTATAGATAATGTTAGTACTGTTTTGTAGAAACTGTGGATAAAATTTCACTTACAAACGTGTGTCACTGCCAAATTTATTAATAACACAGGCACAGAAAAAAAAAATTGTCTGAGTTGACTAGCCCCCCCATTTCCCAGTATTTTTGGCCGCTGAACACGATCCCGATGTTGAATTTGCCCCATCACATAGCAATTTTTTTCTAACCTCAAAAAGAGGTCAAAAATAAAAAAAAAAAAACATCTGCCCGAGATGATTGACCACCCCTACCTCCTTGTATTTTTGGCGACTGAACACAATCCCGTGCCCCGACTTGCCCCATCACATCACAGTTTTTTTCTAACCTCAAAAAGAGATCAAAAGTCCACGAATTCCACATATCATTTCCGTAATGTGGGTACGGGTTTATAGAAACTGAAAATGATCACTCTGATATATTATCATCTATATTCCGATGTATTTCGAGTCACTGATGAATTAGGCGGTGAATTGACCCGAAACTTGTAGAAAACCGAATAATTGCACATATCCTTTTCCACAATGCTGATACGGGATATCAGTGATTAACATGGTATGTTTCGACATATTTTTATCTCCATTCCAATGTAATGCAAGTCGCTGAAGAAGATAGAGAAGTTCAGTTTCACCTGGAGGGTCACAGTTTCCTAGCGACTTCAAAAATAGGGTAAGAAATCCAGAAATCGCTCATATTATTTTGCACCAAGTGAATATGGGTAAGGAAAAACTGAAAACCTGTATTGAAATATGTTTTCATTTGTATTCCCATAGACTCGAAGAAACTGAACGGGAACTAAATATTGATTTTGATACCTCGTATCGCAGCATGGCTCTCATCTGAAACAATTTTCAGTCGCTGTAAACCCATTCCCACATTGCGGAACATGACATGTGGAATTCGTGGATTTTTGGTCTCCTTTTTAGGTTCGTGTTCAGCGGCCAAAAATACGGGGGGTAGGGGATCAGTCATCTCGAACAGAAAATTTTTTATTTTCGATCTCTTTTTGAGGTTAAAAAAAAACTGTGATGTGATGGGGCAAATCCAACATCCGGATCCTGTTCAGCGGCCAAACATTCATGGGACTAGGGAGGTGAGTCATCTCGGACAGAATTTTTTTACCTCTTTTCAAGGTTAGAAAAAAACTGTGTTCACCAGTTAAACATACAGGGAGGTAGGGAGGTCAATATGTATTTTATTTTGGACCTTTTTTGAGGTTAAAAAAAACTGTGATATGATGGGGCAAGTTTAACGTCGAAATCGTGTTCAGCGGTCAAAAATACGGTGGAGTGTGCCTGTGTAATCATTATTTTTTTACTGGTACTAGTATCATCGAAAATAAATTGTCGCTTTTATCCTTTTAACTTACAGTAACTCTAAAACTTTATAAAACATTCACGAAAAAAATTATAATTGTTTAGAAAATTGTATATTTAGCGTCACTGGATATTTCAGCTACTTCTCGTGAAATACTTATAAAGAGTAAACTACAGTTTTAATCCTTCAAGAAATTTTCAAAACATGATAAAAATATTAAACGAGTTTCTATATGACTTAGGCAGTCACAAATTTCGATAAAATAACTAATTTCATGACACCCTGTTATACATATTATTAGAGACCAGATTACATGCATTTGCATATTTTCATATGCATTTGCATGTTTAGACCATTCTCACCGATTATTGCATATTTTACCCAAAATCTAGTAATGATGCATATTTTCCCTATATTTACAATATTTCTCGGTATTACTAGGCAATTGAATGGCTCAGGGTATTGTTAATGTCGCCGTCTGGAACCGATCTTATCGCCGGGACATTAACTGCAATAGTCTAAACATCGATGAGGTAAGAGTGCCAAGGGAATACCCAAAATTACGACGGTATTTTATTCCTTTGTTTCTTGGTCGGGATATTAAGTCAAAAGTAGTTACTTTCTAAGAATATTTGTTTGAGCGTGGATCAAATAAACAATTTTCTCGAAGACGAATTTTTATTTTAAAACAAGATATCAGTTTTAATATTATTGTTGACGCGTTTGCACCAGTGTAGCCTTTTTGCAATTTTTAACGTGTTGTGTTAAAGTTTAACGTGAACCATGCCACGCGCAAAAAAAAGTGTCTCTTCGTGGGTAGCTGATTATCCTGGAACATTTACATACGACGGAAATGTTTTATATTGTCGAGTTTGCGAGGAAAATGTTTCGTACACAAAAAAGTTTCAAATTGACTAGCATGTCACGACAAGTCTTCATATCGCAGGATTGCAAAAAAAGGCCCACGACAACAACTTATAACAGCAGCAAGTAGCAGTGATTCCACTTCTATAGGCAAACAAAAAATCCACTTTAACATGGATTTATGTGAAGCATTGCTTGCAAGTAATATTCCTCTCTACAAACTTACAAATCCTACATTCGAAGATTTTCTGCGAAAATATTGCTTGAATCAAAAAATACCAGACGAATCAACACTGCGTAAAAATTACATACCAACAATTTACCAACATGTTCTGGAAGAAATATGTAATGAACTTAAGGATGACATTATTTGGATTTCAGCTGATGAAACTACCGACAGTTGTGGTTCAATTTCATGACACCCTGTTATACATATTATTGGAGACCGGATTACATGCATTTCCATATTTTCATATGCATTTGCATATTTAGACCATTCTCACCGATTATTGCATATTTTACCCAAAATCTAGTAATGATGCATATTTTCCCTATATTTACAATATTTCTCGGTATTACTAGGGAGTTGAATTGCTCAGGGTATTGTTAATGTCGCCGTCTGGAACCGATCTTATCGCCGGGACATTACCTGCAATAGTCTAAACATCGATTAGGTTAGAGTGCCAAGGGAATACCCAAAATTACGACGGTATTTTATTCCTTTGTTTCTTGGTCGGGATATTAAGTCATAAGTAGTTACTTTCTAAGAATATTTGTTTGAGCGTGGATCAAATAAACAATTTTCTCGAAGACGAATTTTTATTTTAAAACAAGATATCAGTTTTAATATTATTGTTGACGCGCTTGCACCAGTGTAGCCTTTTTGCAATTTTTAACGTGTTATGTTAAAGTTTAACGTGAACCATGCCACGCGCAAAAAAAAGTGTCTCTTCGTGGGTAGCTGATTATCCTGGAACATTTACATACGACGGAAATGTTTTATATTGTCGAGTTTGCGAGAAAATTGTTTCGTGCACAAAAAAGTTTCAATTGACTAGCATGTCAAGACAAGTCTTCATATCGGCAGGATTGCAAAAAAAAGGCCCACGACAACAACTTATAACAGCAGCAAGTAGCAGTGATTCCACTTTAGCATGGATTTATGTGAAGCATTGCTTGCAAGTAATATTCCTCTCCACAAACTTACAAATCCTACATTCGAAGATTTTCTGCGAAAATATTGCTTGAATCAAAAAATACCAGACGAATCAACACTGCGTAAAAATTACATACCAACAATTTACCAACATGTTCTGGAAGAAATAGGTAATGAACTTAAGGACGACATTATTTAGATTTCAGCTGATGAAACTACCGACAGTTGTGGTCGCTATATTGCGAATTTAATTGTGGGTGCATTAGGATTAGAGCTTTCTTCTTCCTATTTGGTGGCCTGCAAAGAAATTGACAAGACAAATCATTCTACGAACGCCAGATTTGTGAATGAGGGTATTAAAAAACTATTTCCTGAATCTTCTGTAGATGAAAGAGTGTTTATATTTCTCTCAGATGCTGCTACCTATATGATCAAGGCAGCCAAAGCCCTCCAAGTATTTTATCCAAATTTAATTCGTGTGACGTGCTTTGCTCACGGAGTCCATCGACTCGCTGAAGAAGTACGATCCACGTTTGGAAATGTAAATAAACTGATTTCATCAGCAAAGAAAGTGTTTCTTAACGCCTATAAAGAAAAACTGCCAAATGTGCCTTTACCTCCCGAACCAGTGGTAACTCGATGGGGAACATGGATTGAAGCTATACTATTTTACAATGAACATTTCGAGGCCATCAAAGGTGTAGTAAATGACTTCGATAGTGCAGAGGCCATGGCAGTTCGTCAATTCAAGGAAGCATTTAACGATTCTGATATTAAAAAAAAAAAAAACATAGCTTTGATTAGCACTCACTTTTCCCACATACCTGCGGGTATTAAAAAGCTTGAAATTGGAGGTTTAGCGTTGACCGAATCAATTCAGTTAATGAATAAAATCCGTCAAATAAACTCCACATTGCCAGATGTATTCCCGCGTAGAGTTAAAGAAAAGTTTGAAAACATTTTGTGCAATAACCCAGGCTTTGATAGTTTTATTAATGGGACGGGTAAACTTTTGCCAGAGACAATAAGTGCTAACATAGCACTCAAATTCAAATACTTCCCAGTTACCTCAGTAGATGCGGAACGGTCTTTTCCCACTTATAAAAATATTTTAAGTGATCGAAGACACAATCTTACTACCCAACATTTGGAACAATACCTTATTGTTTACGTGTACAAGAATACAAATGTTAAATAATTTTAAAAAATGTTAAATAATTGTTAATTAAATTTAAGCATCGTCGATAACTTGTTAATTTTATGCTGATTTTGAAATAAAAAACTAAAAATTACTACTTTCATTATTATTTAATATTGCATATTTTGACCATTTTCATGCATATTTTAAGCATTTTTCAAGCATATTTGCATGTATATTTCAAGATTTTTATGTTGCATATAATCCGGTCTCTACATATTATATATAACTAAAGGCCGCATGAAGGTGATGCTAAATTACCATTAACTTTTTTAATAATGAAAGCTATGTAAATTAATTATGTTCAGTATAAGTGTACAATAAGCTTATTTATTTATCGAAAACCTAACTACTTATCCTGATTTATAGAAAAGCAATCTAATATCTCTATCTAACTAAAATGCATTAAAGCAATGTAAGTTATGGCCAGAATAGTCTCGTTATTCTTATACTAAATGGAGCATCCATGGTCCACGTAATAAATCAGAAGGCAATAGGGTTTTAGGCGCTTTTAAAGGTTAAACTTCATTGAGCTCTATGTTTTTAAACCAAACCCAATTTATATATACATATAAATAATAAAACGATTAATTTAAAATTCTTTACAAACTCGCACTTGCAAAAATAACGCACTCAGGATATAATACAGATATACTGAAGATACGCGTAACACCTTTTTTTAGATCAATCTTTGTAGCTCATAGATAGAGAGAGAGCATATATATATATATATATATATATATATATATATATATATATATATATATATCAGCCTTCCTCCATCGATTCGATGTAGGCCTCTTCCATGTTTTTCCAGTTTTTCCCGATTCTCGACTTTTTGGTACCAGTTTAGCCCTTCGTATCTCTGCAGGTCGTCATACCAACGATTATTATTAACCAATCCAGGTCCCACATCCGTAAGCGTCCACTATATTAATATGTTTCCCTTCTATAGTTAATCTATTTGTTTATTGGTTTGTCATTATTTTAGTTTTAGTTTAGTTTATTTGCTTCCAAATTCAGTTCTTTTCACACTTCTTTTAGTTCATCTTTGTCCTGTGCAAATACTATGATATCGTCAGCAAATCTCAAGTTATTTAATTTTTCTCCCTGTATCGTGACTTCTCGCTGTTCCCAGTGGAAGTTCTTGAAAACATCTTCTAATACCAGCGTAAATAATTTTGGCGAAATGATGTCGCCCTGTTTAACTCCTCGTTGTATTTTAATTTTATCTGTTTCTTCGTGAGTTTTTATTCTCATGGTAGCTTTGTTATAGATGTACTCGATCAGGTCTATATACCTCTAGTCAATTCTGGTATTCCTCATTGTTTTAATTATTGCCCAAGTTTCCACTGTATCAAAAGCTTTCTTGAAATCTATAAAAGCCATCCATATATCTAGGTTATAATCGATACTTTTCTCAGTTAACTGTCTGACTGTGTGTTGGTGTTCTATTGTGCTGTATCCTTTTCTAAATCCGGCTTGTTCTCTAGGTTGGTAGATATAAAGTTTTCTCTCTAGTCTGTTTGTGACGATTCTCATAAACAACTTACAGACCTGGGAGAGCAAACTTATGGGTCGGTAATTCTCAAGATCAGTTGGGTGATCTTTCTTAAATATAAGTATTGTTATACAATTTTCCCATTCGGTTGGTATTTTTCTTTGTATAAGGTATTTGTTGAATAATTTTTGTAGTTCTTGTTTTGTTCTTTTCCCACATTCTTTCAATATTTTTGGCAGAATGTTATCGTCTCCTTCAGCTTTGCCATGCTTAATCTGTTTTAAAGCCAATTCAATTTCTTCTATTTCGATTTCTGGTAGTTCTTCCGAATTTACATTAATAATACGCCCTTTTTCTTTGGTTTGCGGGTTTACTTTGTCGGAGACTTTTGATTTATATAGGTCTGCATAAAATATTTATGTAATTTCCAGCTTGTGTTTTCTGTCTGTTATTATGTTACCTTGTTTACCTCTCAGTTTATACATTTCCTTCCTCTGACTTTTATTTCTCCTAAAAACCTTCAATCCTCTATTATTTTCTATCAGTGTTTCTATCTGGAGAGTTTCATATTCTAATATATGGATCTTGGCTGATATACAGGCGGCTTTGTTATTTTCCACATACTCTATAGTATTTCTTTTTACCCGCTTTTATGAGATCTCGTCTTTTTTCTATGAGGTCTTTAGTTTTCTGTGAGAACTTATCAGGTTTGACTTTTGTGTTCTTGGCTACTTTTTCTGATGTTTCTCTTATTATGTTTCCTATTCTAGTGTTTGCTTCATCGATGTTTTCATTGTCTTGTCCCTGGTGACGTTCAAAATTCCTACTGAGCTGTTTTTTATATTCTTCTTTCTTTGATTGTAGTAATATTCGATCTATTGTCCTGGTCTGGTTCTTGAATGTTCTTGCTATTTCTAGTTGTACATTTATTTTTATTTTGCTCCTAACCATTCGATGGTACCTTCCTGTTGAGAACAAATTTAAACCATTGACATCCTGAATGAAATTTTTATTAGTTGAGAGTTTAAAATCTATTTCGTTCTTTGTTTCTCCGCTCTGAAGAACGTATTCATTAAGTAAAGTTTTTCACCTTCTGCAAAATTTGCCAGCATATCATCTCTCTCATTTCTTGTCCCTGAACCAATTTCCCAATATAGTGTTCAGGGTCGGGTGCGTTATATATATATATATATATATATATATATATATATATATATATACTTCATATTCCAGGATACTACTTCATATATATTGATGAAGTCACCCCCTTTCCCGCCTTAAAGTTAAGAAAAAGACCAACTGGTGTATATATTTTTACAATATGCGTTATTGTATTGTATTATTAATTATAATATATTGTGTATTATTAAGTAATTACTTCATCAATCTGAAAACTCTAGACATGATCTTAATTATTTGGTACAGTTCTGTTAACGCCATCGTATACGTTATTTTAAGGCAGAGGATGGGAGTATAAAGAAAATTATATCATTATATATGATATAATTTTCTGGAATACTTCATCAACCAGTAAACTCTAAGGACGGTTTTAACTTTTTGGGTATATTCATTTAAATACGATGTTTACGTTATTTAAGGTGAAGAGGCGGTATAAGGAAGGGGGTGATCTTTTTCTTTTTTCCTTGATCTCCTCATCTGTGAGGTTTATACGTCCATTTGATAAAATTCTCCTACATTTATGCTTAATAATTATTACTTAATCGAATTATAGTAGAGGGTGGGGAGTAAGGTGAAGGAAAAGGGTAGAGGGGTAAAAACTTTTCGTTTCACCTGGAAATGACCTATTTTTGCTCACAAAGTCAAAAAAAAAATACTTTCATTTATTTCCGTCAGAATTGAAGGGGGCCGAGAACCGGCCTCAAGGAAACTCCTCCTTTACATAAAATTATTTGTAAATATCTTGAAAAGATCAATACACCGTTGAACCCTCTAATAAGATAATCTCATATAAATTACAGACCTAACAGCAGCTTTAAGTTTCTAAAAGTTTGGATAAACCGGACGATCGAACTTATTAGTTACACTACAAACTTAAATAACACCCTAACTGCAAATTTCCATCTTTTATTTTAATTATGAAAAAATAAATTAATATGACAGTTCTCAGATAAAATAAAAAACTGGACATACTAATCATTTTTATGAAATAATAGGAAAAAATTCTCACAAGAGGCATTTTGTCGTATCTATTTTTATTGTCGAATATTTTCCTTCTATTCTCCGTTAAAAGTTATATTCACAAGTTTGCATAATTTTATATTAATATATAAATATTACACAGCTGCTTTTCAATGTAAATTTAATGATATAGGGTTTGTTTTTGGGATCGAATAAAAGCTGTCGTCAAATTTCATAAAAATTTGTACCCTAAGATAAACACTGTCATGACAACATAAAATTAATAATTACTAATTATAATTATTATTATTTATTTAGACCGATCGCGTTCTAAATCAAAAGGAGGTCAATACATTTTTTGTGCTTTTGGTATTTTATTGTTAGTAGTCAAATTTTAAACAGTTTTAATATTTTTATTATTCCGTACTAAGTTTCTATATGTCGGATAGTCATAGAAGACATTTACTTTTACACATTCAATTTGACTATAATGTATTTCAGTATAAAGATTAACCAACAATTAAATCAAATTTTAAAAAAAATTAGGAATAAAAATAACCCAAAATCATTAAGGAGAATTTTGGAAAGGTGCTAGCAATATTACATCATACATCACTTTTTTTGCAAGCAAATTTCTTAGAAAGTCGACGTATTTACTTACAGAAAATCTTTAATTAGCATTAACGATATTTTGGGTTTTGAATGACAGTTTCGCGAAATACTATCTATGTTGTGATTCTGAATTATATAAACCATACTTAATTTTGCAACAAATTTCTTTTTTTTTTAAATTTATGCTTTTTTATGTTTTAGCATCACTACTATCCCCTCAAAAATTTGACCTTACTATGTTACTAAAAAAAACAGACTCTCCTTTACAATCTTCAGACCTTTAAGAACTTCAGACATTAATACTACTAATTACACAACTTTTTAGAACGTCTTCTCACCACTTAATACCAATTTTTAATACCAATTTTTAAATAACAAAATAGGTATCTGGCTGGTATGAAATAATCTTACGCTGTCTCGTTCTATATTAACGTATTATTTTTTTTGAATATTATATATTTGCTTAGGTAAAAATAACACCTAGAAAGTTGATAGTGAAATTAGTTGCATCGAGCTGCATTAATGTCCGTAGACCTTATGTCAACTTCTCATGCCAAAAAAAGCATTTGGAATATTTTACATTTGTGCGCTGTTGCTATCTACTACTTTTTACTAATGTGCACCTACAAAACTTTGAAGGTGTCATTCATTGCTAAGATAAAATTATACATAGAAAGATATTTTCATTTGTTTATGGATATGCAGAGGTGCAAAAAAGATGTGACAACTATTTGCTACAATTAATCGCTCTGAGTTACATTAATTTTCGATTTTTGCTTTCTAGTCTGGTTAAAAGCATCAGTTCAAAAACTGTTTTAAAGTAGACCGCCCTACTGTTTACATATATATATATATATATATATATATATATATATATATATATATATATATATATATATGTGACATACATATATAGCCAACATTCGATATACTTTTATTTGGCTATTTATATAATTTTCGTCGTAAATTTGTTTCAACTAGTTAAACTATCAATAGCGAGTGTTCCTCAATTTGTGGTTCGAAATCAAGTCTTTGTTTACCGTATTAACCTGACTTAGAACAATGTGATTTTTCACTTTTCTAAAAAATTTAAAAGTGCCTAGAATTAGGAAGAGAATATAACATATTTAATAAAAAAAAGAGAAAATATAAATAACTTGTTTCATTTCGTTTGTAAAGCACTAGTCCGGAAAATTAATTATTCCTATATATATATATATATATATATATATATATATATATATATATATATATATATATATATATATATATATGTATATGTATATATATATATATATATATATATATATATATATATATATATATATATATATATATATATATATATATATATATATATATATATATATATATATATATATATATATATATATATATATATATATATATATATATATATATATATATATATATATATATATATATAGGGTCTAACGTATTAAAACTGCATAAAAAGTTCGCTATAACTGTCAGTGAAATGTGTATGTGTGCTGGTGTGTATATGTGTGAATAAGTGAAGCATAAAAAATGAAAAGCGTAAAAATCTACAAAAGCTTAAGAGCCCAGAATACTACACGTACAAATTTTTTTGGTTAATGTTGTAAATTAACGTCTTCTTCTTCTATTTCAGCAGCCTTAAATGATCCACTCCTGAACATAAGCCTCTCCCAGTTCCTTCCATTTATCTCGATCACTTGCCCTCCGATACCAATTTGTGTCCACTTCTTTGGTGTCGTTTTGGAGAAGGTCGCCTAACACTTTTTTTCTGTTCTCTTGGCCTCCATCGTATGATGCCTGTTTGACAATTAGACCTACCCAAGCCAATGTCAGCGTTGCTATCCGTTTTATAACATTCTCAACTTTTATTCGTTGGCCTATTCCTTTAGTGCGAATATGGTCTTTGAGACTAACACCAAGCATAAGCCTTTCTATTAAGCGCTGTGTTGTTCAAAGTTTATTTGCTGCCCTGATTGTTAGTGTAATTGTATTCAATTCATAAGTTAAAACCGGAAAAACACAGCTATTAAAAACCTTGGTTTTCAGGCTGATAGGAATATCCTTGTTCTTCGATATGATAACTAATTTTCCTGCAGCTGCCCAAGTCGTTCTAATTCTTCTGTTAATCTCTGCTTGTTGATTTTCGATCCTGAGTTTTATGTTATGTCCCAGATATATATACTTGTTAACTATATCGATCACTTGATCCCCGAAAGTTATTGATGTTATTCCTGGGATTAAGATTTTAGTCTTTGTTAGGTCCATTGCTACTCCTACTTTTTCTGAAGCTGATTTTAAATCTGATATTATTTTTTTAGTTCACTTAGGTCACTACTAATCAGGACTATATAATCCGGAAAGCGGAGATGGTTTAAATCTTGACCATCTATACTACCCCCTTGCGTGCCCAGTTAAACTTGTTAAAGATATCCTCTAACATCAGTGTGAATAACTTCGGGAAAATTGTGTCGCCTTGTCTCATTCCTCGACGTATTGGTGCCTTGCCAGTTATTAAATCTTCTTCTAATTTTATTTGTAGCGTTGCCTTATCATATATGTTCTTAAAAAGGTCCTTGTATCTACCATATATTCTCGCGTTATCCATCGCTTGTGTTTTGGTATCTTGTATTCATTCATTAGTGCCATATTCTTTACGAAATCCTGCTTGCTCAGGCGGTTGGTAGCTGGCACCACTCTGTTGGTGATAATTTTCATAAATAACTTGTACGAGTGTAGAAGGAGGCTTATCGGTCGATAGTTTTCAATATCTCCTTTGTCGCCTTTTCTGGGTAGTAAAATGCCATTATTCCAGTTCTCGGGAATTATTCTGGGGCGTAACCATATTTCATTTGGGATAGAGCTAGTATAATTTCTTCTTTTGTAATGTTAGATAGGTCTCCTGAACTGACGTTTTAATGTTATTGGACTCTATATTTGGTAGTCTTAATTTCTTAGATGAATACAGAGACTCGTAGAAGTGTTCAGCTATTTAAATAAGATCACCTTTTCATATTTTATCTGGCCTTGTTGGTCTTTCTCGTGTATTCCCATTTTTCCTATTGAATTTATTGATCTTATAACTTTCATGTTTTTTATTGTATTTTCTATAAGTTCTGTGATGTGTTTCCTAGCGTCTTGTCTTATTTTCTTCCTAATGTTTATTTAATTCTATGTATTCTGGAGTCCCGTTTTAAAATTTCTCTTTTTCTACATTAAGTTAAGTGCTTTTTAGTTTTTTAGCGTGACATATCTTTTTCGTAGTTGTCTTTATGTCTGTTCTAATTTTGTTTTCCAGTTTATTTATACCCATTTTACTTGTTGTCAGCAGTCTGATATTTAAATCTTATTGATGTTTTTCTTTTTGTCTCAATTTGGATAACGTTGTAAATCTTTTTAGATGAATTAATTTGCTTCTTTTCTAACTCGTTTGAATTACCAGTCTTGTTCTAACAAGTCTGTGGTTACTCCCTAGATCAAACTTATTTAAGACAGTCACAACCATTGTAAGGTATCTTTTGTTGCTTATGATCTCATTTTAAGTTTAAGAATCTTCAACTTTCTGTTTTTTTGAAAAAGGTTTAGATATAGATTTTCCCTTTAAAGGTATTTTGTTAAAATTTCTCCTCTTTCATTATTGTTACTAACATCAAAGTTTCTTTGATTTGAGATTTTATCGATGTTATTGTTTCCAACCTTGGCGTTGAAATCGTCTGAAATAATTGAGTAATGTGTGTTTTCTGCTCTAATTGCCGAGGTTATATTTTCGTATAATTGTTCAACTTCGATAACTTCTGAGGAGCTCGTTAAGTCGTATACTTGAATAATGTGGAAGCTGTATCTTTTAGATATTCTTAAGCAATGTACTCTGGCAAATATTGCGTTCATATTTTCATATTCTATCTTTAACTCGTTCTTTTACAAGAATATCTACACCACTCAAATGTGTATTTATATCTTTGTTGTTTAAATACTGAAAGTGTGCTGATTTCAGGGTAATATTTGTTTGCTGTTCTGGTCTCGCATAAGTCTAATACATTCCACTTTATGTCTGATAACTCTTCTTCTAGCTCTTTTATTCGATGGTTAGATTGCATTGTTTTTATATTAAATGTAGCCATCTATAGCTTTGCTGTTTTGTTAGTATTATTGAAAAGTTTGAACGAATGTTTGCCTGTTCTAGAATCCCTGAGGCAGCCCTTTTTCAAGGAGTGGGAGTTATCATTTGTTGATCCACCCACCTGGAGTTCACTTGCTGATGTTTTAAAATTCATCATTTAGAGGTTTTTTGCCATAATGTTCCACGCCCACCATGCGTGTAGGTTGAGGATGGGGAGGGGAATATGGAATTCAGCTGGAAAAATCAACGCTCATGTGGGCAGGGGTGCATCTCTGAATAGACCTAACCTCTCTAGCCATACCATATTAAATTATTTTAAGAAATATTAAATAAGTAAATATTTACCTATCGGCCTTTACATGCAGATGCGAAATATGATGCCGTTCATAACAAGAATATTGTTCAGAAAGTAATAATTTTAAAAACGAATGCTTTAAAAATATTTGACGTCTTTTTTTTCTCTGAGTGCATAATGCATATTTTATAATTAGATATATATAATTTGACAAAAAGATTCATACATGTACCCATGTATATCAAATCTGAAAAGCCAAGAGTTTTTTTACCTTAACTTAATCAAAAAACTAGTTGCAAATGGTCCTATTTCACATATAAATCGTTAGCAGAGTGGTAAAAGCTAGTCGTCCCCCTAATACAGCATCTTCGTATGACATTCGGCTAGTCTTTTCTTGTACACTCTTTTTATGGGATACATTATGTCTTTGAGATAAAGTGTTGAAGACTATGATTCTCATCGAGTACAACCTGAAACGATACCGACCCGCAAAAATACGACACCTATTGTACTTTCGAGTTTTCCGTGCAGCACGTGTAATGAACCCATTAAAAAAATATGGTCAAAACAAACTGTGTCAGCGCTATATGGAGTAGTTATTTCTAATTAGAAAGCTTGGTATAGTATGCAGAATCTGGATTTATACTATGCGTTAACGAAATTTGTTAGTGTAAGTTTTATTATATATATTATTATACAAGTTAATATTTATTAAGCTAATACATTAGCACTCCAAATTTGTGTCCTGGCAACAGCATTATTACTACTCATTAATATATATGTTAGAAATTATTTAAGATAACATTTATCTTTGTAATTAGCTGAACGGATCATGTTTATAAGTTGGCTAATATAGAACCCTTTTTAATGCACTTTCTGTATATTTTTTAACTTCAAATTTGCCCACGGTGTTGGTTAATGGTCAAGTTCCTGCTGCCTTTTCAACAGTGATTATTATATTTGAAGCACTTTAAACTGGTCCTAATAACCTTATTTCCTATAACCTACCTAATGTAAGTGTTCAATAGTAAACAACATTTTGTCGAAGCACATTTAAACTTCCTTGCTGATGAAAACAAACATCATTCTATCCTTCTGCTTTCATTCCACTATTCGACAAATCGTTAATATGACTTTAGTATAGGCCTAGACAATAATTACGATTTTTGCAAAGAAAACTTTTCCCTTATGTACTATGTGTGTATAAATAATGACTGGTCTGAAAGGCAATGATGAAATGCGGATTAAGTGTATATTTGAGATGAATTTTTACTTATCTTGCGATACAAAAGGAAGTAAAAGAAAATACACTATTTGGTTTACATTAGAAATATTTAATATTAAGAGGACAGATAAATATCAGAAGGAATATAAAATTTAAATTTAAAAGGATTTCTACAATATTGTATAGAAAATGCCAACAGAGATATAAGAATAAGAACAAAAATAACATAGCTTTATTTTTACTAATTTAATTATATTATTATATTCCGATTTATGATAATAAAATGTAAACTCAAAAGGATATTTTCGTTTCTTATTTTTCTAAACATATGATTTACAAATTTTAGCCCAGAATTTCTATTTAGTGCTGGTCAAACTAATATAAATAATATTTAATTTGTATTTAAAATATCATACTTTCTTACCTGTCTGGAAAGAATCAAAGATATGTCTGATGATAGTTGATAAGTAATAAATTACAGCAAGAACTCGCATGGTAATCATGCGAGTTCTTGCTTTTTGATTCCATTTTTCTTTAATTCAGAGCCAAATAATAATGCGACGATCTAACCCTTTCAGGCTAGTTAGCATTGTCTTGCAATGAAAATGTTACTCAACATACATACAAAATATCAAACTGGTAAAAACGTTTCTATAGCATTTGATCGTTTTGATTATAATATTATAATTTTTAACCTCGTTCAAATTCCCGGATAAATAGTATTATGGTGGTGGAGGGGCTAGATGGGGTAACTTTGAATATAGCGTGTTCTATGTCATTTTGATGATTCCTGAAGTCAAGGAATCTTTGCTGATGGATAACTAAAATAGTTTGTAGCATAACTTAAAAAAGTAATTTTCTTTATTTGTCTTATTCTTATAGTTTTTTAAACACAACTATTAGATTTTTTCTTCATTTTGATTAAAAAAAAGAGCTTATTTCAAAAATATTTGTTTTTATTTAATAAATAATAAATATAATTTTAGTGTTTATATAAAATTAATTTTTCCTAGATAGTACTAGGAAAATACCATTAGAATTTTGGTTAAAATTGTTTTTCTTATTTTTAATTTTGATAACAAAAAGAAAGACTTTAATTACTTACTTCATTATCCAAGCTCTGTAAATGAAAATATCCTAAGAAAATTTTTTTTATGTAAATGAATTATTTAGTAGTATACTATCTATTAAAGATCATCTTTATAATAATATAACATAACGTAATAAAAATTTCGACAGAAATTTCAAACTTTCCTTATTAAAACCATTTTAGTAACTACTATACTTAGGGTATATAATGCAATTTTTACATATATTTGGAACAACAATGGAGAGCTAAAGTATTACGGAAATGCCTGTAGGTTTCAAGGATACACAATCTACGATAGGTATATTGTATCAAGCTTTGGCCATTTCGACATCAATTTCGAGGCATTTTTTTTGATAACTGCTATTCTCAACGGTTTTTATTCCCATTACTGTGAACCTTCCCACTGAGTAATGATGAGATAAGAGATAAAAAGTAGTTAAGATGGAGGATTTACAAGAAAATTGCTCTTGCAACAGGTTTTCGTAATTTCTTTAGTAATAAAGGCTACGGAAGTTTTTTACTGCTTCAGTTGTTTATTAATATTTTAAATATATGTGGCATGCCCATATAATAAAAGTTTATTACGAAATAAAAACAATTTTATCTGTAAAAATCACCAAAATACTTTTTGTTAAAAAAATTGTTTCACTCATTTCGAACTATTATTGACCTATTTGCTAGTTACAATTTACTAAAGTTTGAACACTGTATTTTTTCCCAACATCCAATATCCAATATCTTTATTTAACTACAAATACAATTACTATTATACATAACTGACTAAGAAAAACGTGAATATATATATTGGGTCATAAGATATATACATATCAGGAACCTAACTAACTTAACCTAGGTAAGGATTTTATATAAATATGTTGAGAGACTTAAGATATTTGAACTTAATATATTTAAACATAAGATATTTCATGAACATAAAATTAAGGTTGAACTTAAAATTAATCAAGGCTAACTTAAGCTAATCCAGGGGTAGAGTGTCCGAGGGTCGTAGAAGACGGCATCTGGCTTGGAGGGGGCGGTAGGTATTTCTGACTGTGGGAGTTGGGCTAGTGCGTGGCTTTGTCCAGGAATTTGAGCCGAATGTTCCTCATGAATTCCTGAATTCTGGGCATCTGGAGGTCTCTATGAAGCTTAGTGTTGCGTATGAACCATGGGGCTTTGATGATGATACGAAGGGCCTTGTTTTGGACGGTTTGGAGAGTGGATCTGCGGAAACATGATGTTTGGCACCATGCTGGGCTGGTGTAGGTCAGATAAATTGGTAAGATACAACAAATTGAACCAATCGGAGGCTGACACAGCCCAACTGATGAGCCGTGATATGGGGAAACGCGTCTCAGGATGGATAGACGAATAAGAGAACAGTGGGTAGACTGCCGAAATATGGGCTTTGCCTGTTTTCAGTTGTTTTTACAATAAACCATATAAGGTCTGAGGTTAATCCCTCGCAAACCGCGCTGCCTGCCTTTAGTATTGGCTGTGCCAACCACTCTGTCGGATTGTGACTATTGAGTCAACATCCGGTTGAGTACTAGGTCTGCGTATTTGGTACAATTTGTTTTATCTTACCATTGTCTTTTTTAAGTACCGGAATAAGTACTAGAAACTCTGTTCTCTTGTTTGTCGATCCTAGTCCGACTGATGAGCCGTGATACGGCGAAACGTGTCTCGGGATGGACGGTCGAATAAGGGAACAGTGGGTAGACTGCTGAAATATGGGTTTTGCCTATTTTCACTTGTTTTACAAAAAAAAACACATATTGTAAATTGTCAAGTTGTTGCGAGTTGATGATTTACTGGACTTGTTGAGGAGTGATTAAGCTTGTCGAGGAGTTGGTTTGCTTTCTTTGAGGAGATGGCGATCTGGTCCTTCCATACTAGCTGCTGGTCGTAGTGGACGCCCAGTACTTGATGCTGATTGACCATCGGAGTCTGGTGCATTAGAGAGTGAGACTTGTCGGCGTGGCGTAGTGTGCCTTGGAGAACAGGACTGCTTGAGTCTTTGCTGGGGTTGATCTAGATTCTTCAATGTTTAAATCAGGAGACTAGCGTGTTGAGATGGCGCTGGAGGTGGCTGGTGATGATCCTAGTCAACTTGGTAGTGGCGGTGTCATCGGCGTATATGAGGAGGGAGGTGTGGTCCGACTTGGGAATATCGGCGATAAAGATGTTGAATAAATGGGGGGAGAGTATGGAGCCTTGGGGGACTTCGCCTCGAATGGGCTTTACTTCGAAATTGATCTACTGGACTCGAAGGACCTGAAGTGTACGGTCCAAGAGAAAACAGAGGACCAGTCGCGTGATGTTTGTGGGATTGCCGTAACAGATGAAATTGGGGATGGGACATTCGTGTCAAACTCGATCGAATGCCTTGAAGACGGCTCCAACCTGAAGTTTGCAGTTAAAGCTGTTGACGACCTGTTGAGAGACAACTGTGGTATGATGTACAGTATCGTCGGAGGGTCGAAACCAAAACTGCTCGTTCGGGATCATTCTGAGTTCTAAAGTTCTAGCTCGAATGATTTCGAGGATAACTTTTTCAGCCACTCAGCCTAGGCATGGAAATAGGCTAATTGACCGATAATTCCTAACTTCGTGCGAGGGGGTGCCGGGTTTCCTGATTAAAATGATCTCAGCTTTCTTCCAGAAAGACGGGAAGTAGCTGAGTGTCAAAATACCATTTTTAATATTAGTAGCTTCTGTGGCCTGTTTCTTTGGGAGTTCTTTCAGGGCTGAAATACTCGTAAGTGTCGAGGGGAGGCTGGACCTGTCCAAAGATCTGGATAGTGGAGGTCACCCTTTGCTCTTGGGCTAGATTAGGGCGGGCTGGAGTGTCGAGACAAAACTGGTCCTCCAGCATTTCTACTATAACATCAGCTTTTTCCTGGGGAGTGACAGCAGTAGTTCTAGGGTGGAAAACTGTGGGGACGTTGGTAAGGGCATTTTCCAAAGAGAGTTATCTTGGGTATTGAGGGACTCAAGATTAGAATTTCATCTGCTGCTGTGATACTATGGGATGGGGTTGGCAAGTTTTGAATTGTCTCGCTTGCCCCAGGTCAAGGAGGATTTGGGAGCCCAAACGTTGGCCTATTGCTTAGAATATTTGGGGCATCCACGATAATTTGATAGGTGCTCCGACTGACAATTGGTGCAACGTGTTGCTCGCCTCTTGGTTTAGTGCATGCAGCGGATAAATGCCCTTGACTGCATTTAACGCCCTTAGGGAGGACTTTACACCTCATAGAGGAGTGTCCGTCAAGTTTTCAGTTCTGCGTACTATGAGTATGGCTTCTTTGAGTCTCCACTCTGACAGTGGTGTTACATAAATATTTGAGAGCAAAGATTGCCTCCTTGAGCACAAGGACAAATACAATTGCCACAGGTTCTCTGGACTTGTGGTGCCAACGGATGACACGCCCTGGATTATGCCCTTGACGATTTAGGTCTCTTGTAATATTTTCGATAGTCTTCCGTTCGTTGGCATCACGTAACAAAATGTGATTAGATTTTTCCTCTGTGCAAAGGTGTGATAGGGTTCCTTTTGGTTATCAAAGAACCTACTAATATGATTTTGAATGAATTTTAATGCCTTCGGCACGGCCTCACAGTGCCTGTGGTCATACTTGCATTCGTTGAATGCTGCTGTGAGGGCAATGTACCTCTTTTTCTCGCGAAGGACAATTGGAGATACTTTAGCTGAACGAGCAGCTGGAGTAACTTGGAGTTTGGGGGTTCTTTTTTGTGGGATTGGTGGATTTAAAGCGTTAGGTTGAGTGGGTGGGGTGGTCACTGTAGTTTCAGAAGAAGCTACAGGGGGTAGGCTCGGGGGTAAGAGATAAATTTTGCTTGCCGCTGTCTTTATTCTGAGTATGTCTTTTGGTAGGGATTATATCTTCGTTGGAAGATTTACTGGTTCTCTTCCTATGCCTGTTTTTTCTGGTATTTGGGAACCCGAATCCCTTGTCATAGTCAGATGGAGTGGATGTTTTAGCTGCTGGACTTTCTGATGACTGGGAGTCATCGGAGCTAGAGAATCTGGCGTCTTCGTCTATTAGGGTTTCCTCGTCCTCATTTGAGGAGTCGTCGGATTTTCAGTATGCACAAAACTCAATCTTCCTGGTCAACTCGTCGATTTTAATACGTAGTTCGCCGATCTCATCGATCGGCCTTTTGTTCGTGGCCTTTTTCTGGCACCATCCTCTCGCAAATGTTTAATTGTCTCCTTAAGCTCGGAGATAATCTCTAAAAAATCCATTATGTTGGTAATCCTTTATGGGCACTAATACACCAATAACTCGGTGTTATTGGTAACTAAACCTGCTTATGGATTTAATTTTATTCCTTTTATTGCACTGATAATCCAAGGGTACGTAATTGCACTGAACATTGAATCAAGAACAATAAATTTGGGACTAGGTTTAGTTCCGGCTTCGCTCTGTCGTTTACTCGGACGCAGGCAAGAAATCGACCGTGGTCGAAATAACACGTTTTACTTACATCAATCTTGCAATTGTTAATGTATATTTGATTAAATTAAATTCTATATTTTGTGATCAGAGTATAGATCAGGGATAATGTGATCGTTAACAGGAAAGAAGTGTTTATGAACCACACGTTATATAATTGCAAATATCGATTTTTTGAAATTATCTTGAATACAAGAAAACAGGGTAGTCAAACTACCTGGGTGCCAGATGTTACAGATCAATAATTAAATAAGAGTATGATGAAAATATTAAGATTTAGGAGCATTTGAACATCGCTTGGTGCTGGCAAGTAGTTACAGTAAAAGTCCATTAAAACTACAATTAAAGTCGTTAAATTGAAAGATCTAAGTCAAAAATTAACTATATGGCATCACTTTTATGCTTATTATATGACGTTATAATACATTTAGGGCTTTTTTTAGACATTCAGTTATTGTACTCGTAATATTCACAAAATCATTAGCTTCCAAATTTCACCCTTATACTACGCATTTTGAACCATATACTGAAAAAATCTATTACACATACCTTCATATTATAGCTCTACTTATATTATCATTTTTACATCTTAAAAACATTTATATGCTAAAATGGTACCGAAAAATAACAGTGAATTAAGCTTGTCGTAGCACCATTTACAGAAGTACAAAACTTGTTATATTAAAGACCACGTGATAGATATAAACTAATATGAGTGGCATATTTAAAATTATTCTAAAATAATTCAAAATTTTGGGCACTTGGTATTTAGTATTAGTTCGTTATAATTTGAAGTAATATTAGGGAATCTTTCGTGACATTTATCTTATTCCCTACTAAACTGATTATAGTAGTAGCTCTGTAATTGAATAGAAATCTAATTTTAATTTTTAGTCCCACCAAGAGATCTAAGAAATAAAATAAATAAGCGACAAATTCACCATAAACATTTTATTCTTTGTAATGTCTAGAAGGAGTATTCTAATTTCCATCGAAGTGAATATTTCACAAATAGAAAACTTAACAAATTAAGTCACTGTCTGTGATATATTTCAGAGAACCGAAAAATCGTTTCTAGTTAATATTGAAAATCTTTATTTATCGAAATAAATGGTTGGTTTGTATATTTGGAAATAAATTTAAATAAACCTGGTCTCTTAGCCAGTTGCAGCAGCAAGTGTAAAACAAAAAAATTAAAATATTTTATTTTTGTAGATTCATGCTATAGATTTGGGTACACTATGGTTCCTTAACTGTTTAAAAATTGTGCTTCTTTTTCATGTGCGCTATCTATATGGAAAATATGAACACTTTTAAAAATATATAATTATTTATAAGCAAAAATATTTATAAGGTACTTTGGAAATTTAGACCATCATTTCAATTAAAGTACAACTTAGAATTAATGTTATATGTCGCACATCATAGATAGCTAAACTCAGATTAGTTTACTTAATTTTTTAACTAAAGCGTGCTTAAATAAGGATTAACTTTCTTAAGACTGAGTTAAATTAGGTATGTTGACTAATCAAGAATGTGCACGATGTCGTGGAGCAGAATCAAACAAAAATGTGGGGTGGTCCCAAAATTTTGATGTGTTTTGATTCCATCAGGAATTAGGAATATTTCAAGCTATTATAGAAAAAAATCCACCCAGCGCAAAGCAAAAAAAAAACATTTTTTAATATTTTTACTAATTTAAAAAATGAATAAATTTCGCTGAGGCTAGTTTATATGATTTTCGTATTAAAACAAACCTGAAATTGTTTTTCCCAGCTTATATTAAAAATTATTATGTCTGATGTAAACTTCTATGAAAAAAAAATGTAACCATTGTTTAACCGATACTAACAGCGACATCTTCAACTCAAAGTTAAAATAAGAAAACCACGACTATAATCGTATTAATATAATACGTACGTCATTATCAGTTGAGAAAGTATAATATCGTCTATAGTCAAAAATATTCCTTCCACTTATAACTCCCGCGCCACCTGCAAGCTAAATAAATACT
The DNA here is from genome assembly GCA_019049505.1 of Pachyrhynchus sulphureomaculatus. Taxonomy (NCBI): domain Eukaryota; kingdom Metazoa; phylum Arthropoda; class Insecta; order Coleoptera; family Curculionidae; genus Pachyrhynchus; species Pachyrhynchus sulphureomaculatus. The sequence goes on along the minus strand of CM032446.1, from coordinate 106,004,580 downwards.
AATTTAGTTCCATACTGAGTATGTAAAGCACTTATTAAAAGTTTTATGTAAGTACTAAACCTCGCATATGAAACCCAAGAAATAACTTTTCAGCTGGTTTTATTTTTCGAAAGATACTATTTTTTAATTAAAAACTCTTGTTAATATTACGAAAAATATTATTTTGATATTCACAATACAAAAGTTTTTTTTCTTATTTTTCAAAGATATGTAGAGTATAGTTTATAGTACCTATGTATAATTTATAGATAATATTATCAATAAGTAAATAACATACATTTCAAAATTATTACTTTTTGTTAGCATAAATATAAAATTAAATTTTACTTTTCGATATAAATAATATAAATTATTCCATTTATGTATTATGTTATGATTGATAACAATATATTTTTTCTTTTCACACAGCCATTTTTTTTTTATTTCTATATAAAGCATCGATTAACTTGCGAGCGTAAGAAAATAAATCAGTGATTATTAAGCTTGCTGGCGGGAGTTGATGAGTGGAAAGGGCATTTTTGACTATTGACGATATTATACTTTTTCAACCGAAAATGATGTGCGTATTAATACAAACGAGTATAGTAGTGGTTTTCTTATTTTTACTTTTAGCTGAGATGTCGCTTTTGCTTACTTCTTGTTTGGTAATTTTTATTGTAGGCTGATTTTCATAAAAAAGGAAACTTGGAATTTTTTCCTGGTTTATATTTCAAAGGTTAATCTCTAATTTAACCTTCTATATTTTTTTTCTAACATTATTTATCCCATACGCAATCGAATTTAAAAATTGCATCCACAAATTATTGCGATATTTTTGCGATTTTCTTATATTTTTAAATTAGATTGCATATGAGTTAAACAATATTTAATTTTTTTTTTCATAGAAGTTTACATCAGAGATAATAATTCTTAATATAAGCTGGGAAAAGCAATTTTGAATTTGTTTTAATACGAAAATCGTATAAACTAGCCTCATCGGAATTTGTTTTTTGCCAATTAGTAAAAATATTGAAAAATGTTTCTTTTTGCTTTAAAAAAAACCGCCGAGCAGATTTTCTTTCTATAATGGCTTCAAATGTTCCTAATACCTACTAGAATCAAAATCCATCAAAATTTTTATTTAATTTGGCTCCAGGACACCGTGCATCTATTGTCGAAAAACGTAAACCGCCATATAAATTTTGTTAATGGAAATAAATGAAACTTTGTTCTTTGTGGGTATGAAGGCTGACACCTAAACAATTAAAGAAAAGGGAAATTGTTTACTCCAAGAATAAAGAAACTTTAATAACCTCTGAGATATTCTTTTAATGAGTAAGGTTGTTATATTGCATTAGTATTTGTCATTCTTTGTTTAAAAGTATATATTAGTAAAACTTGTTTCTTCTGAAACAAACTTTTTTATGGAAAATAGAAAAACAAAATAATATTTTCCTAAAACTGTATACTTAAATAGAGTAAAAATTGCACGAATTTTATCGATCAGTGTCATGTACCACAATCATCTATAAAATTTGTTTACATGTATACCTTTATTTTTTATAATTTACAAATCTTAATTTGACTAAACACTTTTTGAAATCAACTGTATAATATAAAGACAATAATAAAACTACATTAGGGAAATTAAACACTAATGTTTTTACTTATTTAATTACCTGCATTGATATGAACCTCTATCAATAACATTACCTAATATCCACTAAATATCTGCTATAAATCTAACAAATAACGGTTAATAAGCAACTGTCAAGTCAGTCAAATGTAAATAATTAATTTAGAGGAGATAAAAATTGTGTGTGTGAAATGAAATGATGTCTGTTTATTGGACGTTAATCAACTTGCTTTAAATTTCATCGCTGGAGTGAGAAAAGGCAATAAAGAAACATGCGTGCGCATTTTGTCCTTCTTCAGAATATTTACTGAATTGTATTTTCAAACGAAACCATATCTTTGTGGATGTTTAACATTATAAGTGGAGAAGACAGTGGCGTTTCATTTCTCTCAAATTCACATACTCTACTAAAAATAAAATTGTATTTTAAAAAAAAATGGAATGGGGATAACCAAAAGATTAAAACTAGAGAAATCTCCAAAATAAGAAACACTAAATGTATATAACTTAATACGTTTGTTGCTTCATTTATTTCGAAAGCTGCCAATGCATATATCCGCACACAGCAGAAAATTATACAACCCAAAATACACTCCATTTAAGGTAACAGTAACCAAGTAAAATTAAATGCTACGAAAACTCAGACTAGTTTCTTCTGAAAAAGTTAACTTTGAGAACCCGACATGATCATGTCGGTATAACTTAATCTACTAGCATCGTTATACATCTTGAGAAATGGTAACTTGTTGGCTGATATATCATTGATAGTAAAGGAAACTTCATGTCGCTCCGATATATCATATTCTTATGAAGTTCAGTTTGTGATCTAGTAACACTTTCTCAAGAACTCTTTCATATAGAAAAGCTTATCTTTTTGGAATAAACTACCCAGAACTATATTTTTCACCAAATCTAACCTGCAAGGATTTAAAGTCAATGAGAACCGCTCATTCGCCTCTCTTCTAGTAATGTAGGGATCTTCCAGCAGAGCGTTTATAAGGAATGACTTATAAGTTGCATATACATTTTTTCTATTGAATTTTTTTCTAGTTATAAGTCTAGTAATTATCACAATTCTAAAATAAGGATTCGTAATACTTGTGTCTGTAAGTTCATGAAAATTTGATAAATACATTAAATTATAACAGGAAATTGCAACAAAAATTCTTTTATTATGTAATTTGCAAACGTAGATGCCTATTGTTACGCCTTTCAACTCATCCCTCTAGGTACATATCTTATTTAACTTTTTGAACAGTTACAGTGTTAACCTGCTTATTCAATGCATATATCTGTATCTGTCATCCGAAAATATATGAAATATACATTTGGGGTAGATTCTCGTATACTAAACAATGTTAAATATGTCATAAATTTTCCTCAGGGATAGAAAAATATATTGTATTACGAACTTTAATCTTTTACTCTTCAAGAATAGGCTGAAATTGAAATACAAATTTATATTTGAGTATTCCAAGAACAAGCGTAAATATAATTATTAACGAAAATATTACGGTAAAAAGATCAAAACAACAAGTTTCTCGATTACATATCATCCAGACGGAATCAGTTTGTCTTGCTTACGTTCATGTTTTTTCATGTAATAATGTGATGAAACGGAACGACTGCTTCGAGGGATATCACTAAATAACAGTGCCAAAACATCATATTAAAATATGTTGTTTTTATTTTGTCCTGCTAGTTGTCTGGCTAGACTTTACTAAAGTTGATTAGTGCGACTAAATAAAAAACACATTTTTCCTTCTCGATATAATTGTCTTAAGCACACTTTTTCTATGCAACCGCACAGAACCAACTGTATATATATATATATATATTTATATATATATATATATATATATATATATATATATATATATATATATATATATATATATATATATATATATATATATATATATATATATATATATATATAATATATATAAAATGCAACGTCTCTCTCTCTGTCTGTCTGTCTGTCCGTTTAGTGCGCCTATCACTGGAGAACCACTTATCTGATTTACGTTCTTTTTTTTTTAAACATACATATGTTCTCTGGCCAGGTTATAGGCTATATTTTCTTACGATAGGTAGCATAAGGAATGAGCAGTGATGTAAAATAGTGAGTGAAGTCGGAAAAAAATTTGCCGCTAGCGCATCCCCAGCCTAAACCATTAAATATGGCACAATATTATGTAGCAGAGAATATCTATAATCTATAATCTATAATATATATAAAATGCAATGTCTCTCTGTCTGTCTGTCTGTCCATTAGTGCGATTATCACGCGAGAACCACTTATCCGATTTACCTATCTTTTTTTAAATTCATACATATATACTTTGGCCAGGTTTTATAATAATAATCTATAATATATATATAAAATGCAACGTCTTTCTGTCTGTTTGTCTGTCTGTCCGTTAGTGCCCTTATCACTGGAGAACCACTTATCCGATTTACGTACTTTTTTTTTTAAAACATACATATGTTCTCTGGCCAGGTTATAGCCTATATTTTAATAAGATAGGTAGCATAAGGAATGATCAGTGACGTAAAATAGTGAGTGATGTCGGAAAAAAAATTTGCTGCTAGCACTTTTCCTTGCAATACACAGCCTAAACCATTAAATATGGAACAATATTATGTAACAGAGAATATCTATAATCTATCATCTATAACATATATAAAATGCAATGTCTCTCTGTCTGTCTGTCTGTCCATTAGTGCGATTATCACGCGAGAACCACTTATCCGATTTACCTGTCTTTTTTTAAATTCATACATATATTCTTTGTCCATGTTATATAATAATAATAATAATAATCTATATCTATAATATATATAAAATGCAACGTCTCTCTGTCTGTCTGTCTGTTAGTGCGCTTATCCCTAGAGAACCACTTATCCGATTTACGTGATTTTTTAAATTCATACATATGTTCTCTGACTAGCTTATAGATATATAGTTTATTACATCTATAATATATAAAATGCAACGTATCTCTGTCTGTCTGTCCGTTAGTGCGCTTATCACTGGAGAACCACTTATCCGATTTTCTAACTTTTTTTTTTAAAAACAGCTCCAGCCAGGTTATAGGCTATATTTTATTACGATAGGTAGCATAAGGAATGAGCAGTGACGATAATAGTGAATGAAGTCGGAAAAAGTTTGCCGCTAGCGCGTTCTCTTACAATACACTGCCTAAACCACTAAATATGGAACAATATCATGTAGCAAAGGATATCTATAATACATATAAAATGCAACATCTCTCTGTCTGTCCGTCCGTTTGTGCGCTTATCACTGGAGAACCACTTATCCGATTTACGTGCTTTTTTTTTTAAACATGCTAAACCATTAAATATGGAACAATATCATGGAGCAAAGAATATCTATAATATATATAAAATGCAACGTCTCTCTGCCGGTCTGTCTGTCCGTTAGTGCGCTTATCACTGGAGAACCACTTATTCGATTTACATGCTTTTTTTAAACATACGTATGTTCTCTGGCCAGGGTATAGGATATATTTTATTATGTTAGGTGACATAAGGAATAAGCAGTGACGATAATAGTGAATCAAGTCGGACAAAGTTTGCCGCTAGCGCGTTCTCTTGCAATATACTGCCTAAAGCATTAAATATGGAACAATATCATGTAGCAAAGAATATAATACATATAAAATGCAACGTCTCTCTGTCTGTCTGTCCGTTAGTGCACTTATCACTCGAGAACCACTTATCCGATTTACGTGTTTTTATAAATTTATACATATGTTCTATATAATTTGATATAAGCCTAGATAATGGGAGATAAGGTGAGATAATGGGAGATAAGGAGAAATAATGGGAGATAAATTGAAATAAGCCTCGATAATGGGAGATAAGGTGAGATAATGGGAGATAAGTATAAATAATGGGAGATAAGAAGAAATAGTGGGAGATAAGCAGAAATAAGTCTAGATAATGGGAGTTATGGTGAGATAATGGGAGATAAGAAGAAATAATGGGAGATAAGGAGAAATATTGCGAGATAAGTCGAGATAAGCCTAGATAATGGGAATAAGATGAGATAATGGGAGATAAGGAGAAATAATGGGAGATAAGGAGAAATAATGGGAGATGAGCAGAGATAAACCTGGATAATGGAAATTATGTAGAGATAATGAGAGATAAGGAGAAATATTGGGAGATAAGGGGAAATAATGGGAGATACTTTGTTACGTTGGGTAACATAAGAAATAAGCAGTGACGATAGTAGTGAATCAAGTTCACGCGAGCGGAGCCGCGGGCTCTGCTAGTATATATATATATATATATATATATATATATATATATATATATATATATATATATATATATATATATGTATATATATATATATATATTTATATATATATATATATATATATATATATATATATATATATATATATACATATATATATATATATATATATATATATATATATATATATATATATATATATATATATATATATAATATACATATATATATATATATATATATATATATATATATATATATATATGTATATATTAAAATTCCAGGTTTCTATTCAGTATTTGGAATTTTCAAGTGCTTTTGCTGCTGCTGCTACTCAGTACTGTGATCTGATGCTACTCGATACTGTGATCTGCTGCTACTCGATACTGTTATCTTGCTTCTGCTGAGTAACAGCAGCAGCAAGAGCACTTGAAAATGTCTAATGAGATTCTGGCGAAACGTCGTGCAAATTGTTTATTAGACGAACGGATTGAAACCCAGAATTTTAATGTATTACATCATCTACATCATCACCATTAGCTTATTCCATCCATAGTCGGATGTAAGCTTACCCAAATTGTCTCCAATGAGCTTTGTTGTTTGCTTTTTGCTTCCAATGGTGTCCCGCTAATATTTTTATATCGTCCATCCATCTTGTCTGTAGTCTACCTCTGCATCTTTAGTGTTATCTAGGCCTCTATTCAACTATATGGCGCGTCCATCTGTTATCATTCAGCCTTGCGATATGCCCCGCCCAATTCCACCTCAATATACATATTCGTTCTATTACATCTGTCACTTTTGATCTTCTTCATATCTCGATGTTAGGAATATGATCTTGGAGTTTAATATTTAGCATTCGCCTCCCCATTGCTCTTCGAGTTACCTGGAGTTTATTTATTATAATTTTATTTAAAGCCCACGTTTCAGTATCGTATGTTAATACCGGCAGTACATATTGATCAAATACTCTAGCTTTTATTGTATTTGGGATGTCCAATTTAACTGTAGATTGTAACCTTCCGAACGCAGACGAAGCTATCGAGACTCTTCGATCTAAGTCGCCCTTTAAATTATTTTTTGATATGTCAGTTTTTTTTCCTAAATATATGAATGTTTGTATCTTTTCTATTCTTTTACCTTCTCTTAATAGTTCTTTGGTGTTATCTTCACTTCCTTTATTCAAATATTTGGTTTTGGTGTAGTTTATTTTTAGAACTATTTCTCTAGACGTTATTATTTAATTCCATTCTTTCTTATAGTTCTTCTATTGTGTTGGCGAGCAGAGTGATATCATCTGCAAATCTTAAGTGATTTAACCGTTCACCGTCCATTAGTATTCTTTTATTTTCCCATTTTAACGATTTGAACATGTCTTCTAGAGTTAAAGTGAACAACTTTGGGGATATCGAGTCGCCTTGTCTAATTCCTCTTTTAATTTTGATTTTATTTGTTTTTTCTTCAAGCATTAATTGTGATGTGGCATTTTTATATATGTATTCAAGAAGAATTGTGTACATTTCATCGGCTGTTACTTAAGGCATTAATGACTGCCCATATTTCTACCGAATCAAATGCTTTTTTTGCTGTATCCCCATCTAAATCCCGCTTGTTCACGTGGTTGATAACTGTCTAATTTGTTCGTTAATCTATATGTTATGATTCTAGAGAGGATTTTGTATAGTACCGATAACAGGCTGATGGGTCTGTAGTTCTCCAATTTAAATTTGTTTCCCTTTTTGAATATAAGCACAATCAAGGAGCTTACCCAAGGTGTTTGGTATTTTACTTTCTATGAGGCATCTGTTAAATACAACTTGAAGAGATTGTATTATCAGTGCCCTTCCATACTTTATCATTTCTATAGTTATTTTTCATCCCCTGGTTCTTTGTTGTTGCGCATATATTGTAAGGCGTTCATTATTTCATCCGTTACATCGGGAATTTCTTCAGATCCCACATTTCTTACTCTCACTCTATTTCCTTGTTCTTTCCCGGGCGGTGGCGATATTTTCGTGTTTTTCGTTGAGTTTCGGATCGCGAAGTGTGTACATGACAATCGAACGCCCGGCAATGTCAACTCGTTCAACGAGCATTGTTACGGTAATGTTTCGATCTATTTAATTATTTTGGCCACTGCAAACGAGAGAGATTAGAAATAAAGCAGAGTGTAGTATTAGAATTAAGACAATAAGTAAAAAATTTGGAGGTTTATGAGAATAATTCTGTAAAATCGTATAAAGCTAACGGAACGATAAGCGACGACCTTGATCGTTTTACTGTTTACGGTGATAAGAAATATAAGCAACAGTTTTTTTTTTCTCCCGTGTTTGAAAATGGAATATACGAGGAACACACGTAAAGTTTTTATAACAGAAAGAACAATGGATATCGATGATTATACCTCAGGAGACTCGAAAAGAGGAAAAGTCGAAGAAAAAGAAGAGCGCAATGGGATTATTCAAGAAGAGTAAAAAGCTGATAAGAATACCACAGAAAGAGAAAAAGGAAAGAGTAGAAGAGATAGACAATTTGATAGAAATGATCAGAGAGCTAATGTCAGATATAAAGGATATAAAACAAGATCAGAAGAGATACCAACTAAGAAGGAACCAAAAAAAGGAGAATGAAGTATTGAAAGAGGAAAATAAGATAATTAGAGAAAACATGAGAAGTATGGATTTGAAGATGAGTAGACTGGAAAAAGATAAAGTAAGGAATAATATTGTAATATCGGGAATGAAATTTGAAGCGAATAGCCACCCAGATCTGAGAATAGGTGTAGAACCTTTTATGGAGAGGAGTATGGACACAAAAGTACAGATTAAAGATGGGATAAAAATAGAAGCGACTATATACAAGATAGAACTTGGAAACACGGGAGATAAAGAAGCTGTAATGAAAAATAAAAACAAATTGAGAAACCTAAGAGAGAGAGTTTATATAAACAATGATTTAACAAAACATGAACGAGGAATTCAAAAGAAATTGAAGCCTATAGCAGAGACCCTGGCAAAGATTAAGGATACGGAAGAGAAGACTAGTAAAATGAATACAAATAAGAAAATAATCAAAGAAATAAATAGGAAGAAAGAAATGGGAAATAATTATCGAGTTATTAGATTGAGAACACAGAATAATAGGGGTATAAATGGAAAAGAGGATAAACTGACAGAAGAACAACAAATGCACTATGTAGGAATCATTGAAACAGAAAAGAAAGGAAATTGATGCAAAAATTAGAAGGAAAAGCATACAAAAATCAACATAGAGACATAATACCGGAACAAGATACAGAACTCACACAAGCAGAAGAAACTAATACAGAAGAAACAAAAGAGTCAATCGGCAATTTAAACAGGATGGAAGGATATAGAGGGAAATATGGAAAAGACAAATATAGAATAACTCAACTCCACGGGCCTTACACTCCTAACAAAAGGGCTAAAAAGGCACAAGGATTAAGTAAGTAAGTAAGTGACAGATTTTTGCATTCCAATTAATTCACAACTTTACGAAAATTTTAAAATTAGGCGACGAAAGCGGTAATCAATATAAAAAATAGCTCTTTCTATATGTTTTATTTTATTAATAAAGCATGTTAAATCGCAATTTGCAACATATGATATTATTTTACAGGGAACTAATAGAACTTACTGTTTAATGTTTTAAACAATAACTCTGTATATGTGATTGTCAGTAAAATGAAAATTAGGATAAATTTGTTCAAAAAACAATAGTAATAGAACAACTCTGGGGTTAGAATAAAGATAAAAAGTCTTTAATTGATGTTTATTGCTCTTAAATATCAATGAAATAAAAAAAAATGTGTCAAAAATTTCAAATAAGGAAAAAATATAAGTTGGAGGAAAGCCTAAATAAAGAAAGCAGCTAACATGTAGTGCATTTTAGTAATAAGCAAATAACAAACTTATAAACATTGGGACTCTGAACTAGGAAAACGAGCTCCATTCGAATTCATGTATAGACCATATGACTTGACTGTAATACAAATAGACTTCAAAAAAGGGGTTACAAAGATCTATGAATTTAATAAAAATCGGCTCACAAAAGAAAACAAGGAATAAAACCTTATTATAAATATGAATAAAACAAAATATACGTGTGTAGGCGGTAAACTGAAAGAACTAAAACTGAATAAATATTTTCGAACTTTTCCTTGGATAGACATTTGTTTTAGATCCGACGACCCATCTGATTGCGCTACGGAGATTTCCGATGTCATTTCGGCTGACATAGAAGCTTACATCTCTTTTTCGAAGAAATGCCTTTCCAACAGCAATGGAAAGATGTTGCTTCTAAACATCATGCCTACCGACAGTGACGTGAAAATACTAACGTTATACATCAAAATATCTTTGTTGGTATCCGAAACAGATGCAAAGAAATTATCGACGTAACTAAGGAGTCACACTACCAAAGAATTAAAAACAAATTTCTTGCCTGCCCTAACAATTCTAGGTCCTTTTGGTCAGTCACTAAGGCTATTAGTCAAAATTTCACTAAATCCACTATACCACCACTCACATTGCTGGATAATACTATTGCAACAACATCAGTTCAGAAAGCTAACTTGTTAGCTGAACTTTTTGCTTCACATTCTACTGTCGATTTGTAAGGACAAAAAAAACCACCAACTGTTCCCATAGCGCAATCAAGGAGGCCCGATATGGTCTTCAGGCAGCGTATCATAAAATGTATTTTAATGAAGCTAGATAGCAAAAAAGCTTTTGGCGCTGACGGTATACCTGCCATAAATCTCAAAAAATGCGAGATAGAACTAACACCAGTTTTCTGTAGACTTTTCTTTTCTGCTGAAAGTAAGCTACAGGTCAGCCGATACCCAAAAAGGCAAGTTCTATCTTATATAACATATGTTTGGAACAACAATCGAGCGCTTTGGAATATCTCGAGCGGTTGCACTTGATATATTCAAGGCATTCGACATGTTTCGTACGATGGATTGTTGGCTAAGCTATGCTCTTAAGGTATGTCTAAAAAGTCCTGTTTATGGCTCTCCTATTTCCTCAGAGAGCGTTCTTTACCAGTGGCAGTCGACGCTCTTTCTAATACCTTCACTATCAACGATGGTGTGGCCCAAGGCCCCATACGGTCTCCTACTCTATATTTCATCGAGATCATTGAACTGCTGGAAAGGACCAGGAATCCAATCTACAGCTTTGCAGATGACAGTATGTTTATTTCTTCATTCACTTTGAACGCTCTAACATCGTCTACTCATCCCAATATCCGCAGACCGCAGGAAGTCGTTTAACTTAACAAAGACCTGAAAGAAATTCTATTTTATAGTATCAGTAACCAAGTAGAATTTAACGCTACAAAAATTCATGGGGCAGTTTTTTCTAGAAAAGCTAACGTTTCTGAACCCAACATAAATATGTCCGAGCACTCCATTCCTCTAGCATCGTCACTCAATTTGGTAGGCGGTAATTTGGGAGCAAATATGTCTTGGCACGAACATGTTGCAAGCATAGCAAAGAGGGCTTTTCAAAACCTGTGAATATTACTTCGAACTAGAAAGCATTACACTCCACAATAACTATTAATACTGTACAAGGCTGAAACTCGACCAGCGATGGAATACCGTCCCAAACATACACTGCATTTATTGGATTCTATTCAGAGGAAAGCTGTTCGCCTTATTGGAGACCCAAAACTTACCAGCAACTGAGACGC
>CM032446.1:105792956-105987956 GCA_019049505.1 Pachyrhynchus sulphureomaculatus | reverse complement strand
TTGTGACAATTATAAAAGGGTGACCATACTATACTCGCATATTCTAATATACTTCTAACATAGGATATGTATAGATGTTTTATGCAATTTGTACTTCTAAAATCTTTTGTGCTTCTGACAATTAAGCCATACATACATACATATATATATATATATATATATATATATATATATATATATATATATATATATATATATATATATATTTATACATATATATATATATATATATATATATATATATATATATATATATATCTGTGTGTGATGTGCGTGTGCTCGCGCGCACGTGTCTGTGCGTGTGCGTGTGTGCGTGTGTGTGCATGTATTGTTATTACGGAAATAGGATATTTTTAAAATTAAAAATAAAATTAATGTTTAAGCTCAAAAATGGTATCTATTTTAATTTGAATCAATAGGGCCCAAAACGGAGAGAGTAATCCTCTATCGGAAATCAAGATTGACTGCAAGATTAAGAGCTTTAGTAATGTAATAAAGGAACATTAAATAAAAAACGGATTTTTGTAACTTCTTGTAACCCAGATTAAGTATAAATTTACACCCACAGAAAATAAATGATGGAGGAGGTGAAAAAACACAACCTTTTTTCAAGAAGTTTAAGCATCAACTGATTTTTAAACCTATAATTTTTTCCCAAAATAAATAACAACAACATTTTCAAGAGAAAGCCTTATTGGTGGCACCCTAAATGTATACGTTCTATTAACATTTTTTTATAAGAAATATAACATATTTCTAGCCACTGAGCAGGTATTAAGAAAATAATATCTATACAAAGCCAAAGGCACAGCACAGCTACAGGAGCGACTCGTGTACGAAAAAACTGATTCACATTGGTCTTGAATAGCGTCAAGTTATATTCGGTGGGAAAAACTGTGTTGTCATATCCCAATCTCTACCGTATACCATATATGTTAATATTAAAAGTCATAAAAAATAATATGATCTTCCTGAACTCTTAGAACATCCAAAAAACATATAAAATAATGTATTCGAGATACCCCCTCCAACTTCCTTTCACGGTGTACTGCTATATAATTGAGTATAAATATTTATACTCAAAATTTGTTCATTCTTCCAAACAAATAAAAGAAAAAATTCCTCTTATTGTAACGAAACAAAATTTATCGACCCCTAATCCTTTTATCTCCTTCCCTAAAGCGCCTTCCCTAATGTAAGTACTATGAACGTATCAGACTTGAAATTTCGCTTCATTTGGTGTTTATCACGGCAACGAATCAACAGACATCAGCCACTATGTTTTGCACCATCTAGAGAATTTGAAACAGGATTTTTTTTATGAATATAATTCAGAAATATTTAAAATCTCAACACATACGTACTTGAAGTGAACAATAATACATAAATAAATAAATATTGAAGTTGACCTTATCTCATGAATAACTTAACAAACAGTACAAGTAGATATTTGTAGTTGATAGCTAAGAACAGGAAGGGCTTAAGGGATATTTAGAACTTTATTTACATAATAGTAGAGTTAAAATTGAAAATAATAAAAAAATAATACTTACTTAAACTAACTAACTCAAAATTTCTCGACTGCAAGAACCTGGAAATAGATAAAACGATATATACGAACCGACCCCTCTAACCCGTCCTCTTTAAAGTTTTGCTAGTGGTATGGAGTGTCCCGGCAAAACTATGTATGTAGGAAAAATTGCCGTCTGGATTTTTGTAGCGTTTCTTACTACTGTCACCCCAAGGTAAAAAAAAAATTACAAGTCTTTAATAAGTTAACTCTTGATGTCTACTCGAATTTGTACGGGTAGGTGATGTTTGACGGTTCCAGATAATTGTAGAAATCAGAATAGTATCATCAGAAAAGTGTAGATTAGATTTCTGGTCTGTTTTACTAAATTGTTGTGTAAAGGAAACATCGTAGGAAACAGTGTGGAGCCATGGAGCACACTGCTGTAAACAGTGAAGATATCGGAAAACCCTAAACTGCCATTTGTAAAGAACGCTCTTTGGGAAATACTGAAGCTATAAACAAAACCTTTTAGAGGTTCCATAAGAGTGTAGCTCAGCCAACAAAAATGTAGTCAAGTGCCTTGAATATAGCAAGAGCAACCGCTTGGGATTCTCCAATTGATATTACTGAGAGTAATTCGACTAGTCGGTAGTCGTTTGGCTTTTTGACTTTTTTGGTTGTCGGCTGAACTCTAACGCATTTCCAACAGGAGGGAAATACATTTGTTTTGCAAGACAAGTACAAAAGTCCACAGAAAAATAGTGTTAGTTTGCTGGCGTATTTTCCTAACAAAAGCTGCCTGTACATTGAAATTTTTTTCTAAAAAGTGGATTCATTTTTATGCTGCAACAACCATTTGTAAGTTATTTCTTTGTTTGTCAGTTTCGAAATCACATAAAAACTTCTGAACGGATTTAGATGAAATTTGACATAAAGACAAAGCAGATTATGTCCTAAAAAATTATATAAAGATGTGTCAAATAAATTGTCAATTATTTTTGTTGAACAGATCTATAGATTTCTTAGTAGAGCAGGTAACTAGGCACACTGTGGCAGGTAATAGGCACAGGTTGGTGCACCCAGGGCTGTGTTTCCCACCGAGTGCAATTTACAGCGATTCAAGAACAACATGAATCGCTTTTCCTGCACACATGCCGCTCCTGGAGCGATTTAAGGACTGCCCTGTAGCACGTGTGCTAGACCCATAAAAAAAAACTAATTTTGGCTGCTACTTTTAAAAGTCATTAAGAGTATATATCAACATAACGCAATGTTTTTTTTTAGTTGGAAAAACATGAAAAATTCTTTTACAAAGAACACATTTTTCTTTATATAAGTTACATAGGATTGTAGTATATCTGCAAAATAATTGCGCTATAATGGAAATTACTAAATGGATTTAATAATTTTTCTACTAATAGTCAGTCTGTCTCTTAAAAAAAAAGACAATAAAATATTCATTGGCTATATCCTGTACTATTAGAAGTGACATGCATTAGCTTGTTGGTTCATAACTGATAGTTAACTGTCATAATTAAGTACCCTTGTAAATATAGTAAAAATAAAGCATATAGAGCAGAAAAATACACTAATACGACGAGCTTTGATGAATAATAACATGCGACATACATGTCATAGCGAGCGAAACCGCGGCTACAATCTAGTGACAAATAAAAATAGACATATACTATAAACATAAATTCGGAGCCTTAAAAACCTTTAACATATATTTTCGGGAACTTTCCGGATATCGGATGATTGAATCACCTTTCAAATGAAGTTGGCTTAGGGGTTTTCTTGAAAACAAGTGGATTTATGGCTTTTCGGAGAGCGCGACAGTGTTTTTCTCCGAGCCGTATAAAGTGATATTCATGAGACCCTTACTTTAACCGGTTGTTTTGTCTGAAAAGTATAGCATAGTTCGTAACACGTTTCTATTGTAGCTAACTTAAAATAAATGATCTTTCGATTTTTTATTAACTGTCATACTTTTTTACAGAAGAGTTGATTTTGATTAATGACCTTAATAAGTCAAATTCGTCATACTAGTATTGTTAAGTAGAAAATAAATAAAATGGATGTTATAATATTTCAGGGCATATTATTCTATGTTTTTGTACGATATTCACAACATTGATCATAAGTTACATATCATCACAGCGATTTATTAAGTTTTCTTTACACGGTCAAAATAATATTGACACTGTATAAAGTAGTGTCAACAAGATTGACTAAAAAGGTTGCTGTGTACAGAATTTCGCCACCAAAAATAATATATTATAGTAGTTTGCTTAGGAACCAAATTACATGTGCAAATAATTACACAGGAAAGAAGAAAAATACGATACAATATTTTGTATGTATAGGGTGTAACATCTGAGTAAAGAAGTATGATTATTTTAAATTTGAAACTAAAAAATAAAAACCATATTAGAGCACTAATACAGCTACAGAGATTTTAGACAAAAAAAAATCAGCTTTGAAATTGACAATAGTAAATTCTGTACACCAGAGAGTGTCGTAACTGCATTGGCGTAATTCTACAGGAATGAATTTTTAAAAATTGTTATTAAACTACTTTTTCTTATATGATCTAAACCAATGACTTTTGTCATAACTGCATTGGCGTAATTCTACAGGAATGAATTTTTAAAATTGTTATTAAACTACTTTTTTTTTGTATGATGTGTACTTTATGATATACAAAATATGATGACTTTTCTATATTTACTGTTTTTACTTTTCTCTGCGTACTGTAGTTACGACAATTTACCACTAGAAAATTTTCATTGTAGATGCAACGATAACCCAAAAATCACAAATTTTGTAGTTATGACACTTTACCTCTGGGGTACAGAATTAATTAAAAGCTAAATTTTCAGTACTGCAAGATTTCCTATAAAAGATAAAACAATTCAATATTGGAATGCAACTGTAAGTTTACAAAGGCTTATTTTATAATTGTTAGGTTTAAGAAATAACAAGACGTATCTATTAATTTGTACTCATTTAGCGGTTTTGTTTTTAACAAACATTTGATATCTATATTAAATTTATTAACATAACTTGATTAAATTTTACTTAATGGTGACAAATGATTGTAAAGGGAGCAAATGACGTAAAAATAAGGCAAGGGGAAAAATATGTGGAATATATTTTATCATTAATTGTGATAAATATATGTGCAAGTAGTTAGCTATATTATTAAATATTTAATTAAAGAATGCTAGTAACCTACAAAGCAAATATAAAAAATTTAGGATTCTAAAGCTCTAGTAGCGAAAAAAACTAAGCAGGAAAAGCTTTGGGCGCAAAAAGTATCATCCATCTTTTTAAATTATATTTTATTTGACTTGCGAATGTGCATCCCTTGATTAATGTTATTTTGACAGGTGAGTGCCAGACGTTTCGCCAAAATCACAGGACATTTAAGCAAGGGTTTCAACTATGCCATAACACCACACAGAATTACCGCAGAAGAAATAATTGCCAAGATCAAATTAATCTTATCCTTCTGGAATGAAGAATCGCAAACATCTTAAGAAATAATGTTAGACAGACGGATGATCATTGGCCCGCGATGATTCAACAGTGGAGACCTTGGTTGGGAAGGAGAGTCAGATGCTGGCCTCATACGTTGGGGCCACGATTTGAAAAAAGTCGGAGTCCTGCATTGGAAGCGCATGGCTTAAAATAGAGGTAGATGGAGAGAGTTGGGATAGGGCTATGTCGAGAGTTCGATGACAGAGGGCCAAAGAAAAGAAAAATAATTAAAAGAACGATACTAAAACAAAACAGCATACAAACGAAACCTTAAGAACTACCTCACAGCAAACCAAAAATCACGCTTCCACACCTCAAAAAAACGACTAATCGCATTGGAACACATCTACGAAAATATACCATATCCGCCGTCTATAAACCATGTAAAACAATAAGGTAATAAATCAGAAATCCCAAGGACAAAATGATGATATAGATCTACAAAGGAAATATAAAAAAATTAGGATTGGAGAGCTCTAGTAGCGAAAAAACTAAGCCGAAAAGGCTTTAGGCACAAAAAGTATTAGCCATCTTTTCAAATTTTATTTTATTTGAGTGGCGAATGTGCATCCGTTGATTAGTGTTATTTTGATTGGTGAGTCCCAGACGTTTCGCCAAAATTATAGGACATTTAAACAACGGTTTCAACTATTCACCCTAAAATCAGGCCAAAACTAGACTCCCGAGAAAAATTTAGCAGGTACCCTAAATTATTACGGCCTTCTAAAAATTCACAAACCAGGCACCCCTCGTCTACCTAACATAAGCACCTCTCAATAAACTTTAAAAACACCTTGCCAGTATATTACAGTCCAAAGTAGAACAAGCCGAATCATATATTAAACTCTGAAAACTTCACAATGATTTTTCACACCGTGAATCTCTAAAAAAAACGAGATAACAGCAAACTTCGACGTCAAGTCCCTGTACCCTCGCATTCCAGTAGATGAAATCCTCCAACCAATTACACGTAGCAAAGATCTCTCAGATTAAATAATAGATTTCACGAGAGCATAAAAAATGGATATTTCTTATTTGACAACCAAATATACAGGCAAATAGTAGATGCCGTCCTAACTTCATCTCTATCATCAACTATAGCCAAACTCTTCATGACCTACGAAAGAATCGTCTTAAACAAGGGCACCCTAAAGAACTCCACAAATTATTTAATCACGTGAATACTTTACACCGGCCTTTCTTGAACCAACTGCCTTTCTTAGACGTGCTTGTACAGAAGACTGCAAGAGGGCATCTCAAGCATACAGTATACAGAAAGCCAACATATACTAATATATACTTACATTTACAAGCAGTAGCCAATACCCAGATCTTTCCTTTTAACTGACACCACTAACAGGCAGATAATTAAAAGAGTGCAGAAAGATCCAGAGGGCCATAGAGAGCGATGTTGAACATAAAGTTGTCTGATAGAAGAACGAATGAATAAATTAGAAAGACCACAGGGGTGTCGGATGTGAGAGAACGGATTGCCAAACTTAAATTGGGTTTTGCGAGAAACAATACCACACAGATGGATGGTTGGGATGGATAGTCAGAGGCTGGCGTCATGCGTTGGAGTGATGATTTGAGAAGAGTCGGAGGCCTGTATTGGAAGCGCATAGCTTAAAATAGAGGGATAGACCAATATCCAGAGTTTGATAACAGAGGACAGTAGAAGATAAGAACTTAGCATTTGTCATAAACAAGTCACATCAGCTCTCTTGCAACACTAGCTTGCGAAGGGACATAAAATTGACTTCAACATTACAAGACAACGATCATTCCAGATGGCATCGAGATCGAGAAATTCGGAATCTTAAACAAAAAGATATGAAGCTGTCAACCTCCCGACAGCATAGAAATGTTTACAAACTCTCCAGGAGCTTACACCACAGTTTACAACGCCGTGTCCGTCCAGGTCAACTCAAAGAAGGCGAAGCCACCCCCTACCAACCAGCGCTACAAACTACTGTCCAGGCGACGTATAAATACGGCACGCGCACCCGAACCTCTCAGTTAATCGTTTATCAAAACAATGTTGGGAAATGATTTTATCTAGACGTCTGTGACTCACCAGTTAAAACAACACTAATGAACGGAGACACATCAACAAATACATTTCTTTATCTTGAATCTATATATATATATATATATATATATATATATATATATATATATATATATATATATATATATATATATACAAGCGCGGAAAATGCATTTATCACTGAAAGTTGTCAAATATTATTATTCCTACATAAATTTAAATCAGTAAAAATACATGAGAGATCCTTTTTTATAAGTTATTGCTGCGTAGAATCAAAAAATGAATTGAATATTTTAATTTATTTGAGCTACAATTAGCTAGGGAATAACAATTTCTTTTTTATTAAATAAATAATTATTTCAGTTAGGCCAGCTATATAATACACTATGTATGTAAAACATCATATTTTTAAATATATAAAAGCTAAGTTTTTAAAAAATCTAAATCGATTAAAAGAAAATAAAATTTAAGACATGTTATTCAATAAGTAATATGTTGTGATGTGTCAAAAATTTTATATAAATGTTATGCAAAAATACCTCTGAATATTTGTCAAGATAAAACAAATACACACATATCACATGTAGTGATAAAATTGTATATTAATAGCCAAGTTATATGTGAACAATGTCATTTTAGTTAGGGTTGGATAAATATTAATATGTGATTTACATATTAAATTAGCGCGCCTAAGGGATTCTTAGACAATATTTGGTAAATTAGGGTTAGTCAGAATATCTTTAGAAAATTTAATATAGTAAGCAAAAAATACTTTACTATCATAATTTTTAATGCTTGCTCGTAATTTCAAAATATTTGAGAGCGAGTCGTCAAACAATTTGCATTTTACAAGCCCTGTTTTGTAAAAGCTACAAAATTCTTCATTTTATGAACAAGCACTGCCTATGTGAAAAATTAATAGATTTCTGGAAGACAATCTACAATTTTGCACTTTTAATTAAATTTTATAACAAGTACATTTAATAACAAAATATAAAAAAGGTAAAATGCAAATACGCAGTTAGAAACAAAAACTGAATTTGACTTAGACATACTAATTAATAACTTTTAATATAAGCTTAACAACTCTGTATTCTAATGATGGGTAATAAACTGGGATATACAATAAAAGAAGGTTGAGTAGTTTAATAACCTGCGTTAAAATTGCAAATAAAAAAAAAACACACGTAGTTTTCTGATTCCTGGACTTGGGGAACCCTAAAAATGTGTAACACGAAATATTCGAAGAGAACTACAGGTTCCTTTGCTATCTCAAATCTTATATGAGTATTAAATTTGAAATCGATATTTTGATTTCATTTAAGAGTTATAGTGCCAATAGAGCAGCAAACCACCAAACAGATCCACGGAAATGAACAACTGCGTTACTTGTGATCTAAAGACTCTATCAAGTAAATAAATAGAAAAATTTTAGAGAAGAATTATTTCACGAATAAAATGATTCGATCATGGAACTCAAAATAATAGTTTTGCTCAAAAACTGTATGTTTGTAAGTGAATACATATTAACTTTGTTTGTTATTCAAATATCATATATAACCAAACAAATATCTTACAAAGAATTTCAATAAGCAAGCCAAAAATTTGATATCATAACATATACCGGTTCCGAATGGCCAAAGTGAGAGGACTTTACTAGGCATAATACTACGGGTGGTTTACCATTGCATTCCCCAGTAATATAGTTCTAATATATTATTGTAAATAAATAGTAATAAAAATATTTGAAGTAGTTAAAATATAACGTTGCAACTTGTACAACGAATTAGCTGATATTTTCCCATTGACACAAAATAAGTAGGTTTCGTTACCAGTAAATTTATGGAATCGGTAAAAGTTTTCAAATAAAATAAATGAAACAAATGGGAAGTACTTAGAAGCTTAGTTTCGTTTTCCTCGAAGTTCGGATTCAATTGCTTCTGGAATTAAGGGACTTGTGTTTTAGATTTTAAATTAGATAGTTATATCTGTTGTAGTCTTTTATTTAATTTGTATTACAGTATGAAGGCTTTGTTTTCATAAAATGTTCATTGTTTGTATTTGGGGTGAATATAAGGTTACATATAGTTTTCAAGATTTAGAGCTTAAGTTTTAAATCTACTAGAAAAAAAAAGACTCTAATTATAATTGTTTAGTGATATCTTCCTAAAGACAAGGTTGAATTTTATTTATGAATATTTTAATAAATTAATGAAGAGGTACTCCTAAAATTTAAAATTCTTTTTTGTTTTTATAGCTTAAAGCGTGTTCAAAATTTAAATAAAAAAATTGTTGCTACATAATTTATTCCAGCATTTGACTTCACAATTAGTTGAACTTATATTTCTGAAGTTCTTGCATATTTTCCTGTTGCTTTTAATGAAATTTCATGTTAATATAGAAGTAAAGAAATGTATCCTATAAGATTAATAGAGTTAATTACTATCTGAATAACAAAATCTCTATACTGTCTCTTTCCAGGCTATTTGTGTCATGATGTGAAGGGGACAGGTTGTATTTTTTAATTTGTATAGGAATTAATATATATATATATATATATATATATATATATATATATATATATATATATATATATATATATATATATATATACATGTATATATATATATATATATATATATATATATATATATATATATATACATGTATATATATATATATATATATATATATATATATATATATATATATATATATATATATATATACATATATATATATATATATATATATATATATATATATATATATATATATATATATATACAAGGTGCCCCATATGTATGTAATAATTATTCTACAGCATTTATTAATTAGTGTATCAAAAAAATATTTAAATAAAAGTTATAGGGTGTTATATGGCGCATATGCTGACGTTGACAATAAAATGGTTTGAACTGTCAGTTCGAAGAAATTACGCCATCTTAATTTTTTTAAATGGAAAGCCCTACATATTATTTTATTTTTGAGTCCTACTAAAAATTCTATATAATATTTATCTAATATACTATATGCACCTCTTCTGCCTATCCATCGATTAGGAAAAATCACATCCAAATATCTACGAACATTGATTTCATAGTGAGGAGGTGCTCCGTCCTATTGATACCACAGATTCCTGTTAGGGGTATCCAAATTATTTACATCGGGAAAAAGACCTGCACAAGTTGGAATAACTTGTCCTTGGAGTAAATGTAAATACAGCTGTCCTGTAAGATTTCCATCGATAAAAAAAAAATATGAGGTCCACAAATCCCTGCTATCACGTTTATCATCTGTGGTCTTTGAGAATGGCCTGCATTTGTTAAAATTAATAATTATAATTGTTTAGTGACATCTTCCTAAAGACAAGATCGAATCTTATTTATGAATATTTTAATAAATTAATGAAGAGGTACTCCTAAAATTAAAAATTCTTTTTTGTTTTTATAGCTTAAAGCGTGTTCAAAATTTAAATAAGAAAATTGTTAATACATAATTTGATCCAGCATTTGACTTCACAATTAGTTGAACTGCATTATTTATGAAGTTCTTGCATATTTTCCTGTTGCTTTTAATGAAAGTTCATGTTAATTTAGAAATAAAGAAATGTATTCTATAAGATTAATAGAGTTAATTACTATCTGAATAACAAAATATCTATACTCTCTCTTTCCAGGCTGTCATGATGTGAAGGGGACAGGTTGTATTTTTTAATTTGTATAGGAATTAAATATATATATATATATATATATATATATATATATATATATATATATATATATATATATATATATATATATATATACATACATATATATATACATATATATATATATATATATATATATATATATATATATATATATATATATATATATATATATGTATATATGTATATACAGGGTGCCCCATATGTATGTAATACATACGCAGCATTTATTAATCAGTATATCAAAAAAATGTTTAAATAAAAGTTATAGGGTACTATATGGTGCATATGCTAAGGTTGACAATAAAATGTTTTGAATTGTCAGTTCGCAGAAATTACGCCATCTTGATTGTTTTATTTTTGAGTCCTATTAAAAATTATATATATTATTTGTCTAACATACCATATGCACCTCTTCTGCCTATCCATCGATTAGGAAAAATCACATCCAAATATAAACGAACATTTATTTCATAGTGAGGAGGTGCTCCGTCCTATTGATACCACAGATTCCTGTTATGGATATCCAAATTATTTTCATCGGGAGAAAAACCTGCACAAGTTGGAATAACTTGCCCTTGGAGTAAATGTAAAAACAGCTGTCCTGTAAGATTTGCATCGATAAAAAATGGAACAATGATATGAGGTTCGCAAATCCCTGCCATCACGTCTCTGTGGTGTTTGAGAATGGCCTGCGAGGAGTCCCGACCTTACGTCACTAGATTTTTTTTATGGGGTCATTTCAAAACCAAAGATTAACGAAGTCGATCTGAAACTGTAAAAGATGAAGTATGAAGTAGCACGGATCACCCCGGATTCTCTGCAAAACTCTATGCAGGCTGTTTATGATAGATTGGGCCATTGCGTCGCAAATAAATCCAGAGTATTTATTAATAGTTTTTTTTATCTTTTTTTTTATTTTAAATTTCAAATGACAATAATTCCAAAACAGTTCAATTTAGATATATGGTATGTTAGATAAATAAAGTCAAGATGGCGTAATTTCTTCGAACTGACAATTCAAAACATTTTATTGTCAACGTCGGCATGTGCGCCGTATAACACTCTATAACTTTTATTTAAATATTTTTTTGATACACTGATTAAAAAATGCCGTGGAATCATTATTCCATACATATGGGGCACCCTGTATACATAGGCTGCTATAAAAATAGTTTAGTATATTGAAATGGATGACACTATGGGCCAATAGGAGAGACATCTAATCCCTATTTTTATTAAACTTGAACATTTTTCAAAATTTTGACCACTGGACCACGTATTTTTAAAAACTAATGCGCTGCTTACGGCATAACTGAGATGAACATTGAAATGTCTAAACGAAAAAGATGGAGTTGGCAGAGCGAGTTGAAGACGATGCACCCATCTAAGATATGTCAAAAAGGTATTACGTGTTTACGTCTTGAAAGTACCGCTAAAATAAATGCTTTTTTCGTAAAATATTGCAAATTGGCAAAGCAAGAAATACCCTAGGTGCTTCAATCGCAATTTATTTTCCTTATACTTTGCTTAATTAAACAAAAACAGTTAATGTAACACAACTGAAAACGGATGAAGTCCATATTTCAGCAGTTTACCCGCTCTCTTATTCGTCAAATCCATCCTGAGATGCGTTTCGCCATATTTCGGTTTGTCAGTCAGGCTAGGATTGACAAACAAGAGAACAGCTCGAAAGCTGTATGCGTACTTAGTACAATTCGTTGTATCCTACCATCGTATTTCGGGATAAGTACCAATAAATTCTGTTATCTTATTTGTCAATTCTAGCCTGGCTGACGAACCGTGATACGGCGAAACGCGTCTCAGGATGGATTTGACGAATAAGCGAACAGCGGGTAAACTGCTGCTGAAATATGGACCTCGTCCTTTTTTCAATTGTATTACGTTAACAATATATGCCTGAGGAAGATCCCTCGACAAGCGCTACCTACTTTTAAGCGTTGACTGTGTCAACCATTCTGTCGGCTCGAAAGCTGATGTGTCAACTTTCGATGGAGTAATAGGTATACGTACTTAGTACAATTCGTTGTATCCTACTATCGTAAACAAAAACACTCAAAATGTCTAAATTTTAACCTATATCTGTGTTTAATGCATTTACTGGAAAATTTATAATGGTTCGGAAAGAAATAAATTTTTCGTTACTTATTCTGAAGAATGCAAATAATAAAATATTATAGTTATCGCAATAATAAAATAGTAAGTAATTTTCAATTTACCGTCAGATAGAAAGGGGCGGCGGTTAAAAGTTTGAGACTATCCCTTTAAATACTATTGCAAAAACTGGAGTAGAAATATAGGTATAGACAGAGTAACATAAAACAATCGAGTCACATGATAATCAGGTATCTCTACAATTAGTAGTTTAGGTTGTAAGTTTTGCAGAAAACATACTAAAATGCAAAATAAATACAAATTTATTAACCCCTCATTTTATAAAATTGGTGTTTTTTTTTACCAGAACCGTTATATATTGCTACATTAGTATGTACTAATGTAGCAATATATAACGGTACTTGTGAGATATAGCTGATTACAGAAGATTCAGAAGCACATAAAGAAAATCAAATATCGTTTAGATTATTTTCTGTAGTTTGTAGTTCCGAAACACTAATGAATAGAAAAATGCTACAACGAGAAAATATTTTTGTTTCTTCTTATCAGCAAAGCCTATTAAGTATATTAAAAAACAAAATTATTTTTTCTCTGAAAGAAAATTAGAGAGCTCAGTGACTACCTCTAAATGTGAAGTCATAAAATTTTGTTTTAAAGAAATGCAAAAAACAGCAT
Source organism: Pachyrhynchus sulphureomaculatus (assembly GCA_019049505.1). Classification (NCBI taxonomy): domain Eukaryota; kingdom Metazoa; phylum Arthropoda; class Insecta; order Coleoptera; family Curculionidae; genus Pachyrhynchus; species Pachyrhynchus sulphureomaculatus. Next base: position 105,974,327 of record CM032446.1, on the reverse strand, counting down.
GCTCAATTAACTTTTTCTTCTAAATTCAGCGTCAAGAAGAGTTATATAATTGATAAAATCATTTCGTAATACCTTCATGTATTATTTCAAAGGTTAAGCAAACTGTATTGCAATGTAATTTAAATAGACCCAAAATTGATTTTAAAATCCATTTTTATATAAAAGTTATAAAACTAACTTTTAAAGTTTTCTGTAAAGGCCAATTTCTATGTTTACTGTTATTGAGGGACATTTAATAACAGAAGTATATTTTATTCTTAAATACAGAAAAATTCAAATATACTGCTATAATTGTATATGCTATTGTTTAATTTTTCTTAAAATGCTAATAGATACTACAATAATTCCAAACCATTTCTAAGGCAATTAAAACCAGGACGATGCTCCAAAATAAGAGAAAGCTTACATTAACTAAAAACCAATTTCAAATTAAAAAGAATATATTTTACCAGGTCAAATTTTACTTCTAAAAAATCAAACTTTTTAGGATAACATCTGGAAATTAAGTGTACATAAAGCAAGAATCGATCAAATCGAAGAACTTTTACAATTAGAATCCGAAATGGTAATTTCTAAACCATGAACAGGCCCATAGAGGTAAGGCAAAACACATAAAGGTCGTAGTTCGTAGAAATAGAAAAACGCCCGTAATATCACTACCTGTCTTAAAAGTGCCGGGAAATACAACGGTATGTTTCGGCAGCTGGAAAACGTTGAAGGATATCGTAACATTTTCGTCAATATATGTTTTATGCTAGAAGTAGAAATGTTATGATCTTATAATGCACAATCTCTTTAAATTCGTGAATAACTTCTTTAATGTTTTTTTTTTTAAGAAAAGTTGTATGATTAACATGAAACAATTATGTTCAAAAAATGTTTAAAAAAATCCAAACCGCATAAAGTGTTTTTATAAATAATTTTGTTATACTTCGTGATTTCAAAAACGAACTTGGCAAGTTTTACTACTCAGTATATATCACCACTACACCAAACACTTTATTTTTGCACTCGACGCGCGTTTCGCTAACCATGTTAGCTTCATCAAATGATTGACTCAATCATCGCTTCTGATGAAGCTAACATGGTTAGCGAAACGCGCGTCGAGTGCAAAAATAAAGTGTTTGGTGTAGTGGTGATATATACTGAGTAGTATCATTGTGCCAAAGATTCCACATTCCCAACTTAGTTGGCAAGTTTTCATCATCTTTAGTCCATAAAAACTAACTTTTTAAACTTTCTGGACACATTATAACATAATCTTAACACTTCTGTATTTTTACAGCGTAATGATTAATTTAATATAATGTAGTGTTCTATTTATAAAGTATTCCCCGTAAACCTGATGCGATTTTTTTAAAAATTGTGTGTAGTTCTACGCATCAAAACTCGGACAAAAAAAAATGTGCTACTGATTTATATATATTTTTGCTTTTTTAAAATAAGCTTTTAATCCTCTGTCATTACTATTATAGAAATATCTAGATACAATTTGGTTTCAAAAATTAATGGTAAATTAGATTGTTGTAAATAAATTTATATTAAAATCTATTACACACGAATATTTTTTATATTATACCAATAGTCAACTTGATTCTCCAGTGGCGTTATTCGCTTTCTAAGTGAAAGCTTCGAGAGGGAGGTTTCGTAAAAATAACTAATCGCTTTCTTGTAAAATTAAGTTAAAAGGATACTACCAAAAAAGAGAAAACTGCTAAAACTCCCTACGATGGAAATTGGAGTGTCACGAGAAGCATGAACGTACTTCGGTAATGAATAAATAAGTGCAGAAGAATAAAAACTCATCTATTCAACAAGCTATCATCTTCGTGTAAACTTTGATTATTTGACAGAGGTTTTTACTCTCCCCTGCAGCATTGACACTAATACAAATTTTGACTACACCAAACAATCTTTTAGTAAAGAAACCATCTTGTAATATAATGAAAACAAATTTAGGATCAATATTTATTTAGCTTAGAAATGCATCTTTAAACATTTATTAGCTGTAAGAATTATCTGTCTATCTTTGGGATGGAACCCATCGTTTTTCTTATAATGTAAACGTGGTGCTGAGAGTATTTTGTTTGCGAATTAGTGTACTACTTGCCATGGAATAATCAGGAATCTTTACTCCTTATACCAGAATATATTTAATTCCTTTAAAGTATACAAATAATGTCAAAAAATAAAGTAAAAGCTGAATTGGATAGAAAAGTCTCGTTAGCTTGATCTGCGTTCGGAAGGGTACGATCTACATTTAAATTAGATATCCCAATTACAATAAAAGCCAGAGTGTTCGAACAATATGTACTGTCGGTATTGACATATTTCACTGAAACATGGGCTTTAAATAAAAGTGTAATAAATAAACTCCAGGTAACCCAAAGGGCAATGAAGAGAAGAGTACTAAATATTAGACTCCAAGATCGTATTCTTAACATCGAAATACGAAGAAGACCAAAAGTGATGTAATACAACGAATATGTATAGTAAGTTGGAATTGGGCGGGGTATATCGCAAGGATGAATGATAACAGATGGACACGCCGTATAGTTGAATGGAGACCTAGAGAACACAAAAGATGCAGAGGTAGACCACAGACAAGATAGACGGACGACATAAAAAGATTAGCAAGACACGATTGGATGCAGACAATAAACAACAAAGCTCACTGGAAACAACTTTGGGAGACTTATATATAGATAAAATTATATATATATATATATATATATATATATATATATATATATATATATATATATATATATATATATATATATATATATATATATATATATATATATATATATATATATATATATATATATATGTATATGTATCTATATATATATATATATATATATATATATATATATATATATATATATATATATATATACATTTTTTATTTAATTTTCTTTCTAAATATTTCGATGTTCGCCAGGCATGGTATGTCACATATTATTCATACATGGCAGATATCAAAGTAATTTGGAAAAAAAACAATTGCACCGCACCGCTAATTTCGTACTCATAATTTCTAAAAAAACCTATAAAATTTGTTTCAAAAGTGGTTTTTTGAATATTTACTGTATAATAGCATAACGTTGTCCACCGATTATCTATTTTCATTTAATTATTTAAATATTTTGTTCACTATATTTCACGACAAAATAAGGTGACCCAATATTACTTAATTTTGACTGAGAACATTATTTTTTAATACAAACAAAAATAATCACATCTTCTGAATTATATTGCAAAAACCTGTATAGGTAATTAAAGTAAATTCGTGATGCAAAACGATTTTTGCACATTTAGTTCCAACTGTACATTTATTTTTTTAAATTAAAAAGGAAAAGAGAGGAAAATGATAATCATAACATACTATGGAAACGTAAGAGAGAATGACCATAAAATAATGTATTGTGCGACATGGAGAATCGTTCATTATATGCTTATATATTGTCAGTCTGCAAGAATTATTCGTCAGTTTACATTGTGTAAATATCAAAATGAGGAACATATACTTAAAATTATATTTGTATTCATAATTTCTAAAAAAAATCAAATAAAATATGCCTCCAAAGTACTTTTTTCTGAATATTTGCTATAAAATAGCATTTATCTTCATTCTTATATTCAACTATCTAGTTAATTTGATTTCTCAAAAAGTAAGGGGCCACTTCTACTTAATTTTGACTGAGAAAATCAAAGAAGGCAGAAAGTAGTGACGGTCTATTTTAAATTATTTAGAAGATTTGAAATCCAATTATTTTTCAGGGTCCCTAAACAGAACATGGTTATACAATAAGAAACTAAGGCAAGCCAAATTACTTTTTCTTTTCTACAAAAATATCCGTGCCACCTAAATTTTACTGCTAAAAATTGTTCAGTTTCAAGTCTGTATGTGGTTTTAAGTTAAAAAGAAAAAATGAAAAGAAAGAAAATGGTAAACTTAATGTATTATGGTGGCATGAGAGAGAATGACCATATAATAGTTTACTATACGAATATAGAAAATCGTTCATTATATGCATATACTGTCAGTAAGTAAAAAAAACGTCAGCATTCACAAGACGTAAATATAAAACTGTGAAAGACTTACGTTAAATTTGATAATCTTATTCATAATAAATAAAAAAAATTTTAAAAAAGAATAGTTGCAGCATAATAGCATTATGATTTCAACGGATTACTAATTTTTATTCATTTATTTAAATATCTAGTTAACTCATTTTTACGAAAAAGTAAGGCGAACGCTTTAACTTAAGAGAGAGAATTTAAAAAGTTATTAGGAAGACAGAAAGAAGTGACATGCTACTAGTTTTTCAAATTATTTAGAGGGTTTAAATTCATCAAAGTAATTTTCTGTGAACTTAAGAAGAACATGTTTATAAACAACTTAAATCTACCAAATTATTTTTTTTTATTTTCATAACCTAAACTTTATTTCCTAAAAATTGTTCATTTAGTCAAAATAAACATGTTATGCGAAACAATTTTTGTACATTTAGTTTCCACTAAGTTGGGAATGTGGAATCTTTGGCACAATGATACTACTCAGTATATATCACCACTACACCAAACACTTTATTTTTGCACTCGACGCGCGTTTCGCTAACCATGTTAGCTTCATCAAGAGCGATGATTGACTGTCAGTATGTCATGGTTAGCGAAACGCGCGTCGAGTGCAAAAATAAAGTGTTTGGTGTAGTGGTGATATATACTGAGTAGTATTTAGTTTCGAGTGTGTTTTTATTTTTAAATTAAAAGGAAAACTAGGGAAAAAATGAAAATGATTATCATAATATATTATGGTAACATGAGAGAGAATGACGATAAAATAATTTATTATGTGAATATGGAGAATCGTTTATTATGTGCTTATATATTGTCAGTCCGCAAAAACTATATAGTCAGCTTACATATTGTATTAATATAGAAATGTAGACATATTCAGTAAAATGATAATTGTATTTATAATTTCTAAAAACAATCCAACAAAAATTGTCTAAATCTTTTTGGTGAAATGTTTGCTATATAGCAACATAACGTAGTCAACCGATTATTTTTTAATCAATTATTCAAATATCTAGCTAACACAATTTCACGAAAAAATAAGGATGACACTTTTAATTAATCTTGACTGAGAAGAGTTATTAGAAAGGTAAAGCGTTCTCAAAATTATTTAGAGTAAATGAAAATATTTTTTTGTGTACTTAAATAGAGCCTACGATAAAAAATTTAAACCCAGCAGACTATTTTTTACAAACAACGAAAACTGGTGCATATATAAAATACATTAAACTGATAACCGTATTTACCACTTCTAAACAAATCCAATAAAATTTACCTCCAAATTTTTTTTTTTGGAATATTTGCTATATAATAACAGTTATTAAAAAAGTAAAAAGAAGTTACGGAATATTAGATTTAAAAATTATTTAGAGATATTTTTATGTGTATTTAAACAGAACCTCTTTATATAGTAAGAAACTTAAACATACAAACAAAAATATCCGAATCTTCTGAATTTTATTGCTAAAGTTTATTTACTTGGAAAAAGTAAAGTTGTTATGAAAACTTTTTTTGTATATGTGGTGTCAATGGTGCATTTTTTTTTAATTAAAATAAAAATGGGGAGAAAAGTGATAATCATAATATTTTATAATAACATGAGAGAGAATGTTGACTGTGTGAATATGGAGAATGGTTCCTTATATGCTTAGATATTGTCACTATATTCATAATCTTCAAAAAAATAAAATAAAACATGTTGGCCACTAAAGTTTCTAGTTTTTAGAACATTTGCTATCGAATAGCATATGTGCCAACGGACTATTCATTTTGATTTATTTGTTCAAATATCTATTTAACTTAATTTCACAAAAAAATAAGGGGATACTTTTACTTAATTTTGATTCAGAAAATCTATAAAGTTATTAACAGAAAAGTGTGACGTAATTACTTAAATAATTTGAAAATATCAAAGTATTTTTCTGTGTACTTAAACAAAACCTATTTATAAAACAAGAAACTTAAACCTGTTAAATTATTTATTTCACCAACAAAAATATCCGCATCACCTAAACTTTATTGCTCAAAATTGTTTATTTTGTCAAAATAGATTTGTCATTTAAAAATATTTTTTATCCTCAGATTTATGTGTGTATTTGATCTTTAAATTAAAAAAGACAAAACGCGGGTTACAAGAAAATGGTAATCATAAAATATTAGGGTAACATGAGGGAATGACCATAAAATAATTTATTATGTGAATATGGAGAATCGTTCATTATATGCTTATATATTGTCAGTGGCAAAAATAATTCCGTCAGCTTATATATTGTGTAAGGGTAAAATTGAGGATCATGTAAATGAAAATTATAATTATATCATCATGCCTAAAAAGAAAACAAAATTTACCTTCGAGACAGTTTTATATACTTTTGACTGAATAAATCTACAAAGTTTTTAGGAAGGTGGAAAGTAGTAACATGCTAATGGGTTTCTAAATTATTTAGGCGGATTTAAAAACATCAAAGTATTTTTCTGTTTACTTGTAAAACACAACCTGTTTATGCTATAAGAATCTTAAACCGACGAAAATTTTACATAAACTTTGTTGTTAAAAATTGTTTAGTTACTGAAAGTAAATAAAATATTTTTGAAATTTCTGTTTCAAGTGTCCATTACGTTTTCAATTAAAAATGAAAAGAGAAAGAAAAAAAAATATAACCATATTATAGTAACATGAAAGCAAATAACCATAAAATAATTTACTTTGTAATTATGGAGAATCGTTTATTATATGCTAATATATTTTCAGTATTTAAGAAAATATATTGTCAGCTAACGTACATATTGTATTTATGTAAAATTGTGGTTCATATACATTTAAATTAAAATCGTATCCTTAATTTTCAAAAAGAGTCAAGCTACTCACCAAATTATCTTTTACAAACGAAAAAAATCCGTATCACCTAAATTATACCACAATCAGCACAGTAAACTATCTTTATCTATCTTTGGAATCTATCTTTTTGTCAGAAGCGACCTCTCTTGCGAACGAGAAGAGGCTCTGGAGCCCCCTAACTTTGATGTTATGTGGTTAAAAATAACGACTCAACAAACCACAAGATTCATCTGCATCCTCTATCGACCTCCAAGTGATACTAACTTTAGAACACTTTTCGTTTCTCTTGCAGACACCATCAATTATTTACAAATTAACTGTCCAGATGCCGAAATTGCCATCCTGGGCGACTTTAATGTCCACAACATCAACTGGCTTAAATATTCAAATAATACCGACGAACAAGGTCGTGAAGCTGAATCATTCTCAATCAGTTGTGGCTTAACTCAGCTTATTGACGAACCAACACGGATCGCTGATCGACACGGGGAGTTCGCCAGTCTTCTTGATCTGTTTTTGACTACCAATCCGGAGATTTACAAGGTCACCGTAAATTCGGCGTTGGGTTCTTCCGACCATAAACTGCTTTCGACATCGAGTGTCCTACCAGTTAGTGACAGAGAGGCGCCTAAACCGCGCAAGATTTGACATTACAAATCTGCTAAATGGGAAGATCTCACAGAATATTTTCGAACTTTCCCTTGGTTAGACGTTTGTTCTCGATCCGACGACCCATCTGACTGCGCCAGGGAGGTTTCCGATGTTATCGTAGCTGGTATGGAAGCTTACATTGCATTTTCGAAGAAATGTCCTTCTAACGGCAAAGCTTGGTTTGACCGAAAATGCAAAGAAGCTGTTGCTTCTAAACACCTTACCTACCGACAATGGCGAGAAAATCCTAACATCATAAATCGTAACACCTTTGTTCGTGCCCGGAACATATGCAAAGGAACGAAGAAGGCACACAATCAGCAAATTAGAAACAAACTTCTCGCTTGTCCCAACAGTTCCAGGTCCTTTTGGTCAGTCGCTAAGGCAGTTGGTCAAAATTTCACCAAACCCACCATACCACCACTCACACGGCTAGATAGTTCTACTGCAACGACACCTGTTGAGAAAGCAAACTTGTTGGCCGAACTGTTTGCTTCCATTCTACTGCCGATTTCCAAGGAAAAACATCACCTACAATTCCCATAGTGCAGTCTAGGATGCCCGATGTTGTCTTCAGACAGCGTATCATAAAACGTATTTTAATGAAGCTAGACACTCAAAAAGCTACTAGCGATGACGGAATACCTGCCATAGTTCTCAAAAACTGTGCAAGGGAACTAACACCAGTTTTCTGTAGACTTTTCAACCTATCCTACAGAAAGGGAATATTTCCTTCCTGCTGGAAATGTGCCCCGGTTCAGCCGATACCTAAAAAAGGCAAGAAGACCTTGCCAAACAACTACCGACAAGTCGCACTGCTTTCAATAATATCGAAAGTTATTTAAAAGGCTGTCAATCAGCATCTTCTAAAATACCTTGAAGGATTCAACATTATTAGCGATCACCAATATGGCTTTCGTAAACATAGATCAACAGGAGATCTTCTGACTTATGGAAGATGTTTGGAACAACGCAATTGAACATTTCGGAGAATCTCGAGCGGTTGCTCTTGACATATCTAAGGCATTCGACCGTGTTTGGCACGATGGACTGTTGGCTAAGCTACGCTCTTATGGTATGTCTGAAAAGTTCTGTTTGTGGCTCTCATGTTTCCTCAGAGAGCGTTCTTTACGAGTCGCAGTCGACGGATTTCTTTCTAACACTTTTACTGTTAACGCCGGTGTGCCCCAAAGCATTTACATTAACGATCTGCAGGAAAAAGACCGCTTGCAGATGACAGTACGCTTATCTCTTCATTCACCTTGAACGCTCGAACATCGGCTGCTCAGGCGAATATCCGTAGACAGCTGGAAGTCATTCAACTTAACAAAGACCTGGAAGAAATTATATCTTGGGGTGACAGTAACCAAGTGGAATTTAACGTTACAAAAACCCAGGCGACAATTTTTTCTAAAAAAGTTAACGTTGCTGAACCCGACATAGTTATGTCGGGGCACTCCATTTCCCTAGCATCGTCACTCAATTTGTTGGGCGTTAATTTGGGGGCAAATATTTCCTGGCATAAACATGTTGCAGCATATAATAGCATAGGGTTGTCAACCGATTATTAATTTTTATTCATTTACTGAAATATTTAGTTAACTTGATTTCACGAATAGGTAGGTGTGTACTTTTACTTAATTTTGATAAATAATCTATAAAATGTTTAGAAAAAGAAATAAAAAAAGTAGAGACAGCTAACAATTTTCTAAATTATTTGGAGGGTTTGAAAACATTAAAGTATTTTCCTGTGTACTTAAACGGAATCTGTTCATACAATAAGAAATCTTAAACTTACCAAATTATTTCTTTTTTGTAAAACCAAAATATCCTCTTCACCAGAAATTTATTGCTAAACTTTGTTTACTTAGTCAAAGTAAATTTGTTACACAAAACTATGTTTGTACATTTAGTTCTAACTGTTCATTTATTTTCAAATTAAAAAGAAAAAGAGGGAGAAAAAAATAGTAATCATGATATATTATTATATTATGGTAACATGAGAGAGAATGTCCATAAAATAATTTAATATGTGAATATAGAGAATCGTTTATTGCAAGCTTATGTATTGTCAGCACGTAAAAAGTATATGGTCAGCTTATATTTTTTGTAAATGTAAAAAATCATATATATTAAAATTATAACAACATTCTAATCTAACATCTTTCAAAATGAAATCAATAAGGCTGCAATGGGCAACACACCTATAGAGACTGCCTGGCGGGCGTGTTAAGCAAGCAGTGAATGGGTGACTGTACAACAAAAACCCTTGGGCTTTCCACGCCTACGGTCAGTATAAAGACAAGATAGCGAAGGACTTGGGAGATCAATACACAAAATTAAATAGATCTAATAATCAAAAACAATGAAGGTGTATCGGCTTGCCGAGAAAAACACACCCTGCTTTATAAGCCACAAAATAAAAATGGTACGGTAAGAAATATATAAGTATCAAAACAATAGTGACCCTAAATTAGTCAAAATAAAACAAAACTAATGTAATGAAAGACTTGATTTTGTCAAATTTCCACTTTATTTAGTTTCACTGAAACTGTATGACACGTTTCGCTATACTTTAGCTTCGTCTGATACAAAAAAAACATTTTGTATCAGACGAAGCTAAAGTATAGCAAAACGCGTCATACAGTTTCAGTGAAACTAAATAAAGTAGAAATTTGACAAAATCAAGTCTCTCATTACATTCGTTATGAATTTCCATCAAGTAATAGCCACAACAATTCAAAGTTTAAAACAAAACTAATTATGATACAATAAAATCAAGGTGGCATTTTAAAATTCAGGAACGTATGTTATAATTCCTATAAATTTTCGGGTAGCACATGACGTCATCGTTACTCTTTCCAATTGCTAGCTTGAAATTGTTTTCAAAAGTATTAAAATTTAGAGGCACACCTTTTATTTTAAAATTTTCCAGTTTTCTTTTTTTTGATATTTTTATTACCGTTTTAATACCGTCAGAAAATTATTTATGGAGGAAAATTCAAAGAGATTGCGACAGGTATATAACTTCCAGTTTTTCTTATTATAATATTTAATAATTTCTTTCTATAAAACTTCTTAGACTGAGGTATATTTTAGAAGCCTTCTAGTTTTCGATGTAAATAGAAGTTTAAATATAAATATCCATTACAACAAATCTTGTAGTATGTGCAGATCATAATCATTTCCTGAATATTTAAAAAACTTTTTCAAGATAATTCTTCAAAAGCAAAATAAGTATTAGTAAAAGAGAACTAGCATTACAATTCAAGAAGAAGATGGAGTGAAACCAAGGTATCAATCTTAGATCGTAATAGATACCTCAGAAACTACTAAAAATAAACAGGGGATACGTTGAGTTGTTTTGAATTGGGAAAGAATTGAGAAATATGAAAATATGTAGAGTTTTCCTTTTATATGTACAATGCTCGATTAAATAAATGTACCGTCTTATCTCTGAATCGCATTTTATGAAAATCAACATATTTCGAAATTATCTAATTCGTTTATTTATTTCAGACAATAAGAATAGATTTTTTTTTCTTTAATATTTCAATAAGCAGTAATAATAATATATATATATATATATATATATATATATATATATATATATATATATATATATATATATATATATATATATATATATATATATAGATGTTACAGTAAATTTTATGAAATAAATTTGAATATATAACCTTTTCAGTATTTCATATATTGTAATTATATCTATAATATACTTCCAAACTGCGATAAAATTAATATTTTTTACTAGGACATATTGATTAAAACAAAAAATAATTAAATCAGATTTATAGATGTTTCAAATAGTGGTTTTTTAATTAATATTATATTTAATAATTATCCAGCATTTATTGAAACATTAGGTACGCAACTAGAGAAGATTATACCTTAGTACGCAAGTTTACTTGAATTGTATATACCTATACATATCTTGGACTATAGTAAAAAACTTCGTTTTCTGTTCGGTTACAAAACAATATCGGAGCATATACAAAATAGTTTTTCCTTCATATATCACCGAGAAGGAGTGGACTAATCAGTTCTGTCTGGGGAGAAAAAGTGTCGGAAATAATGAAAGTTGTTATTAGTGGAAATGTCTCAAATGCCATAAGGAAACTTGTTAGTGACAGGTGGCTAAAGATTGAAAAATAGAAAGAAGATTTTATAAAATTAATTTCATACAATTTTGAGGTTTGTTAGCCAATAAGAAAATTAGTAGGCTTAGTACTTTTTACTGGGTTACAGAGCTAATTAGGTATTTACAGCAAATAACTATAAATTTTATTAGGAATATTTCTTATTTTGCTGGTGCTGGGTGTATTTGATGGTAAGCTTTTCAATATAAGTGATAGATTATATCTAGGAGGATAACTAAACGGGATAATTTGCAGCAACTAACATCAACTAGTTTAATTCAAGCAATTTTATGAAATTTTGTAATAAACTTTCTTGTTCCAGATGCAATGCATCTTGAATAAGAACATCAGTTACGATCAGTACTGAGATAAGAGTTGTAAGTAAAAATGCATAGATATTGCGGATTTTCGGGTATACAAAGTTAAAAAATAGCTACCTGAAAAGTTGCACTAATTAGCTGACCGCACATAATTTCATTCATTCCCAGAGATGATAATAAATTTTTGTACTAAACCTGAAATTTTGTTTTAATGTAAGAAAGAAATTTATCAGTCCTAATAAATTGACAAGTTTAAATTATTTAATTTTTTATAGCATATTAAAACTTTTCAGACATAAAATAAAGGAGAAATGATTTACCCAGTATTTCCCTCACAAACACGCCGTTCTCAAACAAATGCCGATTTTGACCTTCACACACTAGTAAGTAGGTGTTTTGTGGGGACATATTATTATAAAATTATTTAATCTAAAGCATAACAACTAAATAATTTAAATAACGGGCACTTTATGGTGAGATATTAGTAAAAACAAAGCTGGTATTAAAATTGTAAGGAATAAACAAAATCACAAAATTTTAATATTTATCTATTCCAAGAACTTGCAAAAGTATGTGAAACACCATATATTCGACCTAACCCCTCTAATCCTTTCCACCACACATTTAGTTCTAAATAATTTTGCTTCAAATTTGTTCCTTATCTCAACTAAACATTCTCATAATATTACTGAAATCATCTTAAATTTATCGAGACACTTTCACCCGCTACCTATAAAACCATATCGCGTAAAAATTATAGTTTTAAGTTGTTAAGTGTGGCACTTTCCAATATGGTCATCATCTTTGTGGTGATTTTATTGGCAGCCCTTGTAGATAACTTAAGCATCGCTTTTCATATATTCAATTCTATACTCTCCTTGTTTTTACTAATTTTCATATTTCTTATGAAAGGAAATTATTGTATTCGTGAAAAAATCACTCTTCGAGATTTTTTCTTCACATTTTAGGGTTTCTAGATCAAGAAAAACATTGTGTTACATCCGTCGATCTGCCTATTTGGCGGTCGAACAAAATGAGATATTAATTTCAAACTTGGTACACATGTAATACTTTAAGAGAGGATCAAACTTATTGTTTTTTAAGCAATATCGCCTAAGAAAAAGAGAGTAAAGGCTGTGAGTGTCGATAGATTTTTGCATAGTTGTAATAGTAATACGGCAGATTTGGCTGGTTTCTTGTTGATATAACAAACAAATTTTATACATAAGTATTTATAATAAGACACAGAAGGGGTTAGAGGGGTTGCGAAGAAGGATAAAGGGGGAGGGGAGGAAATTAAATGGATAGAGGAGGAGGTTGGGAGAAGTTGTTATGCATATATGGTATTAAATGTCTTTTGCAGGATTCTTGGCGTCAATGCACGTTGTGTATAAGATTACAGAAATCGTTTAGATGCTGTTGATTTACAATTATCTTCCTATGTGTACTTCCAATAACATGTATTGGTTTCTTATTTCCCCAGAGATTGTTTTAATTTGAAATAACGACATCGATCGATATTGTATATGTTGAAGATTTATCCACTTCTTTCAGGTTCGTTCAGGTTACATGATTTTATCATTCCCGCATGTATTCTATACACACTCGTTTGATTTAGTCGTCTACGTTTTTAAGTGTTAGATTTTCCCATGGTGGGTATTTTTTTTAATAATGAGACATTTTAAGTAACGACGAGATAAAAATATGATCATTTTTATTTAGCCATTTATATTTTATTTTTGGTTTCAATACATTATTTATTATCTTATTTTACTAATCGCAATATGTTTTCCATACGATGTTTAATAGCTGTGTTGCTGTGTATAGTTATTTATTAAATTTATAACTAGGAATCTTATTTAGCACAATTTGAGACAAAACCGTTAATGTTAAATAAAGTAGTTGTAAATACTGTGGTATAAATTATTCGTACTTAAAGTCATAAATCACTACATCAGAATTTTTAATAAAAGCGTCAGAAGTTTTAAAGAAGTTATTTATAATATAATAGATTGTTACTTGTTTGGGAAAGACGAACAATAAATCAACTTTGAAAACATGTATGTGACGGTTCAATTTAATTACTGTTAGAAGTTTTTTAAGGGCTTTGTTGAACAAAAAGATTACGCTTCCAATAATATATTTTATTTAAAAAAAAAACCTTATTATGTAATCAGGTATGAAAAATAGCACTTTGAATTTATTTCAGGTGTATTTAACTAATTTTACAAGTTAGAAGAGGAGCATATATTCTTGCAAAACTTTACTATTAATCATCACAACACAATGAAATTTACTATACAAATATCTAATATAATAATCATCGAAGGGAACCCCACCTCCCAGTCCACCTCCGGTTCTTGAAGGGTACCTAGAAAGTGCCCCATTTATAAATTAATCAAAAGAAAAGTTTACGCCCTTCGATTATCTTTTTGTTTCCATACTCATTGGAGTATTTTGTAGGAGATGCCCTACCTATTTTTGGGTCTATACCCGGATATACCTTTAACTCCTCTGTTGTGCTATTACATTTAACTTGTCATATTCAGTTATTATTGCTTATTAAATAACTAATATGTTGGTAATAGCTAAATTATGTTAAATAGACAATGGAATGACCAATACTCTCCATACTTTTTCCAAAGTTGACAGCTGATTTCTCGCCATTTCTTTTTAAAACCAGTATAGTTGGTTGCAACTATTCCTTCTTGGCGTAAGTAACTTTAATAAAGAACCCAAAACGACATTACACTTTTAGAGGTAAGTAAAGTTTTTATTGATTCATAAGATTATGCGTTCTCCTTCAAACACAAATTCAAGATTTTGCCTTTTAGCATTTTTTTTTTTTTTTATGGGTCTAGGACACGTGCTGCAGGGAAGTCCCTAAAGCCTCCAGGAGAGGCATGTGTGCGGAAAAAAAGCGATTCAGGTTGTTCTTGAATCGCTGTAAATTATACTCGGTGGGAAACACAGCGCTGGGCAAATTATTCCAAAGGGATGATGTTCTCCATATAAAAGACTGCTTGAAAAGCGTTGTACGCGGAGTAACAAGCTGAACCTCATAAGGATGTAAAGCACCAGCGCGACGTGTATTTCTAACATGCATCGCTTTGGGAGGAATTAAGCGGGCTACATCCTTCGAACACTTTCCAAGAAAATACTTGTAGAGCAGACTCAAGTCGTCAACCGTTCTTCGATGTTCTAGCGAATCAAGGCCGCCGGTCAGTTCCGGGTCTCCAATCAGACGAACAGCTCTTCTCTGAAGAGAATCCAACAAATGCAGTGTATGTTTGGGAGCGGAGCCCCAAATATGGGAGCAGTATTCCATAGTTGGTCGAATTTGAGCTTTGTAAAGAATTAACAGTTGTTGTGGAGTATAAAGCTTTCTGGTTCGAAATAATATTCCTAACTTTTGAGAAGCTCTCCTTGCTATGCCTTCAACATGTTCATGCCAGGACATATTTGCTCCCAAACTAACGCCCAACAAATTGAGCGACGATGCTAGGGGAATGGAGTGCCCCGACATAACTATGTCGGGTTCAGCAACGTTAAATTTTTTATAAATTTTATTGGCCAAATCATGCTGTGTGGAACCGAATATAATACACCACATATTTAAAATAATCTTATATTTTAAAATTTGAAAAGCAATCCATTGCGATATTTTAATAATTAATCTCAAATTACATATTGCAATACATTACATATTTAACCCAGGAAAAACAATATTCATCACTATAAAACGAATTATTTGGATGTCTATTTAGAAATACTTTATTAGTAAATTCATAATCAGATTATTAAATCATACTTTAAGCTCAGCAACATTTCAATCTTTGTGTAGTGCTCCTGCACCATTGTGTGATTGCAAGTTGTGATTGCAAGGTCTACTGGAAAATCTATATTCAACATTGCTTAAAGTTACAGAAAATATGCAATAAGAATATACATGACATTTGTGTGTTAATATATACTAATATAATAGGTAAATATAGTATATAATTTCCAAAATAAATGTGATAAACAGAAAATATTTCCATTCGATCATATCCGAGGATTAAAAACTTTATTTTTTTATTAAATTATATAAGAACCGAAAAACTGGTTTTTATACAGTGTGACAATTTAAGTCCGCATCATATGGGATTTTTTTTAAATAATCACTTTAGCCCAGATCTGGTTATGGCATTCATTTGTGCTTCAAATAATATCAGAAATAAAGTATATTTTTATGCATGTCGTCACCTGTCAAAAATTACATTTTCGTTAAAATTCCTGGAAAAAACGTATAATTTGGCCAAATTTTAAAACAAGTTATTAGATAAAATAGTTTATTTTGTGATTCTAGATCTGATTTTGAATTTTTGGCAGTTTTTTGACATTTCGGCAATTGTTTTTCATCTTGATTTATTGCAACCTTATTTAAATCATTTAATTTGTCAAAAACTAGGCGCCTATAAACTATTTAAGAACAAAATGAAGTCGTGTCCATAATTTTTTTAAAGAATATTAAATTTCACACATTATGATGAATCATATTTGATGCAAAATTCGATTAACTTTTGTTTTTAAATAGAAAAATATTTCTCGCTTACGTAGTTTGATAGTGAACACACTTGAACATTTGTAAATTAACACAAATCTTACATTTTGATCTTTTTAGTAATGTCAAATCGGTCTTAACGATCGATACCGTTGCCTAAAGCCTACTTGATGAAGAGTATAGGCTCAGAAACTATAGTCGTAGGAGGAAAGGCATGGAATATAGCATTCATGGGATCTATATTTGTTGGTCATTTTGCATTTGCAAATTCTCGACGTTTCTGTTGTAGTGACAAATCAAGTAACAAATCATATTCCGAAATTTTATTTCGGAATATCGATTTGATTTATCCTTCCTAACAATGTTAGGTTTATATAGTTGAGCAAGCTTTCGAAGTTCGAAACGCTCAACAGATGGCGCAAGAGTCTATATCTTGCCCAACAAGTAGTACCTCGTTTATATAAAGTACCATGATTGCTATAAGCCAGCGAGAGTCATTCCAACTTGCTCTCCACGGTACTCCGGTCTTAAAGATCGATACCGTTGCCTAAAGCCTACCTGATGAAGAGTATAGGCTCAGAAACTATAGTCGTAGGAGGAAAGGCATGGAATATAGCATTCATGGGATCTTTATTTGTTGGTCATTTTGCATTTGCAAATTCTCGACGTTTCTTTTTAGTAATGTATTTAAACTTTAAACAATGTAATGTTTCTTTCTATAAACGCTAAATTAACAATTGGCTATTTTAACCTATTTAATAAATATTTTGTATCAGATACACACATATTGCGATATTCTACATTTCGGTGTATCCACCGTTTCGTTCAATGTAACGAATGGTTCTTCTAGAAATTTCTTTGACGGAATTTTTCACAAACTCGGGAGCTATCTCCTGAACAAACTGCCTAATTATAGCTTCTAGATGATCGATATCTCTAAATGGTCTAAACTTGTATACTTTTTGTTTGAGATAAACCCATAAATAGAAATCCAATGGGGTGATGTCGGGCGATCGAGGTGTCCAACAATTATCCTGATCTCGCCCAAATATCCCTGCCATGAAATAGTTCATTTAAAGTGTTTCGTACTTGCAAAGTATTGTGTATTGGTGCACCAACTAATTGATACCATAGAGCATATCTTAGATCCACAGCCATGTTATCCAGAACTTCTAAAATTTCGCTATTTAAAAAATCTAAATATCGTCGAGTTTAAATTATGTCTAAAAATATGGCCCCATTATTTGGTCATTTACAATGCCACATCAAACGTTAGTTTTAAACCAGTATTGGTCACGACACTCAATTATGAAGTTTGGATTTTCTTGGGCCCACCATCGAATATTCTGTGAACTTACTACTCCGTACGTGGCTTTATCAGTCCATAAAACATTGTACGGAAATTTGGAGTCCTCTTCTACTTTTCCTTGGTACCAGAATGAAAATAACAGTCGAATATTAAAATCTCTATGCTGTAGAGTGTTTATCAATTTCGGTTTGTATGGTTTAAATTTATTTTTGTGTAAAATTTTACGTACACTTTCCCTGTCGATCGGTTTAGACTTCCAAATAGATCTAACACTGGTTTTGCCTTCTTCCATCTCGCTTAAGCACACATCTAACTCAGTATCTTCGGTATGTTTACGTGCAACACGATTTTTTTTTTTTTCGGAAAACATTTTTTTCCCACAGGTAGATTGCTGCAAGTTTTTTTCAAGATGATGCTCGTTAAAAACATTTACAACAGTGCGATGAGGTGTATTTTCTCCACACAATAAAACAACTTTATTTTTTTCTTAAAGAGAAAGCATGTTGTGACACCATCTGTTTCTTTCCATTCTAGTTTGAATTGCTAACTAAATATTTGACAGCTTACGACACCATATTGCGATCTCTAGTTCTCAATTGTTTCCAGGGCCTGCTATTAATAAACGCATCGAAATATCGAGTTTTGCTTAGCGTGTTAATTTCTTTCTTTAGCTCTTTTTCCTGTAGAAGGTAAGTTTTCAGGAGGAAATCGGCACAACCATAAAGGGCCTTTCTAATTTTGCGAACGCTAATTTTGATAGCCACGACTAAAATATGGCTGGATTTATTTTAAATTAGCAGTTACGTCAACAATGACACTGAAAGCATTTTAATGTAATTTTTCGGTGGTATTATTAACGCGTAACTGCCAAATTAATAACTAGAATACGTGTAATATTTTTATTACCATTGCTAATTAGAATCTAAAATGTATTATTGATCTAAAAAGTGGTTTTAGCTGAAGTATAAAAAAAAACAAATAGGATAAAGCAGCAAGTTGTTAATTTGGTGTATATAATAAGAAACATTACATTGTTAAAAATTTAAATGCATTACTAATAAGATCAAAATGTAAGATTTGTGTTAATTTACAAACGTTTAAGTATGTTCACTAACAAAATACGTAAGCGAGAAACATTTTTCTATTTAAAAACAAAAGCTAATCGAACTTTGCATCTAATATTATTCATGATAATGTGTGAATTTTAATATTCTATAAAAAAAATTATGGACACGACTTTATTTTGTTCTTAAATAGATTATAGGTGCCTAGTTTTTGACAAATTAAATGATTTAAATAAGGTTGCAATAAATCAAGATGAAAAACAATTGCCGAATCACAAAATAAATCATTTTGCCTAATAACTTTTTTCAAAAATTTTTACGAAAATGTCATTTTTGACAGGTGACGTCATGCGTCATACTTTTTTTCTGATATTATTTGAAGTACAAATGGATGCCATAACCGGATCTGGGCTAAAGTGATTATTTAAAAAAAAAATTCCATATGATGCGGACTTAAATTGTCACATTGTATAATTTAACTTATTAGAGGGTTAAACTACGTCAAATTAACTTAAGTAGTTTGTAAAATAATTGTACATATTATCCAAATAATATAATAACAGTGTTTAAAATTGGGAATAATCTTGCCCTCGTCTTATTAAATTTATGTTCGTATATATATTTATTTTAATACTTCTAACTTTCACTAAATAGTCAACAGCTGACTCTGATTTCTATCCAAAACTAATATACTCTTACTCCTATACCTTTTAAGTTCAGCAAATAAGTTTTAAATTATTATATGAAATTTCTAAAATAAAAACTTTTATGAAGATACCTGAAAAGAAAAATGATCAATTTCACAGTACTATATTTTGCAGTGCATACTTTTCTTAAGACGATATTTTCACTGACAGGTCTGGAGTTTTCAGTTCTATTCTATCCTCATGTCTAGAAATGCAAGATTCATATTTTATATTCTAATAAATTTTAGATTTAGTAGAATTTGCTTGATTAGATTATGTTAGTTCAGTTAGTATTCACTCTGCAATCTAATCCTACAGATTTTGTCTTAAAATTTCTTCAAACTTAATATTATTTTTACAGTGTTGTAACCAAGTAAAATGGCCATTTTGCCATGGACGTAGGAAAAGAATGGAAAATTTAACAAGGTTAAAGAAAAAAATATCGTAGAGAAAAAGTTTTAAAATCTTTCAAACAAAAAATAAACTTTGTTATTTTTAACTTGCGCTGCCACACCAGCGAGGCACGATGGAGATCATACTGGGGCAAGTTGATACAAATAAGGTGATGATTAAAGTGGAAATATTAATAACTCTTTATCCAGACTTCAAGTGGTTTATTAACTTCTTAAATTTTAACCGCTCTTTTGTGATTACTATTAGGTATGGCAAATTCTGTAAAACTTTGAAACATACTACTAAAATAATGCTTAAAAAAGTTTAGGTCTATATGAATAGTTATGTAATATTTCATCATCATTATTTTAGCACAGCACCTATAGACTATTATTTTTATTGATAATTTCCAATTTCGCCACGTTGCTTTTGTAGATACCCTTATAAGTTTTGTAGTACAAATAAGAGCTAATTTAGTTCAATAATGAGCTAATTATTAAGAAAAATTAAGAAATATAAATAATTAAGAAAACGATATTTGATTACAAATATCTGCACATATTTATTAGAGATTTTTTAATTAAATAAAATTATTGCTATAACTACCGTCAAGTAAGTTAGATCTCTGAAAGGTATAGACTATTTGGTTTCATGAATACATATGTCTAGTTTTTGTAATAATTATTTTATATTTTGTCCCACTTTACCCTAAAATTTTGGCGCTAAAGGGTTGGCGAGGCATGAGTCCAAGTGATATAGTTTAAGAAATAAAACTGTAAAAGTGAGCAATTAAAGTCAGCAAAATTTAAGCCATCAGACATATTAGAAATAGGCCATGAGAGCCACTGTGACACATATTCGCAGTGAATTTTTGAAATCATATAACCGGAACTAACCCTAAAGAAGTGGATAAATGTTCAAATACACAATATTGATCAACGACGCTGTTTCAAATAATAAGAATCTATGGGAGAGATGAATAACCAATATATAGATTTGGAAGCATGAATAGGAAGATAGTTGGAACCAAATATCATCTAAATGATTTTCATAATCGTATAAACCAAAGGTGTCATATCAAAGAGGGGAAAACAGAGAGAAAGAGAGAGAGAATATACAGAAATCTAGCATCTGAAACTTAATAAATATTCGTTTAAAACCGTGCAAAAAGCTATCTGAATCCACATCCATGGGCCGAAAATTCATGAGATATGCTCGATGACACCCAGGAGCCCAAAGTATCATCTCTGATATGGTTAAAAAAATTATCAAATATAATATATATAAATAAAATATATTGGACAAGGTCTGGTAAAATTTGTATAATATCCTGAAGGTCGCTCTTATATCCTATTTTTAATATGTCTGATCGCCTAAACTTTGTTGACTTTAATTGCTCACTTTTCCAATATTTTCTCGTAAACAATATCACTTCGACTCATGGCTCATCAACATTTTAACGCCGAAATTTTAGGGTAAAGTGGGGCAAAATGTAAAATAATTATTACAAATAATAGAAATAGCTATTTACGAAGCCATTAAAATAACCTATCTCTTCCAGAGATCTAACACACTTAGCGGTATTTAAGTCAAGCCCGCTCAAAAATCTCTAATAAACCTGTGTGGATATTCGTAATCAAAGATATTCTTCTTATGTATTATAATTTTATAATTATCTATTAGTAACTCCATGATCATCGAACTAAATTAGCACTTACTTGTACTAAAAAAATCTAATAAAGAGTATTTGCAAAAGTAACGTAGAGAATTTGGAAATAATCAAGAAAAATACTAGTCTTTAGGTACTGTGCTAAAATAAAGACGAAATATTGCATAACTCTTCCTATAGACCTAAACTTTTTTAAGCGTCATGTTAGTAGCATGTCTCAAAGTTTTACATAATCTGCAATACCGGCTATCGTCGCAAAAGAGGGATTAAAATTTAAAAAAGTAATAAACCACTTGAAGTCTGGATAAAGGTTAATTAATTTTGCCACTTTAACGATTACCATATTTGGATCTGTCATCTCATCCCAGTATGTGCTTCATCGTACCTAGTTGGTCTGGTACTTGTAGACTAAAAATGGAAGTTTATTTTTGGATTCAATAATTTTAAAACTTTTTCTCTACGACATTTTTTCTTTAACCTCATTAAATTTTCCATTCTTTTCCCATGTCGATTGCAATCCATGGAAAAAATTTGGAGTATTGGGAAATCTACTATACTAATGTATACGTCATTTTACTTGGTTACGACACTGTAAAAAGAATGTTAGGTTTGAATAAATTTTAGGATAAAATGTGTAGGATTAGATTACAGATTCAATACTTACTAATGTAATCTGATCAAACAGTTTCTACTAAATCTAAAATTTATCAGAATATAAAATATGGTTCATGCATTACTAGGCATGAGGATAGAATAGCACTGAAAACTCTGGACCTGTTAATGAAAATATTATCTTAAGAGAAGTATGAACTGCGAAATATAGTACTGTGAAATTCGTTATTTTTCTTTTCAGATATCTTCTTAAAAGTTTTATTTTAGAAATTTAATATAATTATTTAAAATTTATTTGCTGAACTTAAAAGGTTTATGAGTATATTAGCTTAGGAAGAGAACTGGAATAAGCTGTTGACTACTTAGTATAACGTAAAAGTATTTAAAATAAATACATATAGGAACAGAAATTTAATAGGATAAGGGCAAGATTATTTCTTATTTTAAAAGCTGTTATTTTATTGTTTTAA
Organism: Pachyrhynchus sulphureomaculatus; assembly: GCA_019049505.1. Taxonomy (NCBI): domain Eukaryota; kingdom Metazoa; phylum Arthropoda; class Insecta; order Coleoptera; family Curculionidae; genus Pachyrhynchus; species Pachyrhynchus sulphureomaculatus. The sequence continues at coordinate 105,951,528 of CM032446.1, read as the reverse complement.
TAATGTGTATAATTATTTTACATACTACTAAAGTTAATTTAACGTAATTAAGCTGAAATAAAATAGAAGAATAGCGTTAATATATTTTTTAGTCAAACAATACTATTTCTATAAAACTTTTAAATTTTACAATATATAGGGTTAACTGGATCTCTTTCTAGTAAATAATTATATATCGGGATAAAAGTTTTGGCTAGAGTACACAATGGATAAACAGAATATTGTGTTTAGAAGAAATATAAAATTTTAGTTCTAGAAATAGCACCAAATATTTTATAACATAAAAGCACTTCAACCCTCTATTAAGTTAAATTATATAAGAACCAATTTTTTGAGTTTTTAATCCTCGGATAAGAACGAATGGAAACTTCATCACATTTATTTTGGAAATTATTTACTGCATCTAATTATTATATTACTATATATTAACAAACAAATGTCGTGCATGTTCTTGTATATTTTCTGTTATTTTAAGTAACTGATCAATATACCCCCAGTACACCCTGCAATCACAACCTTTATGGTGCAGGGATACCATTTACAGCTTAAAATTTTACTGAGTTTAAAGGACGACTAAAGAATCTCATTATGAATTTACGAATATAATATTTCTAAATATGCATCCAAACAATTCGTTTTTAGTTAGAATATGATTTTTTCTAGGTTAAATATAATTTAATATGTAACGAAATTAATATTAAAATATTACAGAAAAAACACAGCATTGCTTTTCAAATTTTAAAATATAAGAGTGTTTTAAATGTGTGATACATCATACAATTTAGCTAAATTGGAATTACACTGTATGAGTTAGCGAACAAAGTGAACATTGTAACATTCATTTTTTCCTAGATTTTAAGATCATGTGATGTTACTGTTTTTTCTCCTTATAATTTACATTTTTTGTTTCCATTTTTATAAGGCAGTGTTTACTAATTTTTAAGCAGTGTAGTTCACTCGAATTTCTAAACCGTTTATATTACAGTGTGCATTGCTGGTTTTCTACCGGATTTATTTAATTCGTTTTTAATACGTCGATTGACTGGACATTTGTATCCGGGAAGTAGCCATCTTGAAGACGTGATTTATGCGGAAGGGAGAGAAATATTTAAGGGTCCGGATGACACGGATCAAGGCTTTTTTCCATCCAGTAGCCGTAGTTGGCTTTTTCCAACATGTAGCAGTAGTAGGCTTTTTCGAACATATAGCCGTAGTAGGTTTTTTTCCAACATGAAGCCGTAGTGGGCTTTTTTCCCATGATGTAGCCGTACTGATATATTAGTGATGGAATAGTGTGAAAACGGTTTTAGTGAAAACGGTTTTAGTGCGCAATTTAAGGCCTTTTTCTTTGAATCCGGTTTATTCCCAGACCTTCAGGGGCCAAAGAAAAGTTTAGTAGCCTAAAGGGAACTGAAGTAACCAAGGGGGAGACATCTGTGTTTTGAACATCCCACCGGGACAGGCCTAGAAGCTTGTAGGAAAACCGTAGGTCATCAGAATATCCATCCGTAGACCTATTTTCCCGCTGATAAGTGCATTTCGCATCGAATTGAACTGATAACTCGTGAAGTGAACCTCACGAACCTTCAACACCGGGTGTAGCAAAGTTTTAATTAAAAAATCCTGATTTAAGGACTCTATCTGGCAATACCATCTATTAGGCTAAGGTTTTTTTGTAATACAGGATAATAACAGAACCGCAAAGTTAGAACTTTTAATTTAGTCATTAATAAACCTTTTTTTTCTTGTTTAAGGCTGGCACTGTACCACCTATTTTACTTTTCAGGACAAAAGGGTTGTACCATATCAAAATTTTCCTTAATAACTACATAATCCTTCAGTGTTTTTTTTCATTTTTTTAGCTGAAATTAGATCCTTTTTATTTTAAAATGAATGGTGCCCAAAATTTGTACAACCAGAAATTTTAAACAACTATAGAGACTATTTCCAAAAGACGTACAAAAATTATCTCTTACCCATATTACTCTACCAAGAAAAACTGAGCTAGTGTATGTTTAATTTCTTTAGTTCTTTTAATATTAATACCCACTCAATCCATTTTCAGAAATTATGAAAGGGGAACGCCACAAGTAGCGCCTTAATGTGGGGGCGAAGTTAACACGCAACAACATGCTAAATTTCTTACTTACCTGTAAAAGTGCAATGTAGATCTTATGCGTATTTAGGAAAACGCCACTAAAATGCTATAAGTATTTCATATTAAAGTTACCTACGTCAAGAAAGAATAGCTTCAAACAACTATGTTGGTTTTACAAAGAAATGGCCCTGTCAACTTTAGAAACAGCATAGAGAGAACCTAATAAGGGGCATACACCAGGAAGTCCAAAGTGTTAGTAAACCCATTGCTCATTTAACTTAATTCGGCTGTTATAAATGTATTAGTTATTTGTATACTAAATTTCATTCTGTTATGATGACTAACAGTAAAGTTTTGCAAGAATATATGTTCATCTTCTAACTGCTTAGATTAGTTTACATATACTTAATAGACTAAGAGCTACTGAAAAAAACTAGCGTGGGCAATAGCAACTTTCCCCTTTGACAGGTTTATCTGGCGCAGAAACAGTTCACCTTTCAAATATTTTGGGTCGTCGCTACCGGCCCGTTATCCAATAAGGTCCAATTCGAATATGTCGCGTTTGGCATGAACAGTAGCACCGTGAGCGTGTTACAGTATCATTAGCCAGTTCAGTAGGACTTGCGCTCAATGATTGGCAGGAGTCCATGTTGGCCCGGGGGCCCAAAGGGCATTTTTTTTGACTCCAATAAATGGCGTTAATGGTAGCAGCTCAAATTTTTTTCCATTTATTTCGTTTTGATGAGAATATAGCAGAAATCAGGCTAGCCGGAGTCGCGCGTGGGCTTTTCTCTGATTTCGGCTCTTTTAAAGGCATTTTTTGGCCCTAAAAGATCTGGTTTCAGAGAAATGCCCACGGGCGACTCCTGCCAACCTTATTTTTATTATATTCTCATCAAAACGAAATAAATGGAATAAAACTTGTGCTGCTACCATTCACGCCATTTTTTGGAGTTAAGAAAAAGGGCCTCTCGAGCCCCCGGGAGAACATCGACTCCTGCCAATCAGTCCTACTGAACTAGCTAATGATATTGTACCACGCCTACGGTGTTAGCGTTTACGCCAAAAATGGCGTATTCCAATTGGACCTTATTTGATAATAGGCCAATAGCGACGGCCCAAAAAACCTGAGAGGTGAACAGTTTCTGTCAAAGAGGCAAGTTGCTACTACCCACGCTACTTTTTTTTTTTCCCGTAGCTCTTAATCCATAAAGCAGTCTACAGTGTACACATACACCTGAAATCAATTCAAAGTGCTCTTTTTCATACCTAACTACAAAATAAAGTTTTGTACTTTCGATTCCTCCATTTTTTTATAATATTTTCTCATAATAAAATATCTTATTGGAAGCCTAATCTTTTTATTCGACAAAGTCCTTAAAAAAGTCTAACAGTAATTAAATTGAACCGTCACATACATGCTTTCAAAGTTGATTTATTGCTGGTCTTTCCCAAACAAGTAAGAATCTATTATATTATAAATAACTTCTTTAAAACGTCTGACGCTTTTATTAAAAATTCCGATGTAGGAATTTATGACTTTAAGTAGGAATAATTTATACCAAAGTATTTACAACTAATTTATCCAACAGTGGGAGTCTTTTCTCATATTATGCTAAATAGGAGTTTAAATTTAAAATGTATCAAATTACATGAACGCAGCAACACAGCTATTAAATATCGTATGAAAAACATATAGCTATTGTAAAATAATATAATAATATATATGAAATCAAAAATAAAAAATATAAATAACGAAACAAAGATGATCATATTTTTATCCCGTTATTACTGTCTTATTAATTAAAACAATACTCACCATGGAAAACGCTGATACATAAACAGAGCGGCGATTAAATTAAAGGAGCGTGTATATCATACAGGAGTGAATATTAAAATCATGTAACCTGAACTAACCCGAATGAAGTGGATAAATCTTCAAGATATACAACATTGATCGATGTCGCTATTCCAAATCATAACAATCTATGGAAGAAATAAGAAACTAATACTTGGTATTGAAATCACACATAGCAACATAATTAAAAATTAACATCATCTAAAGGATTCCTATAATGCTATACACAACGTGTTTGTTACCAATGGGAGACAGTTACTACCCGCAAATTCTTGAGAAACGTCCAATATTACCCAGGAGCCGAAAGAACGCAAGCGTATCTTATATAGGCCAGTAGAAGCCATAAAGGAAGAGCAAAATCCTTGTAAATAAATTAAAATGATAGGAAAACCCAAAAATGGACGTATATTACGATAGATGCGCGCCTACTCCTGTAATCTCCCATCCTTGCTGCATATACCTTTTATTTTAAATAACTGTACTAAAATTTTATTCAATATCTAGCTTAAAAACATGAAAAGCTCTCATAATATTATTGAAACTATAAAATATTTAACGTTAACCTTAAAAATAATGAAAAATATATAGCGTTTGTTTTTTTTTTAAATCCTAGATTTCTAAAAGAAACCTAGAATATAATATTATAAAGTCACCCTTCTAACTCCCTTCCCTACTTCTTTTACTTCTTATATGTTTTACTATGTACTTAAAATTTTTCCATTACCTCAAACGAAACCCTCAAAAAATTGTCATAATACTATTGAGATACTACTGAACGACCCCGCCTCTTTCACCCCCTACCCTTGTTAAAATTGAAGGAAGTGAACTCTGAACAGTATATATAACACGATATATATGAAGCAACTACTCTTAACTTTTTCCCCATTTCGATAACTCCTTATATATTTTACAATCTGCATCTCTCCCACTATTTGCTTATGTTAAAATTGCGAGTAATGAAAAAACCTAAATTTTCAGATGCATTGTCTTCAAGAGTCTTAAAAATGACATATATTACAATATATGCAAAATGACTCTTTTAACCTCCCCTTCCACCCCTTTAAGTTCCTCCCCCACCTCTTTAACTTTCTTCTCAAACCCTTTAACTTTGACTTACTTTAAATAATTGTGCATCAAATTTGTTTGTTATATCAACAAAAAACCAGGAAAATCTGACGTTGCTTCAGATCAGTACAAACTTTTATTTGTATATTTGAAGTAAAACTAAATAAAAACATTACAATTTTTAAAAATAGCAACATTCATTTTTATAAAACACCATTTTTTTCCAGAATAAAAGTGAATATCAAATATTATTTAATTTAAAAATAATTATGAATAAAACCACACAGGAGTAATTTATAATTTATATTTTACTATAACATAAAAATTATAAATAAATAACCATTTTTCCCCTGCCCACCAGAAGGGAATTTTGATTTAGTCATTTTTAGTTGTATTTAGAGGTATTATAGAAATTATTTATTAGTTTATTTTACTTATGGTCATATTTCTTTCCGTATTGCTGGAACTACATTTAATAGCTGCGTTATTGTAATTTAATAAATTACTGGAAGTGTTTTGATATTTTATGTTAACTATATACTGCCATTACTTTGAATGTAAATAAAAAATAAAACATTTTCTGTCTTTGATTGTGTTAGCCGATACTTGTTGGAAATTCATAATAAAATTATATAAAAACAACACTATGTTTTAATTTCCAATATATTTAAAGTCACTTGACAATTGTTTCACCATACAATGGCTTCTTCAGAAGTAAAAAAAAAATTTTTTCAGTCAGTTTTAAAGTCAAGTGACTTTAAATATATTGGAAATTAAAACATAGTGTTGTTTTTATATAACTTTAAACATTTTCTGATTTAAAGATATGAACAACGTAGTGATAACTAACCAATGTAAGATTTTAAAGAGGCTAAATAAACATCGCATTATCTAATTGCTTTTTTTTTTAATTTACCTCTTCACTAGAATACAGTACAAAGCGTTTTAGTATGAATCCAACAATACAGAGTTTTATGGAAGTATTTTTGATTCTTTTACCATCAATAATCCAAAAGCGAGATCATAAATCTCTTCCATATATTAGATCTATTATGTAAAATTAAGTTTGTATCTACAAATCTAGCATTTTATGCTAGTAATAAATTTTGTTGAATTTAGCATAATTGCAATAATCAGTAACGTTGAACCTTTATGAATATTAATCATATCGATAATTCAATTCAGCCAGCATTAATTCCACAATATTTCCGAGTATTAATGAGTTAATCAGCAAATGTGTTATAATTATCCAGGGTATATATTCTGAATTAAGGCCTTTGATAATAAAACTTCCCATTGTTAACACGTATAATTAAACACTCGATAAACCATGTGGTTTAGTACACCAAAATTTAAAGCTTTTTAATCTATTAAACGCCGTATTCTTGGTATTACTAATTAAACCTGGAATAGTAAGGAGTTTTTATATATATATATATATATATATATATATATATATATATATATATATATATATATATATATATATGTATATATATATATATATATATATATATATATATATATATATTATGTGCAATTCACGTTGGTCTTGAATCACTATAAATTGTACTCCGTGAGACGTACTACGTGTACTATTGGGATACACCGCAATTAAGCATGCTACATTCATCGAACATTTTCCATAAATATACTTGTAGGATAGACTCATATCGCCAACCGTTTTTCGATGTTTCATTCAATGTTGCTGTTCAGGTCCGGTTTTCCAATAAGGCGAACTGCTTGCTTCTGAATAGAATCCAACAAATGCAGTGTCTGTTTGGAAGTAGAGCCTCAAAGAGGGGAGCAGCATTCCATCATTGGTCGAACTTGCGAGTCGAACAGCAATTTTGCTATGCTTGCAACATGTTCATGCCAACATATATTTACTCCCGAATTAACATCCAACAAGTGACGATGCTATAAGAATGGAGTGCCCCGATATAACATGTCGGGTTCAGCAACGTTAACTTTTTTAGAAAATACTGCCGCCTGGATTTTCTACTTGGTTACACTCACGACTTCTTGCCGTCTGCGTTCGAGCGTTTAAAAGGAATAAAGAAATATGCATACTGTTGTCGGCAAAGCTGTAAATTCGATTCTTGGGCACAATATAGAGCCTCGAGGCACACCGGCATTGAGAGTGAAGTAATAAGAAAGAATTACGTCGACTGCCACTCGTGAAGAATGCTCTCTGAGGAAACACTAGAGTCATAAACAAAACTTTTCAGACATACCAACAGAGCTTAGCTTAAACAACAATCTACTGTACCAAACACTGTAAATGCCTTGGATATATGCATCAACTACAGTCACTCCAGATTCTTTCAAGCTGTTCAACTGCATTGTTGTATTATATAAGTTAGAGGATCTCCTGTTAATCTTTGCTTACGAAAGCTATATTGATGGCCGCTAATAATAATCCTTCAAGATATTTTAGAAGATTCTAATTGATAGCCTTTTCCATGATTTTGGCTATTATTAAAAGCAGTGCGACTGTTCGGTAGTTGTTTGACGAGATCTCCTTGCTTTTTATGGGTATCAGCTGAACTATAGTGCATTTCCAAAAGGAAGGAAATATTCCCATTTTTGAGTAATGTTGCACGTATTCCGCCAGCCCCAAAAGCTTTTTTGGTCTCTAGCTTCATTAAAATACGTTTTATGATACGCTATCCGAAGATAATATCTTTCACTGCACCATGGGAATAATTGGTAGTGTTTTTCCTTGAAAATCGATAGTACAATGTGAAGCAATAAGTTCAGCTAACAAGTTGGCTTTCTCAACTGATGTTGTTACGATAGTATTATCTGTTTATTTGAGCCTCAGAGACTGAACAAAAGGAGAAGTTAATGCTTTAATTGTGTGACCTCTTGGTTTTGTCGATAATTTATTTGCATTTGTTCCGTGTACGAACAAAGATATTTCGACTTGTGAAGTTAGGATTTTCACGCCATTCTCGGTAGACAAGATGTTCAGAAGCAACAGCTTCTTTGCATTTTCAGCAGGTCCAAGGCTTGCCGTTGAAAGGGCATTTCTTCGAAAAAAGGACGTAAGCTTCCACTTTCCTCTTCTTCTCTGCCTTATCCGGTCCGGATGTTGGCTATCATCAAGGCGATGCGAACTTGCAGTTCTATAAAGGTCTGTGGAATTGACTCCAAACCGTTTTCTTAGGTTAGATAGACAAGAACTCCTTCTGCAGGGACCTTTCTTGCTGTCAACTTTGCACTGGATACTTAGTTGTAGTAATCGATATTTTGCAGGGTTTCCCATTATATGTCCTAAATATTCGATCTTCCTCTGCCTGATAAAAGAGAGGAGCTCTGGCTGATAATCCAGTCAGCGAATAACCATTTCGTCATCCACATACTCGATCCATGATATTCAGAGTATACGTCTATACAGCCACAATTCGAATACTTGAATCCTTTTTTCCATTGCAGCTGTAACAGCTGCTTCCACACCGTACACGAGATTTGAGAACACATACGACTCTAAGATTAGGCTCTTGAGACTTAGACCTCAGGTCGCGGGAGCATAGGAGATGTCTTATCTTTACAAATGTAGTTCTGGCCCTCTAAATTCTGATTCTTATTTCCCTGGAATGATCCCAGCGGTCATTATGAGTACATCCTAGCTATTGATATGTAACTACTTTCTCGATAGGTTAATTGTTTACTGTCAAGGATTGAGGCGTCGCTCGGTGATGTCTTGCATATTGACATATGTTTCATTTTTTTTTTTGGTTTTGAGGTCCAGACCGTATTCCAGGCTTCCTCATGGATCCTACTCAAAAATTTTTGCAAATTATCCAGAGAGTAGGCGAGCACAAGAGAGTCGTCAGCGTAACGAATATTATTAATAATTGTTCCGTTTATTTTGATACCAGCGTCGAGGTTCTCGAGAGCTTTCCTCGATATGTGTTCTGAATAGAAGTGGAACAGTATAGGTTAGAGCACACATCCTTGACTTACTCCTCTTCTGATTTCAATAAAATGTGTTGGGTGGTTTTCTACCCGCAATACTACGATCTGATCCCAGTAAAGATTTAGAATAATGCGGATATCATTCCCATCTATCCCGATCCCCGTCATCCCCCGTATCAATCATTTTATCATGTTGGCATTTGTCGAAAGCTTTCGTGTAGTAGTAGGTGTAAGGATATAGCTCATAAGACCTGCAGTTCTAAAGTCCTCACATGATTTTGCATTTGCTTTTTTAGAAATCATGACAAAAGTTGATGCCAACCTACATCCGGTATAATCCCCATGCCACACACTTTTTTGAGGGGATTAGTAAGGGTCTCGATGCAATCATCTTCAATAATTTCCAGTATTTCTAATGGGATATAATCTGGTCCCGGAGCCTTATTGGTTTTTGCCAGTCGGATAGCATGTTCTACTTCTGATATTGTTATCATTGGATCCTCCGAGCAGTCTATAACTGACTTTGATGGGCGGTGGTCATCTTTGAAAAGTTTTTCCGTGTATGTTTTCCACATCTTCAACGTCTCCTCAATTTCAACCACTATTCTTCCTTGTTGATCCACTATGTTTCCTATCATTTTTCGTCTAGTTTTATTTGTCGCCTCTTTGGTCTCCATGTGGGCGTTGAATAAGTCGTGTTTTGCATTCAGTTCTTCTATTCCCTGGCATTGTTCACTTGTCTATGATTCCCTAGCTTCTTTTATATTCTTTAGATATTTTTATGCTTATTTTTGCCCACAGTCTTTGCGATTCTTCTCCTCTCCATTAGATCCAAGATCTCATCTGTCATTCCAGCTTTTTTCTTTTGTTTTTTGGGTCTGGACGGATTAACCTTTCTCACGAGGTAATAATGGTGTTCTTGAAAATTACCCACATATCATTAGGTTTCTTTTTGAAGATGGCTTGTTATTGGAATAGACTGAAAAGAGCCTTGATACTTCCTCTCTTACCTCTTTACTTTGGACTGTTGAAACATCGTATCTCCTCCTTTCCTTCTTAAAAGCTATTTTGCTAGGTCTTATGCGAAGTTGACATACAAGAAGAGAGTGATTTTGAACGCACTTTGGGTACGTAACAGCAGAGAGTACGGTTTTATGAAACCGCTGGTTGATCAAAATAGAATCAATTTGATTTCTTATAACGTGATCTTGGCGGTCTTCCGGTACTTTCCTTGTATAAAGCCTCCTACGGGAAAATTTAAAAAATGCATTTGTAATGGCGAACTCTTCCTCTCTACAAAACTGCACCAGACGGTATCCTCTATCATTTCGTGTGACCAGTCCCAATGAGCCCACTATGTTGTCCTCTCTTTTTTGTCTGACCTTGACGTTGAAATCTCCCGGTAAGAGGCTTACGTCTCGTTTCTTGGTGGTTTTCATTACTTCATTTACTCCATAGTAGAAGGTTTCCATTTCCTCATCGCTCTTGTCCTGATATACTTGTAATATGTTAATGTTGAAGGGATATGTTTTCATTTTTAATGTTATTATTCTATTCGAATGATACATGCTGCTAATAACTGATTTTTTTATGTGCTGATTGATTATTACGCCGACTTCGTTGTAATCGTATCTGTTCTCATTCCCTGCAGGACATTGTCTGTCAGCCATTGGGACCCAACCCGTTCTGCAACAAGTTATGGAGAGCTCCTTCTTACTTCAGAACCACCTCCTCGAGCAAACTGGGCCAGGGTACGGCTTCTATACTAACCGAAATGACATCGAAAACCTCCTTAAGACAGTCAGGTGGGTCGTCGGGTCTAAAACAAACGTCTGTACGAAGGAAATAATCCATGAGCTCTTCCCCTGTGGCAGATTTATCATGCCACACTTGCTCGGTTTAAGCGCCTCTCTGCCACTGACTGACTGACTCGATGTCAAAATACAATTGCTCATTTATTTAAATCTTGAAAATCGATAAAGTAATTTAATAAAAACTTCAAAATAATAACAAAATATCACAATTTCTAGATTTCTCTTTTTTAAGAATTCTGAAAACGACGTACAATACGGTATATACCAAGAATCGCCTCAAACACCTTCTCCATCTCTGTAACTTGTTACATGTTGAGTTATAAATAAAATTATGCTTAAAATGTTTTCATTATCGCAACCAATGATTAAGAAAAATTCTCATAATAACATAAAATTAAACATCGTTATGAGCCCAAAACTCTTTTATTACCTTTCTCCTAAGTGATATTGCCCAAAGACTATAGGTTCCATTTTTACTTCAAGTATTATATAATATATAAGTTGAAGCGGAAATGGCAAACTATGTTTTTCATGATTTAGAACCCTTAAAACGTAGAGAAGTGCGGAGGTTTCGAAAGGTGATTTTATTTTTTCATGAATTCCCTTTTCTTTGGAATTGTAATTCAAAAAAAATCAATTAGATCATGAAATAACAGGGAACGTTTAGATCAACTTCTGAACGCATCCAAACGGATATATGTGGCTTTCATTGTTAACGGTTTTAGCTCCCTCCACTATAATGATACAACCATGTATCATAATTAATACTTCATCAAAAAATTGAGACGTTTTAATAGATATAAAATAAATAATTAAACCAGTTTGATCCATGGTTCTAGTCAATCAAGACCTAAAGAAAGATGAACTAAAGGCCCATAATAAAAAAAAAAAAACACACCTCGTATTGATGATATCTAAAACTGATCGCATTGGAAAAGTTTGCCTTAAACATCCTTTAGAAGCATCTGCGGCTCCAAAAAAGAGAAATAAATTTTTTTTTTCGTGAATTTCAGTAAATTCACATTTAGTAAATAGGTGCATAAGATTTTTCAGACTTATCTAAATCAATTAACAAATACCATATTAACTTAAACAAATATTAATAAATAAATGCAAAGCAATATTTTTTTCCAAAGCATACATATTTCTCGCATCCACAAAAATTGCCGCAAACTCATTAAAACTTGTTACAAACAAATTTTACAAATTTTAATTGTTTTTGTCCATTTAAAATTATAGAGACTTGACTGTTATTGACATTTGTGAAATTCAAACAATAATTGGGAATCAGAAATTATATTTCCGACATATTTAAATTAACCATATTTCATTTTTTTTAAGGAAATAATACAAAAATGGTCATTGTCAATAGTAACTTTTTCCCTTGAGGATTATCATATTACTTCCACTCATGTACATATATCCAATATTTACCGGTAAAAAATATAAAATATGACGTAATCTAAAGCAACTAAATACTTTATGAGGTGTGAAAATAATAGTTTACAGTTATTTGTACTGCAACATTAGTACAACCATACGTAATTAGGAAAAAATTACTTAGTTTTTGTACAAAACACTTATTTTAGATAAATAACTCAAACTAATAGTTCCTTAATTAATAGTTTTATACTTATAACAAAAAGGTTTCCACACATCTTCATATGTGGGTGTGTATTTCAATTTTTTACGATAGAAAAGTATGGATAAAATCTACCAAAAGTACTACAGTCCCTTGTATTAAAGTCAAGATTTTTTAAGAGTTGTTAAAAAGTTATATAATTAAAATCTTTAATACATAATACCTAATTTTATACCATTTTAATTTTGCTTTGACAAATTTACAACGCGAAAATCTTAATGTGAATATTTAGAGACGCAAAGATTTAACCTGTGAACTTTTCTTACATAATGAACAAAGAAAAATATGTTTTAATTAAGAATATTTTAAATAAAATGTATCAAATGATCATCCACATTAGAGTAAGTTTTTAATGTAATAAGATTCATACAGTAATGGATATGTGTTTACAACGTCTCGCTCCTGTGTTTTCAAGAAATATATATAGTTTCCATAAGACAAGTTATCCTTTTGTAAATTTACCAAATGTCAAAAATTACATTTGATATTTTCACGTTTACATCCACTATTATTCCACGATCATTTTCTCCATACGAAATGGTAATAAAAGCTAGTACAATTATTATTTCAAAAAATTGCCACAGCCATTAACAAAAAATATTTTATCATTTGTCATAGCTTTTTTTTCTTCAGGCGTAATGATATGCTTTTACCGTCTAAAAAACTTCTTTTAAAAACATTTTGTTTTATTCCCGCAATTTGCAAGTGTATATAATCATTAACTAAGCCGTAAATTAAGTTTTTGGGTTTGACCTACGATAAAACTGACGACGTAATTACATTGCTCTTTAGTTTCAGTTAAAGTTATTGCAGTGCCATTGGACAGGCACAGTGTTGCGGTTTTTTACACCAACAAAATGTACGGCTAACTATTTTCGAGTATGTCTGCAGTTCTGTGGTCTTTTTATGTTTTTATGTTGGAACTATTAAAACAATTAATTATTTTGAAAATGTAGTAGTATAAATTTTAACCATATTAATATATAAATTAAGAATAGTTTAACTGACTGTGAATAGATATACAGGCTGTATTCATCATCCCTCTATATTTTCAAGTTTTAGTTTAGTAGTAGCAGCACTTTAATAAGTCACCGACAGAGTGCAGTATAAGCATTTATTTTCTCATAGTTTCCCGTCAGTACCCGGATAAGATCTGAAATGGTGTTCTGCGTGTTTGTTGAACCTAGCCTAGCTGATGAACCGTGATACGGCGAAATGCGTCGGGATGGTCTACCAAATACAGAGAACACTTTTGGGAACTGCCAAGGGCAGATCTTTCGATTCGCCTTGGTTGCCTCACCAATGCGCCATCTATGCCTTCAAGCGGGAAGTTTGAGAAGGTGCGCTTCTGCAATTAAGTGTCAGTTGTGATATGGCCGCTCTGTTCGGATAGACTTTAAATAAGTTACCGACAGAGTGCAGTATAAGCATCTATTTTGTCATAGTTTTCTGTCAGTACCCGGATAAGGTCCGAAATGGTGTTCTGTGTGTTTGCTGAATCTAGCCCAGCTGATGAGTCGTGATACGGCCAAACGCGTCTTGGGATAGTCTAGCAAATACAGAGAACACTTTTGGGAACTACCAAGGGCAGATTTTTCGATTCGCCGTGGTTGCTTCACCAATGTGCCATCTATGCCTTAAAACGGGAAGTTTAAGAAGGTGCGCTTCTGCAATTAAGTGTCAGTTTTGATATGGCCGCTCTGTTCGGATAGACTTTAAATAAATTACCGACAGAGTGCAGTATAAGCATCTATTTTGTCATAGTTTTCCGCCAGTACCCGGATAAGGTCCGAAATGGTGTTCTGTGTGTTTGCTGAATCTAGCCCAGCTGATGAGCCGTGATACGGCGAAATGCGTCTTAGGATGGTCTAGCAAATACAGAGAACACTTTTAAGAATTACCAAGTGCGGATTTTTCGATTCGCCTTGGTCGCTTCACCAATACGCCATATATATATATATATATATATATATATATATATATATATATATATATATATATATATATATGGTGATGATTTTTTCTTGGCTTTAAGGTTAAGTAAATTAAAACTTCAATTTACATGTATGTTTACGTTTCGATCTACCTAGTCATCTTTTTCAAAATATTTAATTTCATTAATACCAACAGTAACAATGTCCATATGTATCAAGTACCCTAAAAATCCAAACCATGATTACCTATGCACTAACAATGTTATAATTTGGCTTACCATAGGATGTAGAATTTGAAAGATTTTTATTTTCTTGTCAATGATCAAAAAATTTCCAGAGTCATATACACACACACTTTTTACATTTTAAAACTCTATACACATTTAAAAATTATTAAAACGGTGTTACTTTATCATTATACCTTAAAGAACTGAAAAATATATTCGATTCAGATTGTTAATTTCTTTTTTGTCGTTTATGGCATTTTGGTTTTTGTGGATAAGGATGGATTCTAAGATTTCTCTTTTTTTAGTATGATTTTCGGCACTTAAGATTTTTGTGTTTTCGTAATTAAATGTGTGTTTTTTTTTCTTTTTCATGTTTATTTAATGAAGTTACATACTTTTTATCGTACTTGTGGCCTTTTACACGGTTTTCCAAATATTGACTAGTTCGTCCAATGTATATTCCACTACAATCATTACATGGGATTTCGTAAACAATGTTACTTTCTTTGTTTTTTGGTGTTGGTGTTTTTAATTTTGAAAAGTTGTTACCAAGGAGGTTATAGGCTTTATGTGCGATGTTGAAATTGTATCTTTTGAAAAGTTTTTCAATTTGATATGAGAATGCATTCAATAGTGATGGAAGACCTAGAATCTGAAATTATCTCAAATACAAAATTTGAAATTCCTTTTTTCTTCAGGTACGTTGATGATTGCATAACAGCCATTCCAAAAGACCAAGTAAATTATTTTCCAAATAAATTTAATAAATATCACCAAAGATTACAATTCACATAGAAGTAGAACAGAACAATAAAATAAATTATCCCGATTTAACGTTATTTCACATAAATAAAAACATAAAAACATCTTGGTATACAAAAAAAAACGTGGTCAACTAGATACTTAAATTATAATTCTAACCATCCGTTAAAACATAGGAAATCTGTCGTAATAGGATTGGCAGACCGTGCAATCTCCTTATCAGATCCAGAATATCGAGAAGATGCAATAAACAAAGCCAAAAACGCTTTAATGTTAAACAAATACCCATTATCTCTAATCGAAAAGATTTTTAAAAAACGCATTCACAAATTTTACAATTCTACCGAAACAGTAAACCACAAACAAAAAGACACTAAAAAATATATTGTTTTACCATATCTAAATGAATTCTCACATCAAATTGAAAAATTTTTCAAAAGATACAATTTCAACATCGCACATAAAGCCTATCACCTTCTTGGTAACAACTTTTCAAAATTAAAAACACCAACACCAAAAAACAAAAAAAGTAACATTGTTTACGAAATCCCATGTAATGATTGTAGTGGAATATACATTGGACAAACTAGTCAATATTTGGAAAACCGTATAAAAGGCCACAAATACGATAAAAAGTATGTAACTTCATTAAATAAACATAAAAAGAAAAAAAAAACATACATTTAATCATACTAAAAAAAAAGAAATCTTAGAATCCATCCTTATCCACAAAAACCAAAATGCCATAAACGACAAAAAAGAAATTAACAATCTGAATCGAATATATTTTTCAGTTTAAGGTATAATGATAAAGTAACACCGTTTTAATAATTTTTAAATGTGTATAGAGTTTTAAAATGTAAAAAAGTGTGTGTGTATATGACTCTGGAAATTTTTTGATTATTGAAAAGAAGTTAAAATTCTTTCAAATTCGACATCCTAAGGTAAGCCAAATTATAACATTGTTAGTGCATAGGTAATCATGGTTTGGATTTTTAAGGTACTCGATACATATGGATATTGTTACTGTTTGTATTAATGAAATTAAATGTTTTGAAAAAGATCACTAGGTTGATCGAAACGTAAACATATATGTAAATTGAAGTTTTAATTCACTTAACCTTAAAGCCAAGAAAAAATCATCGCCATATAAATGTAAAAAGAGGGTTAAAGAAAAAATTGTTCAATATATATATATATATATACAGTAATACCCGCTTTACGCGAGGGATACGTTCCGAAAAAAATCGCGCGTTAACTGAAATTCGCGTATATCGAGGTTTATGATTAAACATAGTCAAAATTTAATACAAAAAAATACAAATCATTTTAATCAATCACTTTAATTCTAAGAACACTTTATGCAATACATACTCTTATTTTTTACGGAAAAATACATCATATTCAGAGGAAAGCGGGGATCCCCCCGCGACCATAGAGAAGTTAATGACTACATGAGCGCGAAATTTGAAATTCGCGTTATAGTGAAACCGCGCGTAACGGGGTCGCGCTAAAGCGGGGTATTACTGTATATATATATATATATATATATATATATATATATATATATATATATATATATATATATATATATACTTATGGATAGACCTTAGGATTACAGAGTGAACAAAAAGTTTTTAAAGTTCTTAGTAACAGTAGGTTTTTTTCTAAAATCGTGGTTTCGATACCAATTCGTACATCATCTTCAGGACCTAGGAGACACAGAAAGCATCCTCATCAGGCAAATAACCAATTGAGAGAATATATCGTATTTCAGCAATAAGAAAGGAAAGGGCCCTATCATAATTTATGATATTTATAAAAAGAGAATTATTCAATTATGCAGCGAGGGAAAAAAAATGTTGACACATGATTTTAAAAACAATAATTGCCAACGAACCTATTTTTCTACACATAAATTCACAACAATGAAAATTTATTATTGTAATTATTTTTCAATTAGATAAAAGCCATACTTGGGAATTAATAGAATTTTTTTTTTTTTAATTTTTTAAAGTATAAAAGTTACACCATCACTTTTTATCCCAGCTGACACGTGCTCGGCCATTTTGAAATAATCTAGTGATTTTAATTTTTACAGTTGTCAATGCTGCCGGAAACTAAACTTGCGCGTTGAGAAAAATTATTAACAAAAGGTCAAATTAAGATCGTTCAAACTGATAAAAAATAAAGGAAAATAAGAAAAGCGGAAAATTTATGCATTAACAAAATTTAAAGAAACTCTGGTGTAGAAATCATGAGTTTTTATTTTTTTCAGTATGTTCTTGGGACAACAAATATGTGTAAATGGAACTTAAACCTTCGATATCTTTTTTATGGTTTAGACTATTCTAGCAGTTCTTTATACAGCACATTTCCAGTAAATTCCGTCTGATCATGTTACTTTTAGTGTTCAAAATGAAGGTTTCGTTATAATGGATTTTATGATTGTATTTTTTAACACGTTGACTGAGACTGGTAGAATTTATTTTGTGCTTACAATCGCTTTTATATAGAGCGATTCTTTTTGATAATTTTTGTGATGTCTGGCCTATGTAAATAGACCCACATTCACATTTAATTCCATAAACTACACCTGAATTTTGCAAAGATCAGTTTTATCTTTTTTGTAAGAGTAATAACACCCAAGTTTCTTTAAATTGTACTGAGCTGAAAGCTGAAAAGTGCGATAATTGAGAAAGACCCTCAATGTGCTGTAACTTTCCAAATTTTATCTTAGTTGATATTGAGTTGTTTAACAGATTTCTTTGTCTAGGTCTATTAATAGGTTGGAAGGTTTTTTTTATAGTAAATTTAGGATATTTGTTCGCAATTAGTATGTTTTCTAATAATTTGAACTTTTTTTCATTAAATGTTCCGTAGTGCTGTTATGATAATTAATTTTTGTTTCAAGGGATGATAGGAGTGATAAAGTATGTATCTTCCAGAGCTTGTTTTTTTTCTATAGCAGTCTAATTTTATAATGTTATTGTCAGATTGAATTACCCTTGGGTCAAGAAAAGGAACTGAGTTTTCAGATTCAGTCTCTAATGTGAATTGTAGTTTTTCATTGAAAGAGTTAAAAATGTCGAGAATACCATGAACTTCGCTCTCAGGTAAAGCTACCAATAGATCATCTACATATTGGAAAAGAAAAAGGAATTCTAAATTTACCTTTTCGATGACATAATAGAGTAACTTATTTATGATAATCTCGGCAAGCACTGATGCGTTTGATCTACCCATAGGAACACCAATCTTTTGTCTATAGAAATTATTGTTAAATGAGAAAAAGGTGTTATTATATAAATAAGTGATAATCTTTAGAAATTGTTTTTTGGTATCTTACAATTGGGCTCAATGAGAGTAAAGTGTTCAGTAAGAATGAAATAACTAAATTTAGAGGAATATTTGTAAATAAGGAGACCACATCGAAAGAAGCCAACACAAAACCCCTGGAGACAAAGTCATTAATCTGCTCACTGTAATCGAAGGTATTTTGTATTCGAAATTTGTTAAATGTTTTAAATGATTTGTCAAGAATTGAACCAATGAACATCGCCAGAGGCTGTGTGGAAGCTCCCGTACAGGAGACCCTTGCTTTCTTCTTGCTGAAATACGATATGTTCTTTCAATTGGTTCTTGCCTGATGAGGATTCTTTCTGTGTTGAAAAAACCTTCTTGGTTATTACCAGTAAGCCCTTTTACTGACCTTCCTCTTCTATATATATATATATATATATATATATATATATATATATATATATATATATATATATATATATATATATATATATATATACATATATATATATATATATATATATATATATATATATATATATATACATATATATATATATATATATATATATGTATATATATATATATATATATACATATATATATATATATATATATATATATATATATATATATATATATATATATAAATCTAAAATATATAAAATACAACGTCTCTCTGTCTGTCTGTCTATCTGTCTGTCCGTTAGTGCGCTTAACACTGGAGAACCACTTATCCGATTTACGTACTTTTTTTTTCAAAACATACATATGTTCTCTCGTCAGGTTATAGGCTATATTTTATTACGATAGGTAGCATAACGAATGAGCAGTGACGTAAAATAGTGATTGAAGTCGGAAAAAAGTTTGCCGCTAGCGCGTTCCCTTGCAATACACAGCCTAAACCATTAAATATGGAACAATATTATGTAGCAGAGAGAATATCTATAATCTATAGTCTATAATATATATAAAATGCAATGTCTCTCTGACTGTCTGTCTGTCCATTAGTGCGTTTATCACGCAAGAACCACTTATCTGATTTACGTGTCTTTTTAAATTCATACATATATTCTTTGGCTAGGTTATATAATAATAATAATAATCTACGAGGCTGGTTTGAAAAGTCCGTGCAAAGTCCCAGAGATGGCACCACCGGCGCGTATCGAGGTCATGTTTAGTTAGTAGCATCTCTTGAATGAACGCACACCAAGTTTCAGCCATATTGGTCTATTTCTTTGTGTTTGTTATTCGTGTGAATCAAGGAAGTCGAGTGATTTTCAAGAAATGGACGAAAAAGAATTTCGTGTGGTGATTAAACATTACTTTATGAAAGGCAAAACGCCTCAGGAGACTAAAGAGAAGCTTGATAAACATTATGGTGACTCTGTACCTTCGATTAGAACAGTTTATAAGTGGTTTCAAAATTTTCGGACTGGCCATATGGGCACAAGTGACGCTGAACTTTCTGGACGGCCTGTGGAGGTTACGACTCCAGAAATCATTGATCAAATCCATGATATGGTGATGGATGACAGAAGAGTTAAGGTGCGTGAGATTGCTAGTGCTGTGGGCATCTCGACTGAACGGGTACATAATATTTTGCATAAACATTTGGACATGAGAAAGCTATCCGCAAGATGGGTGCCGCGATTGCTCACGCTTGACCAAAAACGGAATCGTGTGAAGTGTTGCAAGGATGGTTTGCAGCTGTTCCAGAAGAATCCGAAGGACTTTAAGCGTCGTTTCGTCACTGTGGATGAAACATGGATACATTACTATACTCCTGAGACCAAACAACAATCTAAACAATGGGTTAACAAGGGGGAATCTGCACCAAAAAAGGCGAAGACCGTTCCTTCGGCCGGAAAGGTTATGGCGACTGTCTTTTGGGATTCGCAAGGGATAATCCTCATCGACTATCTGGAAAAGGGTAAAAATTACAGGTGAATATTATTCATCGTTATTGGACCGTTTGAAAACCGAGCTGCAAGAAAAACGCCCGCGATTGGCCCACAAGAAAGTCCTTTTCCATCACGACAACGCACCAGCACATACCTCAGCAGTTGTGGTTGCAAAATTAATGGAAATAGGATTCCAACTCGTTTCACATCCCCCCTATTCTCCAGACTTGGCTCCCTCGGACTACTATTTGTTCCCCAATTTGAAGAAATGGCTGGCGGGACAAAGATTTTATTCAAACGAGGAGGTGATTGCAGACACTAATGGATATTTTGCAGACTTGGACAAATCCTATTATTCGGAAGGGATCAACAAACTAGAACATCGTTGGTCGAAGTGTATAAGTCTAAAAGGAGACTATGTCGAAAAATAAAAAAGGTTTACCCCAAACACATAAGTAGTTTTTATTTTTGCACGGACTTTTCAAACCAGCCTCGTATATCTATAATATATATAAAATGCAACATCTCTCTGTATGTCTGTCTGTCTGTTAGTGCGCTTATCCCTCGGAACCACTTATCCGATTTACGTGATTTTTTAAATTCATACATATGTTCTCTGACCAGGTTATAGATATATATTTTATTACATATAATATATATATATATATATATATATATATATATATATATATATATATATTTATATATATATATATATATATATATATATATATATATATATATATATATATATATATATATATATATATATATATATATATATATAAATATATATATATATATATATATATATATATATATATATATATATATATATATATATATATATATATAACGCAACGTATCTCTGTCTGTCTGTCTGTCTGTCCGTTAGTGCGCTTATCACTGGAGAACCACTTATCCGATTTTCTTACTTTTTTTTTAAAAAAAACATACATACGTTCTCCGGCCAGGTTATAGGCTGTATTTTATTAGATAGGTAGCATAAGGAATGAGCAGTGATGATAATAGTGAATGAAGTCGGAAAAAAGTTTGCTGCTAGCGCGTTCTCTTGCAATACACAGTCTAAACTATTAAATATGGAACAATATTATGTAGCAGAGATAATTTATATAAAATGCAATGTCTCTCTGTCTGTCTGTCTGTTCATTAGTGCGTTTATCACGCGAGAACCACTTATCCGATTTACGTGTCTTTTTTTAAATTCATACATATATTCTTTGGCCAGGTTATATAATAATAATCTATATCTATAATATGTATAAAATGCAACGTCTGTCTCCCTGTCTGTCTGTCTGTCCGTCTGTTAGTGCGCTTATTACTGGAGAACCACTTATCCGATTTACGTGCTTTTTTTTAAAGATACATATGTTCACTGGCCAGGTTATAGACTATATTTTATTACGTTAAGTGACATAAGGAATAAGCAGTGACGATAATAGTGAATCAGGTCGGAGAAAAGTATGCCGCTAGCGCGTTCTCTTGCAATACACTGCCTAGAGCCTTAAATATGGAACAATATCATGTAGTAAATAATATAATATATATATAAAATGCAACGTGTCTGTCTGTCTGTCTGTCCGTTAGTGCGCTTATCACTCGAGAACCACTTATCCGATTTACGTGTTTTTATAAATTTATACATATGTTCTATATAATTCGATATAAGCCTAGATAATGGGAGATAAGGTGAGATAATGGGAGATAAGGAGAAATAATGGGAGATAAGTCGAGATAAGTCGAGATAAGCCTCGATAATGGGAGATAAGGTGATATAATGGGAGATAAGTATAAATAATGGTAGATAAGGAGAAATATTGGGAAATAAGCAGAGATAAGTCTAGATAATGGGAGTTATGGTGAGATAATGGGAGATAAGGAGAAATAATGGGAGATAAGGAGAAATATTTCGAGATAAGTCGAGATAAGCCTAGATAATGGGAAATAAGGTGAGATAAGGGAGATAAGGAGAAATAATGGGAGATAAGGAGAAATAATTGGAGATGAGCAGAGATAAGCCTAGATAATGGAAATTATATAGAGATAATGAGAGATAAGGAGAAATATTGGGAGATAAGGGGAAATAATGGGAGATATTTTATTACGTTGGGTAACATAAGGAATAAGCAGTGACGATAGTAGTGAATCAAGTCCACGCGAGCGGAGCCGCGGGCCCGGCTAGTACTCTATATACAGCTTCTATGTATTGATATTTGATTTTCGTAATACCCTGGGTTTTCTAGAATATTAAATATAATTTATTGCTTCCAGTCACAATTTTATTTCACCGAAGAAATATATAGTGGCCTACCCGGCGAAACTCGTTAATAAATTTGCCCTTGCATTAAAATTACAGGATTTTAAGAATAATAGACAACAGGGACGTACCGTCTAGTAATTACTTACCATTTTAATCTTCAAATTCAGAGCAATCCAGACTACAATTGAGAAAAGAAGAATAATACCCCTATCGAAAAAGGCCAAATAGAATGCTAATTCCAACATAAACTGTTTAACGAGGAGGATAAATATAAAAATGTGGTAATTTAAACGAGAAATCTTCGCCATATTGGGATCGTACTTTCAGTTAACAGGCTCGTACTTTCAATTAAAAGGGTCATAATTACTATCAAACCAGGGAAAGCGTGCTACACGGAGTCTAAAAAACGTAATATATGTTTAGTGTCCGTAAAAAATACGCAGACAAAATGTATATTGGCTTATTGGACGAAAACCCTTAGTAAGTTCAGCCTTGCATTAAAAGTAGATAAGCATGGATAATTGATAATCCGGGCGTGATGTCTATTAAACACCAAACTTTGTCTTCCTATTTAACATGTAAATTTATTTTGTTTTTTTCTCCTTTTTTTGTTTCATTTCTAATATTTTTAGAAAATGTTGTATGATTGCAGCAAAAAGTGCATTAAAACTCATTATTTACTGTGCTTGAAAACTATCGATTTCAAATGGCGAGGTACAAAGTTCTCAACTCACGGTCAAGACGTGTACACATATTACACAAGCTTCTCATATGCCGGCCATAAACTATAAACTGGCTCAACCCAACATGTCGTGTATGTATTAAACCCTCTTTAATGATCTTTTATAAATAAGAAGAGACAAACAAAAATACATAATATATAAAAAAAAATATATTCTAATGTTTAGTTAATGTGGTGGTAGAAATATAACGTACAATACAATAGGTACATATACTATTAAAACTAATCTATTTAGGATATGTACTGTTGTGACTAATTAATTTTTAAACATACTGATGTATTCATTTTTGTGGTTACAGGAAATGCGCCGAAATAAAATCTCTAGGAATTCTGACAGAATTAGCGAACATATAAAACAGTAACTTTGTTTAGTCCTGTAATTCAGTTAGGATGTATGTTTTAGCTTCAACTAAATTGAGCACTTAAATTTGACTCTCGGAAAAACTGTCAATGAAATTAAAGTGCCTTCAAGCTTCAGTAAAAACTACAGCAAACGCTGTGAACAAACACAATGTTGCTGGTTAAACTCTCTCTATAAACCATTTATCTTTGTTTTTTTAAATATCATTTTCTAGTATTCTTGCTTTCTAATTTATTTTTAGTTATTTATTTAACAGTTTAAACGAATTAACTGCATAGGAGAATATATAGTGGTCTCATTTGTGAGTAAAGTGTTTATTATAACGGGCGTTCAGAGACATGTCTACTACCAAAAATCGAAATAGGTTCGCTTTGCTTAGAGCTTTCCGAAATTGGTTGATAATGATTTTCGAGTATCTGTAATTGAATGTCTCGTAAGACATCAATAGAACAGTATACTATATGTTCACCTGGAGATAGCGCTGATCTCTTGTATAGTTGATGTTTTACGAACTATCCAGTAAAAACCTCCATTCTACCAAGATGTAGTTGGAGATGAGCGAAATCTGCTTGTAAAGTACATTTAGCTGTTTGCTTTTTCCATTTAATTCTATTTAATAATAAATCTTTGAATGTAGCTGTCGACAAATACCTTATAAATAATATAGCTAAAGTTTTTGATAGGCACAATACAGCTGGTTAAATTTTTTACAAATAAACAAATGATACATCATTTTTTTTACAAATTTATTTACTAACTGAGTATAAGTTTAAACTAGAAGTAAGTTTTTATTACACTTTTATAATAATATAATTTAGAATTATTATTCTTTCCGTTTTTACCAAATTACTTAAACATGTTTTAATTTGCACTCTCATTTTATGCGCAAGTCAGCTCCAAAAAACGGTACTACAGCTTATATGGTATATATCGCCGCTGAACCTAATTTGCAACACCAATTTATTTTCGCTCAAAGTGCTGCTAGTTTTCAGCTTTTCGCTGTCCACAAATCGCAGCCTAATTATTTGCAAAAAAAATTACCAGATGTTTACTGTTGAAATCAGTGGACCAAAAACATTTGGTAAATGTCTTTTTAACTACCTGTTTTACCTTTTTTATTTCATGGTTCTGTTTTACGTAATAATTTTTATTGTTTTCTCATTGATTACTTTTATTATTCTTTATTCATAAACATAAAGCTATGAAGGTATTTTACCGATGTTATATAATTTTCTCCAGCGATTTTTTTCCGTTCCACCAAAAATAAATCTTAATTTTCCTTGGTGACTGGAAGACGTACCTTCGCCTTGTCATAGCAAGATAGGACGATTGTGTAAACCTTTGAGTTTTTTCTACAGAAACCGAATTTACTAAATTTTAAGTAAGAATAGGGTGGTTTTGTGTACAAGAAAATAGTTGCAATTTTGAGGATTTACTCTAGAACTGAACTAAGTACATTTTTAAGATGGCTTTCTTGAAAAATATTTTTTTCTCCTTCTGGAGCAATGTGCTGTTCTGCAACTGCATGTGCCGATCATTTATCCATTTCAATCTTCATTATTTATATACAGCTCAGTCTGTTCCTTCCCATAAAATCGTTTATGTAATCTATATCTAATGGAGTGATTTCAATAATTAGGTAAGTTTTCTAGTAATAATACGCTTTTTTTTGAGGACACGTCGATTTATAAAATAATATGACAATATTTAGAATAGAAGGTATAATAAAATCACAAAAATAAATACACATGCATTCAGTAAAATAAAAGCAAATTTATTTACAGATTTTGCAAGAATCCACTTCTTAAGGCGTTGGTAGTGTGAGATAAAGATGAGCCATACAGATTAATGTCACATATATCCGTAGACTGACGGTGTGTTAATTAACAAATTTTAAGAACGAAATAGAATACAGGATCAAATCTGTTAGTTCGTGAAGAAACTTGAAAGTTTATTATGATAGTAGCTCAATTTCTACTATTAAATAATGACGGTATTTGGACTATATCCAAAAGAATGTTTTGTTCCAGGCACCTAGGTAGATATACTTCATACCTCTTAAATGCAAGAAATTGAACAAACTTTCTTTGAATATTGAGTAATATACTTATGTAAAACGAGATTCCATAAAACCACACAAAATTCCAGGTTAGATCTCCCGAAGCTAAAATAGAGTTCTTTTAGGGTTTGAATATTTGTAAAATTACCCGAATTTCCTAGTATTAATCAAAGTATTCTTGTTCCATTGTATTGGATACAATGACAACAAGATCTTTCAAAGTGTCACAACTCTCAATTGATACGATATAATACGATATAATTTATTGGTAAATATCATAGTGAAGCATTTCTTAAGTTGGTTATCCAGATTATTTAGTTCACTCTGAATATCAGTCATTTATGCCAGGAAATTCTTTGAATATTTTAGCAGATAGCAAAGGATTCCTAGACATGTTATTACTTATACCATTGATAAAAAATGGATAAGATAATAGACGAGCAAGGTTGCTACCCTGAGAGGTACGGCTCGTTGCTTCGAATTGAACAAGACGGATTTTAACTTATAATAACCAATCCTTCAGGTATGATTTAAAAAATATTATCAGATTCTCGGTAAATCCTGAGATCACTTTTGCAACAAAACAGAACCTTGTCGAAAGCTTTTAAAAAGTTTGTGAAAATAACATCTATCTGTTTACGATTGTTCAAGGCCTGCCTAACAGATTAGATAAGACAGGTTAGGTTACTGCGATTACTGAAAAAATCATGCTATTTAGGGAATACTAGCTGTTTAATTTTATTAAATATGCAAGCATACATCAACATCTCAAAAACCGTCGCAAATGGAGACAATTTAGACACAGGTCTATAATTCACGCCTTTGTTTGGATTTCCTTTTTTGAATATTGGGGCAATCCTTGCCTCTTTTACTAGTTCGGGAAACGTCTCATTTTTAATGATTAAACTAAAAAGAAAGGTGTGGTTTCAGCAAAGCCATGGCACAGCTTTTGACAACGAAGCAAGGCACTTGATCTGCACTATAGGTCAGTTTGTTTTTCGACCTTCTTAACACTACAATAGTCAATTCTTCTGGTAAGTATTTAAGCATTACAGAAAAATTATCATTGACAGATTGATGTGAATAGGTCAGATAGCAAATGCATTTACATTGCTCTCATTATCAGAGTACTGAGAATTATCATCCATAAATATGTCATGAAATGAATTCGAAATCCCGTGATAAAACAGCGGAATAATCACTTTTCTGAAGTTATACTAGAATTGGGATGTGTTTACCAGTAACACGGATTTTTTTTTTTTCTATAGTGAAGAGGTAAGGAAATGTTTAAGGAAGGATGGTAATTGCCCGTTTCTACAAGTGAAATTAATTATTTGAAAATACATCAATTAAAATTTTGAAAAAACTAAATCTAGAAATTTATTACGACGGTTAAGAATATTGTTCCAAATTAAACAAATCGATAAAATTGTTCAATATATAAATTTTTGAATACGCAACTGGATTTTCATATAGGTTAGGTATATTAAACTCTCTTAAAATACATTACTATTGTATGTACAAACATAAAGTAAGGTATTTCAAAGCATTCAAATAGTATACCTAGTTTTTGTTGTGTACGGAAGTATGTAGATAATCAACACGGGTAATGTTAAATAATATGTGCTTGCCTTACAACCCACTATGTCTACCTTAAAGACTTTGTTGCGAACGGCTTGAATATCAATTTTGTATTCCATTATATTTATGATTCATAGCCAGTATTACCCCCACTTCCAAGTGCCGACTCAATCTACTTGGGTCTCTATCATAGCGAAACACATAATACCCGTTATCAAATAGTTCCCTTACGAACACATTGTTTTGAATCCAACTTTCGTTAACTGCGATGATGCCCTGATTAGAATTGCAAACCGACTTGAAAAATTCAGTGACTTTTGTGTTTAGCCTCCTTACATTTTGATATAAAGACAGAATTTTCCCAAATAGAAGACGATAGAATTGTGTAAGATTTATTTAGTTAAATAAATAGTAAATATAATATTCCATCTTAAAAAAATCATTTATATCTGTATCTATACATGAAATAAGGTTGTTAAAAGTTCGTCTGCTTATCCATTTAAACTAATATCTGGATCCAAAGTAACTTTATTGAGATTTGACTGTTCTGTTTGAAAAAGGTTCAGCATTACAAAACATTGTTTTTTAACCACGTGCGGATAGTGGCAAGAAAGCAGGGTTAAAAGTAGTAAGGGGATATAAAATTTGGCAAAGTAAAGATATGAAAGGAAAGACGAATTAGTACAAGGAATTTCAGGTAAGACGAGACACGGGTAGGAGAAGGTAGTAATAAGATCAGTAAAAGTATAATTACTTGAAATAAAAATGACTAAAATAGTGAAAATGTAAAGAGAATAAATATAGGTTGAGCTCATCAGCTCCAGCGTAAAACCAGGTACTAGTAAATAATAAATAAAAAAATTAAAACACCAAAAATGTACACAATTAAAAGTTCAAATAAAATTAATAAAAAATTACCTTCTCGCATAGCTACGCCTGTAAAATTAAGCACAAATTACTCCACGTTAAAATTTTGATTTATGTCGTGCTCGATAACGGTTAATGTCAGCCCGCTTAACCGCTTTTGTGACATCGAATATGGCAAGTATGTAATTGTGTATTTGAGCCCTGAGAAACTTTTGTCGCTTATAAATCTCACAGGTAAAGTTAAGAACAGCTTAAACTTTTGATGCCAAATCTATTTTCTTGGATAGCTTTAGCTTTTTTAAATATTGTTTTGGGATTAAGATAAATCCTAAGTGGTTTTTTATTACTAAAGACTGAATTTATGAAATTTTTATAAAACTTAAATTATTGAAAAAATTTTAAACATAATATCAAGTCACGTATTTTAAGATAAACTAAATACTATAATATATTATTTATACTTACAAGGCAATTCCTTATAAGTAAAGAGTTAACATGGATGGATAGTCCATTTAATAACCTATTTACACAACTAGACATATCGATTATTAGATAATAAATAACCGGTCAAGTGCAAGTTGAACTTGTGCCGTACATTTATTGCTTTTAAAATAAAAATTTTTGTTACAAAATTATAAAATGACCGATGACTTCACAAAACCCATTCCAAATGATTTTTCAACAAAGTTTGTTTTCGATCTTTACTGAAAACGGATGACCTTGAAATTTTTTTTTTTTTTTTTTATATACCAGATAAATTAGTAAAGATAATGCACTCGTGATAATTTTCATTCAATCTACAAACTGTGGAGAATATTCCAGAATTTTTTCAAAATATTTTGATTTTTGAGATAAAGTGGGGGACAGCTTTCATTTGACACCCCACTCGATAGTCTAGTAATTTTTTTTTCACTCCCAAACTAACCCTTTAAGTCAAAATTTAACTTTCATAACTACACGTGCTCTATTATGGCCGTCAATTCCTATACTAGTACCAAATTTCAACTTTCTATATCAAATAGTTTCGGAGAAAATCGAGTGTGATAGACAGGCGGACAGATGGACGGACGGACAGACAGCAATGTGATCTTATAAGTTTTCCGTATGGAACACTTAAAATGATCTTTTATGAATCGTAAGAAAATAGGGTATTTATTTATAAGTATGTAAGCATGAAGCAACTAATATAATGAAATTAACTAAAAATAGTAAAAAATTATAACTGAATATCTTAGTTATTTGTTCTATAAAGTTTTAAGCTCTAAAAATATCTCAATACATGAAAGGTTTACTTTTCTTAATATTTTTTACACGTTTTTTTTTTCTTTATAATGCTCAAAATCATATTAGGAAATTATCGAAAAACTTTTCCTTGGTTTGTAAATCTTTATTTGTTAAAACTTTTTTAAAATAAGAACATGGACAAAATTTTTATTTGAATAGTTTAGTGGAATTATTTTGCTTTTTGTAGATGATAATTTTAATATTTTTTGTTATAAATTTAAAACCTGAACTTTTAAAGTCTGATCATTACTCAAGTTAAAAGTCCAGTCTTGCCTGACTGCTTCAGCTTAAACCCATCCCCCATGTCTTAAATTTCCATCAAGGTTAATTATTTTAAACAAATTCGAACTTTCAGGCTAAAAGATAAAAAAAAGTCTCCTTTTTTCCATTTACCATAAGTTTTTATTGTTGTCAGTGCAAAACGATTGATACGAATTTTATTAGAATAAAATTTAAAAATATGACATGGAGTTTCTAACAAAGAAATTGTATGATCGGTATTTGATGAAGCAGACACAGTTGGGGCTTTATGCCTCTAATCAAATATTCAACTTTTTGTTCACATAACTATTACATTTCCAAATTCAGTTTTTGCATTGATTCAGGATATTGCTATCCTAATTCAACTGAATAAAATCTCAGCGCCCTTTTTAAACATACAACATACTAACGATTAAGACATTTTAATTGTTTAATAAATATTGACTCTATTATAAAAGATTTTTTTCTTAAAAAAAATGTAATTAAACACACTTGTAATATGCAGTTTTATAATACCAATTAAATGTAAGGTAGAAATAACTTTTTTTACGATTTCAGTGATGGTTTAGTTGATTTACAGCCTTCCTTAAATAGTGTTCAATTAAAAAAGTCATTTTCGCCAATACCCTGGTAGACTTTTTATAAGAGGGCAATGAGTAGCCAGAAGAATGGACTTAATATTAATACAAATAAAATAAAACTGATATATATATATATATATATATATATATATATATATATATATATATATATATATATATATATATATATATATATATTTAAAGCGTGAATAACTACGTCAAAAAGATAATGCTTCGTATCTAGAGGGCCAGAGCAGTGTTTAATAGAATGAGCACAATATTTAAAAACCACAACTTGACTTCGAACACCAAAATAGGAATCCGATGACGCTACGTGTCTTTGGTTCCGTGTTATGGTGTGAAAACACGAAAAATCATTGAGAGAACAAGTGAAAGATTCGAGGCCTTTGAGATGTAGCTTTATCGTGAGATGTTGGGAATGACGTAGAAAAACCATGTTGTAAATAAAAACATTCTACAGGAAATGAACAAGGGTAAAAACAATTTTAACTGCTCTTAAGATTCGTAAACTCAAGCACCTAGGTTAAATTATAAGAAACAAATGTAGATACCACTTGCTGCAAAATATACTGCAAGAAACGCTGTTTGAAATTAAAGGATAGTAAGAAAAGTAATTTCTTGGGTCAAGAATCTTAGAATACAATTATATAAAGCCACAGTTAACAAAGTGATGATAGCCGTACCGGAAACTTAAAAAAGAACAGAATTAAAAAAGGTTATTCTTTGCACTCTTTATTATCAATCATAAAGGCATTAAAATAATATTATAGCAACTAAGGTGCAAAATTAGTAAATAGTGAGGAACTTTTACGAGGACCATTTTTTCATAATAGAATTTAATTTTTAATATCAACACGACTTCCTCTTAACCCTGTATTTTGCATATGTTTTTATTTCTTCTTACCCGATTGTAATTTCTAACAATATTCCATTCGCGAAAAAATTATCTAAAATTTTTGCATGTCTTAACACTTCAGAGTCCTTAGAGCACAGAAAAAAAAGTTTTCAATTGCCATCGGTCTGTCAGTTTTTGTTGACGCAAAAACTGCTCAACGAAATGAGAAATAATTTCAAATTCGGCACACATATAATACTCGAAGTAAGAAAGAAACCTATAGTGTACCGATTTTTTTACTGATTACGAAACAACCATTAATGTTATGCCCAACAATTTTGTTACAGTGATTATGTCTAAAAATTAGAAATAAATAAAATTTATAAAATAAATAAAATTTCCTTAACAGTTTGATATTTGTGCAAATTTGTACTAAACGCCCGATCAATAAAGACTTTTTACACCGTGTTTTGAACAAGTAACTAATATCAATTAAGAACTTAAACTGAATTTGATATCTTTGATTTAGGGGCATATATGTGCCTAATAAATTTAAGCTAACATTTTTAAGTACATGTATTCACAATCAGAATTGAAAGCCATTTTTACACTCTAGGATCCACGAGCCTAGAGTTAATCCTAAAGTGAAAAGTATTTTATCTTCTTGAGTAATTCATAATTTTAAGCTAATCTGGACTTTTAAAATTAATCCTTACTGAAAATGTAGAAATATAATTAAATAATAACAAACATATAAATCACACACTAACAATATTATACCAGAAATAGTATATAGAGGAAACTGTCAGATTTCAGGTGTAAAAATCTTTAAATCATCTTCTCTACTCAACCTCCGTAGTTACTTGGTAAGTCCTGTAGTATAACTCATTTTGCTACTAGTTTTTGTCACAAATTAGGTTTTCCTTGTCAGAAAACAACAAAGGCGTTATCATTTAAAATATGGAGATGTAATGTTATTTTATAACGATAAAGTCAAACTCAGAATTTACTTTAGAATTATATATTTACGAAGGAGCCTTATCCATTCCAGGAATATTAGTATTACCATCTACAGGTTTACTTCGATATTAGAGGCTGTTCTTCATAAACCTACCTGCATGTTCAGCGGAAACACTATGTAATTGCACATCAAACTTTTGTAAAAAAAATTGGGACATTTATATGGTGTATGCTGACACACATAATTGTAGACTGTTATTTATTCGAAAAAAGGGCTGCGTAATTTCGAAAACACTCAGCATTTATTATTCTTCCCTATTCATAATATTTTATATTATAAATCATAGTTAGTGCCCGAAAAAGGTACAAACAAATAATCGGCGAAATTAAGGACGCACATAAGCAAAAAATTGAAAACAAACTTCTTGTCTGTCTCAACTATCCCAAGGCTATTTGTTCGACCGTTAATACCGTCATTTACAGAACTTTATAATACTAACATATTGCAACGTTGTCAGTTGAGACAAGTAAGTTTTTAGTTGAATGCTTCGCACTTCCACTCCAAATTTCCAGAAAAAAAAAACAGTACTAACTATCTCTAAGGTTCAGTCAAAGATGGCAAATATTTTCTAGATTTCAGTGAACGGAAAATTGCAAAAAACGTTACAAAATAACTACCAACCATTTGCATTGCTTTCAGTAATATTAAAAGTTATGGAAAAGTCTATTAATCAGCATCTTTTAAAATATCTGGAAAGATTTAATGTAAATAGCGATCATAAATATGGCTTTTGTAAGCAAGAGATTTTCTGACATATCTTACACATACATGGAACAATGCAATTGTATATTTGAATTGAGAATCTTGAACGGTCGCATATAATATATTTAAGGCATCCATCCGTGCTTGGCATGGCATTGTTAGCTAAGCTATGCTTTTATGATGTCTCTGAAAATTGTGTTTATAGCCCTCAGATTTTCTTAGAAAGCATTTCTACGAGTGACAGTTGACGGATTTCTTTTCGATACCTTCAGTATCAACGCCAGTGTGCTCCACGGCTCAATACTGTCTCCTTCTTATCTCTTTTACATTAGCGATCTACTGAAAAGGACGAGGAACTCAATCTGCAGCTTCCCCGATTAGAGTACGTTTGTTTCTTCATTTATCTTAAACGCTTGAACATCAGCTACTTAACAAGACCTAGAGAAAATTCCTTTCTTCGGGTGATAGTAATCAAGAAGAATTTAACGCTCACAACCCCAGGCAGCAGTTATTTTTCAAGAGCTATACTTAAAAAAATTTGCTTTTGTAAATTCGTAATGATTTTGTTGGGCCACCACGTTACCAAGGCGTAATGATAATATTTTTTCCATATGTAATACTACAATTTGTTTGCAGTATTGTACATTCCTAAATATTTCTCATAACTATATGTACTATAAGGATAGGACCATTATTTGAAAAAATTTTAATTATGTGGTTAAAAGCAACGAGCAATAACAATATTTTGTACTGTTTATTGTATTTTGAAACATATATACCTTAATAATTTATATTACGTGGTCGGTAGTATATTCCTGTTTTAAATTATTGTTTTATACGGACTCTATTAATATGGAGACCAACAATAAAAAAAAACAGATATAGAAAACGAAAACTGCACTTTCTGGAGTCAATGATATGTAGAAAAAGAAGAAATATTTGGAACCGTAAATCAAAGACTTTCCAACGAAAACAATTTATATAGTTTTTACAGACAAATCAAAATTAATAATAAATAAACTAAATAATATTAAAAATAAAGATTTAAATTAAATTTTTTGGATCTTCTGAAATACACTTATGCATTGCTCTATTTTACTACTTTATTGAAGCTTTTCTCATCAGTAGATATTTCGTTGATTTCAGAGTAATTGTTGTCATAACTAGAATACGGAAAACAGATTAGAATATCCGGTGATGGATAAATGAATTACATAAAATCGACCAAACTTTAGGCAATAATTATTGTAAAAATGTCTTAAACCTTATTTTTTTGACTAAAATTTTTGTAACGGGAAATATATCATGATGATATGAGATGGTAAATATAAACATTAATTTTTATTTCATTTTTATATTTTTTAGGTAAGTTCAGCAGTTAACTAACAGTTTACTTGGAATCAAAAAATATTTTTTCACCTTTGACAAGTTGGCACTGCTTAGGTGTAAATACATTTTAGTGACAAATACACAGCACACACACAACAAATAAAAAACTAAAATTTCTAGACATTTTTTGTAAAAATTATATTCATAATTTTAGCCAAATTTATGAAATATTTTATTTTATTTTCATCAATCTGTTATATATTTTAAAATATTTCATTACGATTAATAAAGATTAGATTTTGTGCTAGTTATCTTGGGTTTAATTGTTTTAGGCTCCGACTAGTATTTAGTAGTCATTAAGATAACATTCATTCGCACCTGGGATCTGGGGAGCTCTTAGATTTAACCTGATTAATTTAAAAATATAAATAGCAGCGCTAAAATAGAACCTTAAAAACTGTCAATAATATGTAGTAATTATTGTTATGAAAATACTAATATTTTGTATCACCCTTTATAAAGCAACTGCACTAGAAAATTTTGTCCAAAAACTCTCTAATATTAACATATAATATTAATTTTCTTAAAAATCTTAAATAAATACAGTAATAACAAGTGAAAATTAAAAACAAGTTTCGAAATGATAATTGAAGATCACCAAAAACAATAGAATAGAAAACAGCGAAAACTCTTAGAACAATCTATTAAAAGAAATACAGAACAGAAATACAAAAAACAACAATAATCAAACAAATAATTAAAATCATACTTCAGGAGATATAAAGAAAGATGAATAGAAAATTAATAAAAGGAAATTGTAACTACAAAAGTTAAATTAAAGATGGGAAGAAAAGAACATATAAATGAAAAAACTAACAGAAGAATTTTGAAACACGACATAGTTCTAGAAAAGAACCATTGCGCCTTCCTGAGAAAATATAAGCGGAATAGTAACGAACTTTAACTTCAAAAATATATCAGAAATAATTGCGTTGAATATCAAAATATTCAGTCCAATTAAAGAAATGAAAAGATATAAGGCAGCATGAAAATACGGCATTATGATTAAAATGTTATAAAAGGGAGATTAACCTGTGTTAGAATATCTTAAAATCTTTTCAATAGAAGGTACCTATTCCGATATTTTAAAACAACACTAATATACAAAACTAAAAAGTAGAATAATGCCTTTGTTTTATTAAACCACTCATAACCACATTCCAATCTTCTTTACATATTAATTTTGTCAATGGATCAATAAAATTTATCGATTCTTCACTTCAGCGATATTACTCAAAAGCTCAAGTTTGTTTTCTATTATAAATGTACCAAATTTTCAATCAAAATCAATTTCTCGTTTGATTCGGTAATTATCATGGTAACAAAACAAGACAGAAAAAACGACGAAAATTCGAAATAATTCTTTCAATCTCAAACTGGATATTTTTTATGATTATATTCGGTAAAGATGGAAGTAAGAGGGTTAAAAATATTATATGTACTCGTATACTTGAGGTTTATTTTTAAAAAACTATGGTGACATTAGTTGTAAAAAAATTTAGTGGCAGATGGGCTTCAAATATATTTACAATGGAAATCTTATATTTCCCTGTACATACGTCTCTAAAAATTCAAAGTAATGAAAAGAATAACACAAGTTTAAAATTTTTTTATAAGTTTGAACATAAACAATTTAAAACAATGAAGAAAAAAATTAATTTTCCAATTTTTCGATTCAAAGAACCTTGTATAGGACATATATCATGATATATACCAGGCATTTCCTCTAACCACCTTCCCTATCACATTAATCCCTTAGATGTTTGACCATAAATAATTGACAATATTGAAAAAATTTTCGGATTCCAACATCATTAAAATTAGATGTAACACTATATAGATAAAAGAACTTCTCTTTTACCATTAAGATATAAAGTGCTTATGTATAATACGTACAAATGGGAAAAACAAAAATACAAATTAACGAAGACTTGAGAAGTAACCCCGTTTAGATAAAAATATGTTAGATGTAATCTCCCGTAAACTGTTCAATGCACATTTGAAAGATATTTTGAAAACTGATTATAAACGGAATACAGTTAAAGCATTTAAAATTTGCAAAAGCCTGTATGGCTTATAGCGTCTACTATAGGAAACCTAGAATTAAAAATAAAAAACCTTAAAAAAAACAATGAAAATGAACAAAAAAAAACCATTTAAAAAAAAAGTAAAGTTTAGATAATTCAAGTTCGAGATCGAAACTTAACTGATAACTCTCGAAAATAAGAAATGAGAAATAATTCAAACTCGTTTTTGAAAAAATTGGGCTAAAATTTTACGTTTTTAAAAAAGCTAATTTCTCCCGTTGTTACTTGTCTGAGAGAATATCGATATC
This sequence comes from Pachyrhynchus sulphureomaculatus, assembly GCA_019049505.1. Lineage (NCBI taxonomy): Eukaryota > Metazoa > Arthropoda > Insecta > Coleoptera > Curculionidae > Pachyrhynchus > Pachyrhynchus sulphureomaculatus. The sequence continues at coordinate 105,914,677 of CM032446.1, read as the reverse complement.
TGCAAGAATAATTTATCAGAAAATTATATTAGCTTTTGGAGTCGGGAAAATTGCAAGCCACTGTAAATGTGGCTTATCTCTTCCACGGCCGTATTTAATTTTTCAGTACGTAAATGCATAGATAGATACATAGTCTCCATTTTTTCCAAAATTCTTCTATTGTTAATATATAAGGTACGTTTTAGAAGTTCTATAATATAATAATTTTATTTGAAACCTAAATTGTAAAATTAATGATTATGCTTAAAGGATCTTATTAAGGCAAGTCTTGATCTAGAGCAGTAAGCTTGGATACTTGTCAGAGAACAAATTCATGAGACCTAGACAAAACTTTAATACAAATATATCTGCTCTTTCGTGCCGTCTCCATCAATAAGGTTGGCTATCATTTATTACTAGCTAGGCCAGAAAGTATTCGTCACTTCGGAAAACATGATCAAAACAAGAGATGTTTCTGACTTTCATGATTTTCAATACTTCCCTTCCCCCCTCCCCTATCATTTGTAGGACAGTCTCGTTGCTTCCATGTAACATCCAGGATATTTCTAGGATTTTGCGATATGTACAGACCTCGAATGCTCCCAGTCTGATCACACTAACTGTTTTTAGAGATTTTTGTAGCACAAATTGGACTAGTCTGAATATTACGTTTAGGTTGAGATGTAAATCGCATAATAATTTATTTAAACGTCTAAATCACTCCTTGCTTGTTTGTTTCATGCTTTAATTTTCCTTTCTGAATCCAGGTGCTATTTATCCAACAGCCAAGATATTTAAAGGAAATTAACCATGATCCATAGATCGTGAAGAGCAAAGGGACATTTTGGTTCTTACGGATAGTCAGTATCAGTTTCAATATTCGTTACACACACTATTCACTCGGTCAATGATTCTCTGCAGAGCTATATCTATATCTGCCGTTAGCGCTGTATCGTCAGCGTAACGCTCTTTATGTTAACGCAGTTTATCTTGATGCCGTCTTCGAGTAACTTACCTCAAATTACTTCCAGGATAAATGCTGAACAGTGTTGGAGAAAGTATGCAACTATGACGGATGCCTCGCTCGATATTAATGCTGTAAGAATTGCAGTTTTGGTTCGATACAATAAATTTTTTAGCAACTCCGGCTAGCGCTTTAGGAACTTTTTTAGACCAATAAAAAAAAAAAAAAAAAAAAAAAAACGGCCCATCAAGGTCCGCCTTCCGGAGCTCTTCCAATGATACTGAGTGTTTGACTCGATTCTTCTCGAAGTCAACAAAACATATAAATACATCTTTTTGTCCAAGCATTTTTAGGACATTAGCAGACAAAACAAGACTTTTCTTGTCCCTAATCCCTAAATCTAAATTGGTCCACCCCCATTCACCCCTCACACTTCCTGACTATTCGATTATGAATTACTTTCAGCAGCACTTTTAGAGCATTCTTCATAGGACTGACTAGGCTTAACGCGCCTACATCGTTGTGGATTAGATTTCTTAGGAGAAGGTATAAATAAGGACCCCAACCAATCTTTCGGTATTTCTCCAGTACCATAAATCCTATTGCACATGATAATAAGTAAGTTGATGTTGGCGGCATTGATCAATTTTAGTATATATATATATATATATATATATATATATATATATATATATATATATATATATATAAAATTATTTTATATATATATATATATATATATATATATATATATATATATATATATATATATATATATATATATATATATACGAGGCTGGTTTGAAAAGTCCGTGCAAAAATAAAAACTACTTATGTGTTTGGGGTAAACCTTTTTTATTTTTCGACATAGTCTTCTTTTAGACTTATACACTTCGACCAACGATGTTCTAGTTTGTTGATCCCTTCCGAATAATAGGATTCGTCCAAGTCTGCAAAATATCCATTAGTGTCTGCAATCACCTCCTCGTTTGAATAAAATCTTTGTCCCGCCAGCCATTTCTTCAAATTGGGGAACAAATAGTAGTCCGAGGGAGCCAAGTCTGGAGAATAAGGGGGATGTGAAACGAGTTGGAATCCTATTTCCATTAATTTTGCGACCACGACTTCTGAGATGTGTGCTGGTGCGTTGTCGTGATGGAAAAGGACTTTCTTGTGGGCCAGTCGCGGGCGTTTTTCTTGCAGCTCGGTTTTCAAACGGTCCAATAACGATGAATAATATTCACCTATAATAGTTTTACCCTTTTCCAGATAGTCGATGAGGATTATCCCTTGCGAATCCCAAAAGACAGTCGCCATAACCTTTCCGGCCGAAGGAACGGTCTTCGCCTTTTTTGGTGCAGATTCTCCCTTGGTAACCCATTGTTTAGATTGTTGTTTGGTCTCAGGAGTATAGTAATGTATCCATGTTTCATCCACAGTGACGAAACGACGCTTAAAGTCCTCCGAATTTTTCTGGAACAGCTGCAAACCATCCTTGCAACACTTCACACGATTCCGTTTTTGGTCAAGCGTGAGCAATCGCGGCACCCATCTTGCGGATAGCTTTCTCATGTCCAAATGTTTATGCAAAATATTATGTACCCGTTCAGTCGAGATGCCCACAGCACTAGCAATCTCACGCACCTTAACTCTTCTGTCATCCATCACCATATCATGGATTTGATCAATGATTTCTGAAGTCGTAACCTCCACAGGCCGTCCAGAACGTTCAGCGTCACTTGTGCCCATATGGCCAGTCCGAAAATTTTGAAACCACTTATAAACTGTTCTAATCGAAGGTGCAGAGTCACCATAATGTTTATCAAGCTTCTCTTTAGTCTCCTGAGGCGTTTTGCCTTTCATAAAGTAATGTTTAATCACCACACGAAATTCTTTTTCGTCCATTTCTTGAAAATCACTCGACTTCTTTGATTCACACGAATGCCAAACACAAAGAAATAGACCAATATGGCTGAAACTTGGTGTGCGTTCATTCAAGAGATGCTACTAACTAAAACATGACCGCGATACGCGCCGGTGGTGCCATCTCTCGGACTTTGCACGGACTTTTCAAACCAGCCTCGTATATATATATATATATATATATATATATATATATATATATATATATATATATATATATATATATACATACATATATATATATATATATATATATATATATATATATATATATATATATATATATATATACGTATCCTCAGTCCTATTACCGTAGCAGGAGTCTAGTGGTGTTACGTATCGATTGCAAGGATTGTGCCGCTCCATGAATCACGGTCCTGAGCAGCATGAATTGCTTCGTTCCTGGAAATTTCCTATGAGCAGCTTCACATGGTCTGCACATCGATAAGGAAATCTTCCTCCTGGGCATTTCCCATTTATTTTTCCCTATACTTTAAGTTTTTCTATATCGATTCTTCTACAGATATATGTAGTATCGAAAGTATGACTGGTTTATTTCAGTGGATAGGAGATTCTTTATGCTCAATTGGTTTAGAATGGAGACATTAGTTCGGTGCTGTGTCCAGGGTATCCTCAATATTCTTCTATATACCTTTTGTTTCAAAGGCGTAAATTTTTCTTTGAGCCACAAAATTTATGGTCCAAGTTTCTCAGGCGTTGGTAGCTATGGGAAATACTAGTGCATTAATAATTTTTAATATGTTATTTTGAGATATTGTTTGTCCTGCAAAATCTTTCCCTTTCAATCAATCTACATTTTAAGCTATGTTTAGTCGTCGTTTTATTTCTTTATCACAACCTCCTCTACTTGTAATTAGTGATCCGAGGTATACAAATTCTTCGAAACTCGCTATTTCCTTGATGTTCATTAGGGTTCGATCTATGACCATGACGCTTACTGTATTTAATCTATTCATTATATATTCTAATTCGATGTCGTTAGATGCTATAATGAATGTATCATCAGCATATCTTAGGTTGTCCACTTTTCAGGCCCCTCATAGAGATACCTTTATCCCAGTCCTCCAGGACTTGTCTCATGATGTATTCAGAGTATGCGCTAAAAAGCAAGGGAGATAAGATATATTCCTGTCTAACACCAGCTTTCATTTTAATAAGTCTGATAGAGTTGGATTGGTTTTTGCTCTTGTGTTACTATTTTCATATAAGGATCTTATAAGCTGGATAAGGTGTAAAATATTGGCTATAACTTGTGTCATTTTACACAATCAATCGCTATGGTATAATCTATGAAGCATAAATAAGCCTTGATATTAAATTCATACGTCTTATCTATGATTTGTCTTACATTAAGAATGTTTCCTCTTGTGCCTTTCCCTGAAGTGAAACCTGTCTATTCCTCAGATATTCCTGGTAGTATAAATAATTTTAGTCGGTTGTCGATTATGTGCAGCATTACTTTACTAGCGTGGCTTATTAGAGAAATTGTCCTATAATTGTTGCATTCTGTAGGCAATCCTTTTTTAAAAAGTGTGATGAACACTGATTCGATCCAGTCGGCCCATTTGCTAAACTCCCATATTAAGGTACAGATTTTATAAAAAACCTGCACTCCCAGATCTCTCCTAGCTTTTAATAGTTCTGCAGTTATATTATCTATTCATTAGCTTTGTGATTTTTTTAATATGTTAAGGGCTTTTCCTAATTTCCAATTCTTTTCAGAAAATTATTTAGATCATTTGGATGTTCCCCGATCTTCTCTTTATGCAGATTGATACGGCATTTGTTCCAGACTTCGGCTATTTCTGCTTTGTCTGTAACGATTTCGTGGTCATTTCTTATTAGCTGTGAGTGTGGTTTAAACTCTCTGGCCAGGTACTTAACATTTATGTACTGCTCGTAAGTTTTGCTTTATTTGCATGATGTTCTATCTCTTGATAAATTATACTGATGTGTTTGTTTTTGTATCTCCTACATGCTTTATTTATCTCTTTCTCTAGTTTTTTAATTTCTTGCGTTTTTGTGGACGAATTCATTACTTTTTTTCGTTGATCTATTAGTATTAAGATGTTATCGGACATCCAATGGTTTTTTTTTCTACCTGATTGTCGTCGCTGTACTGTTTTGCTCCCTCCATTATCCAGGTTTTTGTATCTTGCCACATCTCCTTTGAGTTTCCTTTGTACTTGGTGTGCCTAGGTTTTGCAGTATTTCCTGAAAGATATTATTATCGAGAATGTCCCGTTTTTCGATTAGTTGTTTGTTTAATTGTTGCTCGTAGTTTTATTCTCAATTCTGCCTTCAGTAATTTGTGATCTGAGTTAAAATATACTCCAGGCCTCGTCTCCTAACATTGGTTATTGATGATCTCCATCTGGCTCTAATTAGTACGAAATCTATTTGGTTTTTATATTCTCCTGATGGAGAAGTCCAAGTGAACAGACGCCGAGGGTAGTGATTAAATATTGTATTGGTAACTACGAAGCAATTATCTATTGCGAATTGGATGAGTCTTTCACCCCTCTCATTTCTTTCACCAAGTCCACGTTTCCTCAAACATTCTGGATTTGGTCATCTTTTTCGGTATTGCCCACTTTCGCACTAAAATCCCCCATTACCATTAACACATCTCTTTTCGGTGTTCTGTCTACTGTTTGCTGGATGATGTGAAGTTTGATGGGTTTGCATGAAAGGGCGATTTTGATGATTCGGTTGCTTATAGTTTCATAACCTTCAACAAGGTTAAGGACTTTTCGACAACAATTGCTACTCCGTTACTGCCCGTTATGTCAGCACTTGATATATACACCGCATAATCATTTGTATTAAAATGTCCTTTGTCCTTCCAATGCGTTTCAGATATACCGGATGTTGGGATACGCTCTCGTTTTACTTCTCTTTCTGCAATGTGCAGTTTATCAGTTTGCAATAAGCCTCCCACATTATATATATATATATATATATATATATATATATATATATATATATATATATATATATATATATACATATACATATATATATATATGTATATATATATATATATATATATGCACATTATATATATATATATATATACATAGAGCGTATATATATATATATATATATATATATATATATATATATAATATATATATATATATACATATATATATATATATATATATAGTGCTATATATATATATATATATATACTGTTGTATAATATAGTATATATATATTATATATATATATATATATATATATATATATATATATATATATATATATATATATACAGTATGAAAATTTAGGTCCGCATCATAAGGAATTTTTTTTAAATAATCACTTTAGCCCAGATCTGGTTATGGCATCCATTTGTGCTTCAAATAATATCAGAAATAAAGTATAGTAAGTCATTTTTACGCATGACGTCACCTGTCAAAAATTACATTTTCATAAAAATTTTTGAAAAAAACGTATAATTTGGCCAAATTTTAAAAAAAGTTATTAGACAAAATGGTTTACAAATTTCAACGGCCTAGTACAATTTTGAATTTTTCGCAGTTTTTTGACATTTCGGCAATTATTTTTCATCTTGATTTATTGCAACCTTATTTAAAGTAAAACCTGTCTATTCCTCAGATTTCTTGGAAACGAGAAATGTATAATATACTTTCTCCGGGAAGAGCAATGCTGTAAATATTCTGTAAGTACGTTTAATTCCCTAAATTGCAACTTTTTACTCCAGAATGTTTGCACATTTCAGATTTCCTGAGAAAGTCCACATACATGGACGATAGCTAGAAAGTTCGAATAAAAATACAGTTTCTTAGAGCTACTTAGATCTTTTATTATATATATATATATATATATATATATATATATATATATATATATATATATATATATATACATATATATATATATATATATATATATATATATATATATATATATATATACGGCATTCCTGATTTAAGCGTAACTTTGGAATCTGTCTTTTTTTCAGAAGCGACCTCTCTTGTCAACTAGAAGAGGTTAAAAATAACGACTCAACAAACCACAAGGTTTATCTGTATCTTGTATCGACCACCAAGTGATACCAATTTTTGAACACTTTTCACTTGTCTTGCAGACACCATCGATCATTACAAATTAACTATCCAAGTACCGAAATTGCCATCCTGGGCGACTTTAATGTCTACAATATCAACTGGCTTAAATATTCAAATACTACCGACGAACAAGGTCGTGAAGCTGAATCATTCTCAATCAGTTGGCTTAACTAAGCTTATTGACGAATCAACACGGATCCCTGATCGAGACGGGGAGTTCGCCAGTCTTCTTGATCTATTTTTAACCACCAATCCGGAGATTTACACGGTCACCGTAAATCCGCCGTTAGGGGGGATTTCTACCCCCTCCAAAGAAGCTCTTGCTTCTAAACATATTGCCTACCGACAATGGCGTGAAAATCCTAACACCATAAATCGTAACACCTTTGTTCGTGCCCGAAATAGATGCAAAGGAATTATCGACGAAACCAAGGAGGCACACGATTAATGAATTAGAAATAAACTTCTCGCTTGTCCCAACAATTCCAGATCATTTTGGGCAGTCGCTAAGGCAGTTAGTAAAAATTTCACCAAATCCAACATACCACCACTCACACGGCCAGATAATTCCATTGCTACCACACCTGTTGAGAGAGGGAACTTGTTGGCTGAACTCTTTGCTTCACATTCTACTGTCGATTTCCAAGGAAAAACACCACCTACTATTCCCATATTGCAGTTAAAAATGCCCGATGTTGTCTTCAGACAGAGTATCATAAAGCGTATTTTAATGAAGCTAGACACCAAAAAGGCTTCTGGCGCTGACGGAATACCTGCCATAGTTCTCAAAAACTGTGCAAGGGAACTAACACCAGATTTCAGTAGACTTTTCAACCTATCCTACAGAAAGGGAATATTTCCGTCCTGCTGGAAATGTGCCACGGTTCAGACCTTGCCAATTAACTACCGACCAGTCGGACTGCTTTCAATAATATCGAAAGTCATGAAAAAGGTTATCAATCAGCATCTTCTAAAATATCTTGAACGATTCAATATTATTAGCGATCACCCAAACATACACTGCATTTGTTGGATTCTGTTTAGAGAAGAGCTGTTCGTCTGATTGGCGAGCCGGAACTGACCGGCGGCCTTGATTCGCTGGGACATCGAGGAACGGTTGGCGACTTGAGTCTGTTCTACAAATATTTTCATAGAAAGTGTTCTCCCGCTTAATTGCTCCCAAAGCGGTGCATGTTAGAAATACACGTCGCATTGGTGCTTCACATCCGTATGAGGTTCAGCTTGTTATTCTGTGTACAACGCTTTTCAAGCCTTTGTTTATGTGGAGAACATCATCCCTCTGGAATAATGTTTCCCACCAAGTACAATTTACTGCGATTCAAGAACAACGTGAATCGCTTTTTCCGCACACATGCCGCTCTTGGAGCGCTGTAGGGACTTCCCTGCAGCACGTGTGCTAGACCCATTATATATATATATATATATATATATATATATATATATATATATATATATATATACGTATATATATATATATATATATATATATATATATATATATATATATATATATATATATATATATATACGTATATATATATATATATATATATATATATATATATATATATATATATATACATATATATATATATATATATATATATATATATATATATATATATATATATATATATATATATATATAAGTTATGAAACTCGGCAAAAAGGGCATCAACAGATGTCCATACTATATTCATTTAGCCAATATTTCGGTTCTAGGTTGGGACCTTCATCAGGGCACAAAATGTAGCATGCAAATTAATCTAACAAGAATGACCATAAATAACAATTGCCATAACAAATACCACCACTGAAATAAAACAGCTACTATTCACTAACATATTAATATAAAAATATGGCATTTACAGCAAGGATGCCATTAGAAACCTTGGATGCTGAAAAATCAAAATTAATTAACCACCTGCCATCCAAAAGACTTTTTGGATGGCAATTGTTATTTATGGTCATTCTTGTTATATTAATTTGCTTGCTACATTTTGTTCCGGATGAAGGTCCCAACCTAGGACCGAAATATTGGCTAAATGAATATAGTATGAACATCTGTTGATGCCCTTTTTGCCGACTTCCCCAACTAGTTTCATAACTTAGGATTTTGTTAGATACGGCAACTTTTGCTTTCTCTTTCTTTATTTTATATATATATATATATATATATATATATATATATATATATATATATATATATATATATATATATATATACGTATATACATATACATATATATATATATATATATATATATATATATATATATATATATATATTATGGGTCTGGCACACGTGCTGCAGGGAAGTCCCTAAAGCGCTCCAAGAGCGGCATGTGTGCGGAAAAAGCGATTCACGTTGTTCTTGAATCGCTGTAAATTGTACTCGGTGGGAAACACAGCGATGGGTAAATTATTCCAGAGGGATGATGTTCTCCACATAAACAACGGCGTATTTCTAACATGCACCGCTTTGGGAGGAATTAAGCGGGGAACACTTTCTATGAAAATATTTGTAGAACAGACTCGAGTCGCCAACCGTTCCTCGATGTTCCAGCGAATCCAGGCCGCCGGTCAGTTCCGGCTCTCCAATCAAACGAACAGCTCTTCTCTAAACAGAATCCAACAAATGCAGTGTATGTTTGGGAGCGGAGCTCCAAACATGGCAGCAGTATTCCATAGTTGGTCGAATTTGAGCTTTGTAAAGAATTAACAGTTGTTGTGGAGTGTAAAGTTTTCTGGTTCGAAACAATATTCCCAACTTTTGAGAAGCTCTCCTTGCTATGCCTGCAACATGTTCATGCCAGGACATATTTGCTCCAAAACTAACGCCCAACAAATTGAACGACGGTGCTAGGGGAATGGAGTGCCCTGACATAACTATGTCGGGTTCAGCAACGTTAACTTTTTTAGAAAAAACTGCCGCCTGGGTTTTTGTAGCGTTAAATTCCACTTGGTTACTGTCACCCCAAGATAGAATTTCTTCCAGGTCTTTGTTAAGTTGAACGACCTCCTGCTGTCTGTGGTTATTCGCCTGAGCAGCTGATGTCCGAGCGTTCAAAGTGAATGAAGAGAGCAGCGTACTGTCATCTGCAAAGCTGTAGATTGGATTCTCGGTCTTTTCCAGCAGATCGTTAATGTAAATGAGAAAGAGAGTAGGAGACAGTATAGAGCCTTGGGGCACACCGGCGTTGATAGTGAAGGTGTTAGAAAGAAATCCGTCGACTGCCACTCGTAAAGAACGCTCTTTGAAGAAGCATGAGACCCACAAACAGAACCGCTCGAGATTCTCCGAAGTGTTCAATTGCGTTTATTCCAAACATGTGTTACATAAGTCAGAAGATCTCCTGTTGATCTATGTTTACGAAAGCCATATTGGTGATCGCTAATTATTGAATCGTTCAAGATATTTTAGAAGATGCTCATTGATAACCTTTTCCATGACTTTCGATATTATTGAAAGCAGTCCGACTGGTCGGAAGTTATTTGGCAAGGTCTGAACCGTGGCATATTTCCAGCAGGACGAAAATATTCCCTTTCTGTAGGATAGGTTGAAAAGTCTACTGAAAACTGGTGTTAGTTCCCTTGCACAGTTTTTGAGAACTATGGCAGGTATTCCGTCAGTGCCAGAAGCCTTTTTGGTGTCTAGCTTCATTAAAATACGCTCGGGCATCTTTAACTGCAATATGGGAATGGTAGGTGGTGTTTTTTCCTTGGAAATCGACAGTAGAATATGAAGCAAAGAGTTCAGCCAACAAGTTCCCTCTCTCAACAGGTGTGGTTGCAATGGAATTATCTGGCCGTGTGAGTGGTGGTATGTTGGATTTGGTGAAATTTTTACTAACTGCCTTAGCGACTACCCAAAATGACCTGGAATTGTTGGGACAAGCGACAAGTTTGTTTATAATTCGTTAATCGTGTGCCTCCTTGGTTTCGTCGATAATTCCTTTGCATCTATTTCGGGCACGAACAAAGGTGTTACGATTTATGGTGTTAGGATTTTCACGTTATTGTCGGTAGGCAATATGTTTAGAAGCAACAGTTTCTTTGTATTTTCGGTCAAAGCAAGGCTTGCCGTTGGAGGGGGTAGAAATCCCCCTAACGGCGGATTTACGGTGACCGTGTAAATCTCCGGATTGGTGGTTAAAAATAGATCAAGCAGACTGGCGAACTCCGGGTCCCGATCAGGGATCCGTGTTGATTCGTCAATAAGCTTAGTTAAGTCAACTGATTGAGAATGATTCAGCTTCACGACCTTGTTCGTACGTAGTATTTGAATATTTAAGCCAGTTGATATTGTAGACATTAAAGTCGCCCAGGATGGCAATTTCGGTACTTGGATAGTTAATTTGTAATGATCGATGGTGTCTGCAAGACAAGTGAAAAGTGTTCGAAAATTGGTATCACTTGATGGTCGATACAGGATACAGATGAACCTTGTGGTTTGTGGAGTCGTTATTTTTAACCTCTTCTAGTTGGCAAGAGAGGTCGCTTCTGAAAAAAAGACAGATTCCAAAGTTACGCCTAAATCGGGAATAGAAGTCTTACGTACGTCGTATATACATATATATATATATATATATATATATATATATATATATATATATATATATATACATATATATATATATATATATATATATATATATATATATATATATATATATATACATATATATATATATATATATATATATATATATATATATATATATATATATACATATATATATATATATATATATATATATATATATATATATATATATATATATATATATATATATATATACGAGGCTGGTTTGAAAAGTCCGTGCAAAGTCAGAGAGATGGCACCACCGGCGCGTATCGAAGTCATGTTTCGTTAGTAGCATCTCTTAAATGAAAGCACACCAAGTTTCAGCCATATTGGTCTATTTCTTTGTGTTTGGCATTCGTGTGAATCAAGGAAGTGGAGTGATTTTCAAGAAATGGACGAAAAAGAATTTCGTGTGGTGATTAAACATTACTTTATGAAAGGCAAAACGCCTCAGGAGACTAAAGAAAAGCTTGATAAACATTATGGTGACTCTGCACCTTAGATTAGAACAGTTTATAAGTGGTTTCAAAATTTTCGGACTGGCCATATGGGCACAAGTGACGCTGAACGTTCTGGACGGCCTGTGGAGGTTACGACTCCAGAAATCATTGATCAAATCCATGATATGGTGATGGATGACAGAAGAGTTAAGGTGCGTGAGATTGCTAGTGCTGTGGGCTTCTCGACTGAACGGGTACATAATATTTTGCATAAACATTTGGACATGAGAAACTATCCGCAAGATGGGTGCCGCGATTGCTCACGCTTGACCAAAAACAGAATCGTGTGAAGTGTTGCAAGGATGGTTTGCAGCTGTTCCAGAAGAATCTGGAGGACTTTAAGTGTCGTTTCGTCACTGTGGAGGAAACATGGATACATTACTATACTCCTGAGACCAACAATCTAAACAATGGGTTACCAAGGGGGAATCTGCACCAAAAAAGACGAAGACCGTTCCTTCGGCCGGAAAGGTTATGGCGACTGTCTTTTGGGATTCGCAAGGGATATCCTCATCGACTATCTGGAAAAGGGTAAAACTATTACAGGTGAATATTATTCATCGTTATTGGACCATTTGAAAACCGAGCTGCAAGAAAAACGCCCGCGATTGGCCCACAAGAAAGTCCTTTTTCATCACGACAACGCACCAGCACACACCTCAGCAGTTGTGGTCGCAAAATTAATGGAAATAGGATTCCAACTCGTTTCACATCCCCCCTATTCTCCAGACTTGGCTCCCTCGGACTACTATTTGTTCCCCAATTTGAAGAAATGGCTGGCGGGACAAAGATTTTATTCAACGAGGAGGTGATTGCAGACACTAATGGATATTTTGCAGACTTGGACAAATCCTATTATTCGGAAGGGATCAACAAACTAGAACATTGTTGGACGAAGTGTATAAGCCTAAAAGGAGACTATGTCGAAAAATAAAAAAGGTTTACCCCAAACACGTAAGTAGTTTTTTATTTTTGCACGGACTTTTCAAACCAGCCTCATATATATATATATATATATATATATATATATATATATATATATATATATATATATATATATATATATATGTGTGTGTGTGTGTGTGTGTGTATCCTGAAATATGTACGTATATGAGGTGTAATAAAAATCGAATATCTTTCATTTCAAATATTACGATCTGGAATTCAAATGATATTATAACTTTTAATTATCTGCGTTATCGAATAATAACTAAAGAGATTGCCGAAAATGGCCCATTCATTTAATTGTTTATGTATTTAACTACCAACATATTAAATATAATATAAAAGATAAATCACATTTACTTAATTCCTCAAAAATTTCCCGGTTTTAGAAGTTAATACAATTTTTATAAACAATTTTCCCTACGGATACTGCCATTAACTCCTAGATAAGTAATATGAGATTGTCAAATTAACTATTTTTTAAATTTTATCAATAAATGTAACGAAATTAAATATCACTAAAAAAAAATTAACCGGAGCTTAATTTGCAACAAAACTTTCAGGACTAATTTCTTATTTACGAGATAAGCTAGATTAAGGCCGAGATTAGGTAAGTTTCAGCCCTCTACTCATCTAACTAATAACAAGACAAATACTATATTTTTTGTTCAGAACTGAGGAAGCAATGAAGTTTGAATTTAAATATTCGAAAAGCCAGCTATATTTTATGTTATTATCATTGTGTCTGTTCAATGATGCTTTTTCTGAAAGGTCTGTTAGGTGTTTGGCAACACAGAACAGGTTAAAAGTTTCAGTCAAGTTTCAAATAAAAGATGAATTTTTATATCAGACAAATCATAGACAAATAAATAATGCAGTCTTCAAAATCAAATAGCTGCTATTCAGCGTAGAATGCGTAACTGAAAACGCACCTATTTTATTAGCCCATTTTGTAGTGAACTCTTCATACTATTGAAGTGTGAGATTCTAGCTCGTATCCGCTTCGCCTCTGATGTTGCAACAAGTTTATGTCTTGGTTGTTTCAAATTTATATAAAGTGACATAGCCTGATAGGAATAATTCTCAAGAGAAACAACGTTACAATGGTTTTTAACGATTGTTTACATTTTGAAGAAAAAATGTTTTTCTCGACTCCCCGATTAATAAACTTTTTCATGCATACACGATTATTACTTCAACCAAAATATATGTTATAAATTAATCAGAACATAAAAATTCGATACTACGGAATCAAACTCATAAATTTTACTTCTAACATACACGATGGATTTTATTTACGAAATCTACATAGATATTTAAATACCAAATTCGTATTCACTGTACAGGTGTACCATAACAGATGATTGCACAAAATGATAGCAGTTGTACGAACTAGGGTGGAAATTTCCATGTTATGTCTGAACATTATGTAGTAGATACGTAATGTGTTATTATTTCCATATGTCGACAGAGGATTTTATATGTGTAGACTTTTTAATAGAAAAAAATTCTACATTGTTCCGGTTCTTCATTTTCAGATAATGGTAATAGTTTTTCATGAACATCTACAGATCGAAAACATTTAGCATTAATGTTTTTTTTAATTAAGTAAATAAAATATTTCGACCTGATTGCTGCTTATTAAAATCATCCCTTACCAAATTGCTACTGAAATTGAAATATCTAGATTTCCTAAACAGTAAAAAAGTTAGATTCTCTGATTTTTAACCGTGAAATTTCAATAGCAGTAAAGTCTTGAACTTGAATTGCCAATATAAAAAAAAGAATTTACAATATAATGATGATAAAATCCTAGTATTGATACCTACATATAAAAATTTGAAGAACTGCCATTTTGCTAAGACTATCCACACATAGAATAAAATCGTGACAGAAGCTGTACTTGTGTAGTGACTAATTTTCCGAAAAACTAATTGGCAGGTATTATTCGATGTATACGGCGGTCCAAGAAAAAAAGATCTGAATGAATCTTAAAGAAGTTTTACATAAATGCAGTTTAAAAAATTTCTTCACTGAACTGATAAAAACTATTCCCTATATGACTGCTATAGAATAATATAGGTGCTAAAATTAATACTCATACAACTGGTATAAAGGTTTTATACCAATAACGAGTCATTTTTGAAAGGGTTTGCGAAATTCCTTTGCCAATAGAAAACTGTTACTTAAATATAAACAAATGTAAGGCACAAGTACTCATA
Organism: Pachyrhynchus sulphureomaculatus; assembly: GCA_019049505.1. Lineage (NCBI taxonomy): Eukaryota > Metazoa > Arthropoda > Insecta > Coleoptera > Curculionidae > Pachyrhynchus > Pachyrhynchus sulphureomaculatus. The sequence goes on along the minus strand of CM032446.1, from coordinate 105,899,417 downwards.
TAACTTATATACAGTTTATATTATAATAAATAACCGGTCAAGTGCAAGTTGGACTTGCGCAATTAGTGTGCCATACTTTCACTGCTTTTAAAATAAAAAATTTTGTTAAGGAAATATAAAATGATCAGTGACTTCACAAAACACATGCCAAATGAGTTTTCAACAAAGTTTTTTGCGACCTTTAGTGAGAACTGATGACCTTGAATTTTTTGTTTTTTTTTTATATAACAGATAAATTATTAAGGCTAAAGTACTCGTGATAATTTTGGTTCAATATTTACCCTGTAGAGAATATTCCAGAATTTTTTAAAAATTTTTTGAACAGTATTTTCGAGATAAGGGGGAGACAGCGATTTTTGGCGATTTTTTAAAAATAAAGGAAATTGTGTGTGTATTACATTATACATATTTTTGAACTCGTCTTTTTACTAGCTTTCATTTGACACCCCACTCGCTGACCTAGTAAACAAAAAAATTTTTTTCACTTCCGATTTCACACCCCAAAACTAATCCCTTAAGTCAAAATTTTACTTTCAAAACTACATGGCTCTGATGAGGTCACCAATTCCTATATTAGTGCCAAATTTCAACTTTCTATGTCAAATAGTTTCGTAGTTAATCGGGTGACAGACAGACAGACAGCCGGACAGACAGACGAATAGACAGACGGACGGACAGACAGACGGACAGACAGGCGGACAAACAGACAGACACCGAAGTGATCTTATAAGTGTCCCGTACGGAGCACTAAAAAGAATTTATACAGAGCAAAATACTCTATATTGGCGACATAGGATATTAACGTGCTATTGTTAGTCTTAAAAGTCTTGCAGGGAATATACACAATAATACACTATCATGATGTTGCCGCAACTGAATTTCTCTTGCTACCAGGTAGTCTGTATCTAAAAGAGGGAGAAAATAACTTTACGGAGTTAACAGAAAATTCTATTAGATGAACTTATACTACTGAAAGTAATATATAATATAATGACTGATAATGGACAATAGAGAAAAACATGCTAATTCAATGAATAAAACTAGTTAAATGAATGTACGAGACGAAAAAATATAAACTGAACTTGCTATCCACTTTGTATATAAAAATATCCTTCAGATGACCACAATATATATAAGCATTTAGTTTATAGAATTAACATATGATAAATATTATCGTACAGAAACAAAAAAAAAAAGGAATTTCTGGTCGAGTTTATTCTTCAATAATTTTTGAAATTATAGATATTATTGATATTTTTAGCAAATCATAATACATTCATCCATCAAAATTGGAACTCACTTTCTAATTTTCAAACGGCACTGGAGAGTTTTTACAAGGGCAAAAGCAATGTACTCCAGCTCCTCTTACTATTAGCTTTTTTTTTTAAATTTTTTAGAACTTATACTTTTGTTTCTCCCAATAAATCAGTAAACTTTTTAAAAATTATGCGTATATAATCCGCCTACGTTTTTTAAAAATAAGAATAAAGGTAAACTTTACGTCAAGTTTGTTCTTTAATAACCTTGTAAATAAGCTTAATTTTAATGATATATTAACAAATTATAGCATATTGATCAAGCCTACAACGCTCTGTCTGATTTTGAAACACCACTAGAGAGTTGCTGTAATGTAGAATAATGTTGTAGTGTAACTTTTTTTAAGTACCAATCTTTTTTTTTATTATCTTTTTTATATTTTGACTTCTGTTGCTTCTTGTATACCGGCAAATATCAATATTTTTTGAAAATTATGTATCTAAAATTTGTTTAATTTTATGAAATTGTGTCTGAAATTTAAAAAGTTATTGAAGTTTCAACTAATTAATTTTTGTCCTGGAGTGTATCTCGGCGGTGATTATAACAACTCGGCCACATTTAAGAAATTATTAGGTTTTCTAACAGTTTGATGTAAGCAAATAAACTTTTAACACCCTAATGCTTAAGACTTCACTTAAAATGCGGAGGTTTATTTTTGTAATATAGGTTTAAATGAATAATTAACTCTAAATTTGACCATTGAGCATCATTAGTTTGCATGCTAATTGTATTCAACAACCAAAAATCATTCGTATAATTAGTCCCAAATATTTCAAAAAAGTTGATAACTTTCTAAGTAAAAACGTTTAAAATAGCAGCTGTAATTGATGTTTTGGGGTTCCTCGCCACAAAATACATTAAAAAAGTAATAATTAAATTTTTTAAAATCCTCTTTTCGTTCTTTTATTTTGAAAATATGACATTATCAAAAAGCAAAAGTAAAATAGGTAAAAATGCCAACAAGACAAAAATATCTAAAATGACAAAATTATTTTATAACACGAAAGAAACAACACAAAAAAATCTAACCAAGTAATGTCACATTTCGGAGAATTTTGGTGCATCTTATTTAAAATAATATTTAATATAACTTCTTACATTTTTTACATTTACTAACTGCACCAAATTAGGTATAATTAATATTTTACTATGGTTTGGTTGAAAAAAATGTACTAATTCTTAATTGCAAATTCGCTATAAACATACAATTCATTTCTACTACTTTTTAATACTACGAAATCATTCAAAGACTCAAGAACCACTGGATAGTGTACAGAGAATTTTAAATAAACCTGCCTAAAGCACATTCTTAAAATCGTAGGTGAGAAAAAAACTAGCATATATTTCTACTAAAATTATGAGATGTAGACGATGTAGGTATAATTCTTCTGGATTTCTCCTGTGTTAGTTGATAAAATGATACTAACGTGTTGCCAATCAACCTACCGGCTTGTTTAAAGCTTGCTCCGAGAACTAACATCTTTAGAATCTAGCACAAAAAACACACACAGGATGATCAGCGAAACGTTGTCATCACTTTTTAAAATGGTACAAGAGAAATTCAGAAGAATTATACTTACATGCATTGTGATCTGTGGAAGTTTTCGATTAAAATGTGTGAAATGTGTAATGACAACTATAAACTGTTAAAAAAAACTACGCTACATTTTATCATTATTCTCTTCCTAAAGTAAATTTAAAAAATTAACTTTGTTTACCTTTTTCCCATAGGCCGAAAACTATTTTTCAGTGAATGGTTTATATTAATTTTCTATATTATTTTAGAATCCTTTTTCTCTTTGAAAAAATTTGAAACATGCGTTATTAAAAATTCTAAATATTCGATAAAAAACATGTAATGGATTTTTTTTTTAATGCAAAACTTAGAGAAATACCTAGATTTTAAACTGAGAAAAAATTATCCTTCTTTACTAGAGCCTAACCTTATATATGCAATTGAAAAGTACAATCATATTGTTAGGTAAATTTAGCAAAATCTGGGATATAGGTCATTAGTTCTAGTTAGGCCCTCTCAGTACAACTTTGACGATATGCCAATATTCTCATTAAAGGTGTAATGTATGAACGAATTAATATAAGACTTTAATTGATTAAAGTTAATAATATTCTTCTCTTAGAGACTTTTCCGAGAGGCAGGGTTAAATTTGTCTTCTGAATATGTATAAATTAGTGCTAAAATTTTAAATTATTTGTATTTTATTACAGTATTTGACTATACAGCTAGTTCAGATTAGTCTGCATTATTTTTTAATTTTTGTATTTATTTTTATTAATTGCAATTAAAAATTGTTGATTAAGAAGTAAACAATAAATAAATAATAATTTTTTATAAAATTGTAACTAATGAGTTCATTCTCGTATATAACAAAATCTTTAGGTTGTCTCGTTTCCTGACAGGTTAAATTAGTTAATATTTTTATGCCAAAAAAATATATTTTTTTTTACAATATGATGTTATGAAATTCAAATTTGTAATTATGTATTATTATTGATAGAAAAATATTGCCAAAAAACAAACCACATTTATTTTTTATAATTTTATTACACTTATAAACAGCACATTTGTTTCTTCTGTTATCTTGAGTACTTCAATATCGACTTTTGATGTGAATTTGCAAGCAGCACTAATTCTTAATAAAAACCTGGAAGAAATTCTGTCACGGAGTGCAAGTTACATAGTCTCTTTCAACCTCAATACAACTACGTTCAGCACAGTGGCTTGAATATCTTCTAAATCGTCGTAGTGCTTTAGGAAATTAAAAAAGCCACTGGAAGTCAAATCAGATCAATATAGAGAGTGATAGAGTACGAACACTTTTTTTGTGCTAAAAACTGCACTACAATGCATGTGCTAGGGTGAATTGCCATCTATAGCAAGAAGAGATTCTTCTCAATCCATCGTATTGGGTGGACTCTCCGATTCTTCTTACAAAGCCTCTTCGTGACATCCATGTAGTGCTGGGTATTCGCTACAGTGTCGAGGAAACAATTTTTTGCTATTCCGTTAGCGTTAAAAAATGCGATAGTCAAAAGATACGATGAGTCTTTGTTTCTGACTTCGTCATTCGCTTTTTGGTTTCGAAGAACCACTACCGGCCCATTACACATTTTACCATTTCGTAGTAGGCTCGTATTCGTAATACCACGTGACTATGTTATGTACAAATAATTGTCTGTGTTCTTCATTTTAATAAAGTTGCATCGCGAAGCGTGTTATTTTTGTTAAGGTGTCAAACTATAAGAAAAATTCCGCACACACATTTTTCTTCATCAAAATATCCTGATATTGTCGTAAGCACTTGATTTGGAGAAAACTTTTTCCCAATCAATTCGCATTGTCGGCCTAATATGTGCTGCACTTACATCATCCTCGAGCGAATCTCTTCCTTCTTAAAGCATCTGAACCATTCAAACATTTACGAGTAACATAACACCTTAAACAAAGAAGTTAGCAATTCTAGTGCTCAGCACTGACAGACGACAACAGGTGGAATGTCTTGTTTACGGTTGTTAGTTTAAACTCCCCTTATAGTTAAAAAGATTACTCATATATATATATATATATATATATATATATATATATATATATATATATATATATATATATATATATATATATATATATATTATCTTGTATGCTGTTAAAATAATTAAACAATATAACATAACATAAGAATTCGTTCTGAAAAATCCAGATGTTAATGTTCATGCATGTAATTTTATGAAAAATAAAAGCAAGGAGTTAATTAAATATAATAATTTAGAATCGTGCTATATTGCTCACTATAGAGTGTTGTCTAAGTTCACACACTATTTTCGATAGATTATAGAAATTACTATATAAAATTTTAAATTCAGATATATAAAATTTCAGTAACAGGATTTTTTTTTGGGTTTGCTGCAGGGAAGTCCCTAAAGCACTACAGGAGCGACACGTGTGCGGAAAAAGCGATTCACGTTGTTCTTGAATCGCTGTAAATTGTACTCGGTGGGAAACACAGTCCTGGGTAAGCCATTCCAAAGGGATGATGTTCTGCTTGAAAAGCGTTGTACGAGGAGTAACAAGCTGAACCTCATACGGATGTGAAGTATCAGCGCAACGTGTACTTCTAACATGCACCGCTTTGGGAGGAATTAAGCGGGCTACATCCTTCGAACACTCTCCATGAAAACACTTGTAGAATAGACTCAAGTCGCCAACCGTTCTTCGATGTTCCAGCGAATCAAGGCCGCCGGTCAGTTCTAGATCTTCAATCAGACGAACAGCCCTTCTCTGAACAGAATCCAACAAATGGAGTGTATGTTTGGGAGCGGAGCCCCAAACATGGGAGCAGTATTCCATAGTTGGTCGAATTTGAACTTTGTAAAGAATTAACAGTTGTTGTGGAGTGTAAAGCTTGCTGGTTCGAAATAATATTCACAACTTTTGAGAAGCTCTCCTTGTAATGCCTGCAATATGTTCATTCCAGGACATATTTGCTCCCAAATTGATGCCCAAAAAATTGAGTGACGATGCTATGGGAATTGAGTGCCCCGACATAACTATGTCGGGTTCATCAACGTTAACTTCTTTAGAAAAAACTGCCGCCTGGTTTTTGTAGCGTTAAATTCTACTTACAATACAAAAATTCATGCGTTTTACGAGGCTGGTTTGAAAAGTCCGTGCAAAAATAAAAACTACTTATGTGTTTGGGGTAAACCTTTTTATTTTTCGACATAGTCTCCTTTTAGGCTTATACACTTCGTCCAACGATGTTCTAGTTTGTTGATCCCTTCCGAATAATAGGATTTGTCCAAGTCTGCAAAATATCCATTAGTGTCCGCAATCACCTCCTCGTTTGAATAAAATCTTTGTCCCGCCAGCCATTTCTTCAAATTGGGGAACAAATGGTAGTCCGAGGGAGCCAAGTCTGGAGAATAGGGGGGATGTGAAACGAGTTGGAATCCTATTTCCATTAATTTTGCGACCACAACTGCTGAGGTGTGTGCTGGTGCGTTGTCGTGAGGGAAAAGGACTTTCTTGTGGGCCAATCGCGGGCGTTTTTCTTGCAGCTCGGTTTTCAAACGGTCTAATAACGATGAATAATATTCACCTGTAATAGTTTTACCCTTTTCCAGATAGTCGATGAGGATTATCCCTTGCGAATCCCAAAAGACAGTCGCCATAACCTTTCCGTTCCGGCCGAAGGAACGGTCTTCGCCTTTTTTGGTGCAGATTCTCCCTTGGTAACCCATTGTTTAGATTGTTGTTTGGTCTCAGGAGTATAGTAATGTATCCATGTTTCATCCACAGTGGCGAAACGATGCTTAAAGTCCTCCGGATTTTTCTGGAACAGCTGCAAACCATCCTTTGCAACACTTCACACGATTCCGTTTTTGGTCAAGCGTGAGCAATCGCGGCACCCATCTTGCGGATAGCTTTCTCATGTCCAAATGTTTATGCAAAATATTATGTACCCATTCAGTCGAGATGCCCACAGCACTAGCATTCTCGCGCACCTTAACTTTTCTGTCATCTCATCACCATATCATGGATTTGATCAATGATTTCTGGAGTCGTAACCTCCACAGGCCGTCCAGAACGTTCAGCGTCACTTGTGCCCATATGGCCAGTTCGAAAATTTTGAAACCACTTATAAACTGTTCTGGTCGAAGGTGCAGAGTCACCATAATGTTTATCAAGCTTCTCTTTAATCTCCTGAGGCGTTTTGCCTTTCATAAAGTAATGTTTAATCACCACACGAAATTCTTTTTCGTCCATTTCTTGAAAATCACTCGACTTCCTTGATTCACACGAATGCCAAACATAAAGAAATAGACCAATATGGCTCAAACTTGGTGTGCGTTCATTCAAAAGATGCTACTAACTAAACATGAACTCGATACGCGCCGGTGGTGCCATCTCTCGGACTTTGCACGGACTTTCAAACCAGCTCGTAAGTAGTTATTTTCCCGACACTGATAAGAAGTTATTCTTCACACCTTGTTATTTCTTGACCTTATTTATTTTTAAAAGCCCTGGGGCAATAAAACTTAATTTGTATGCGAAAGCATTACAGGGGACCCAAATAAAATTTGTGTATATCAAATTATTTTTAATATATTTCCTTTATTGTCTAGTAATATAAATATGCATAGGTTTCATTGGGTATTTAGGTAAGTTGTGAATTTTAGCCAATAAAAAATATAGATCTGGAATAGCCTGTTATAAAAACTTATTTTCAGTAATATATAAATATATAACCTAATGGTAATAATATCTCAACTTTAAATATATTTTACAGTATAATGTTTTGTTTACTTCATAATTCTTCAGTCTGGAGAACTTCTTTAAAATCCAATAAAACATGTTTACAATTCTTAAAACTTGCATCAAATGTAATTTACTGTTTGTCTATAGTAAATATTATATTTACAAAAGTGCGGTTACAATTTTTATTTTCTCTTCAATGGCTAGTACATACAATGTAAAAAGTAGGGAGCCATATTTAGTTTTTTTTTTTTTAAATTTCCCTTTTATATTCCAGCTTATGCTTTTCGGTCTCTAGAATCATCATATGGACATAAAAAGAAAAATCTTGTCAAGTAATACCTCCAATACCCTCTAGCTTCAATTTTTTTAAAACTGTTTTGTGTCTTTTGAACTACAGTATCATATATACCTTGTGCCCCTCTACTAGTTCTTCTTGTTAAGGATTTTCTCTAGCCTTTAGTTTAGATGATATCCACAGAGCAAGAATAAAAAAAGGACGAGTATTGAAAACCAATTAGCCTAGACCACATTCTATTATCAAAAATAAATGCGGTTATTATGAACCCTAGCTTGACATTTAGTGAATACGGACACAAGATTTGGTGGTCCAGATTTTATCGTACTGTTTTCAGTGAATTTTTGAAGAAGATATGACCGCTTAATAGATTAAAAGAAGAATGTCTTTCCTATGTCACTATTAAAATTGGATTGCGGATCTCAAAAGAAGAAGAACCGACATCAGTCTGTGTTTGTTTGAGAGACTAGTGAGGCTATTCAGGAAATGATTTTGGAGAATTAGCAAATTGGGGTAAAAGGTATAGCAGAGACTCGGAGCATTTTATGCGAACGTACTTTTCACATTGTATATTCTGATAGAGTATAAGAAAATGTCGAAACGCCGACCAAAACGACTGAGAGTCACACAACATCCAAGTTAATTTGTAGCTGTTTTAAAGAGAATAACAACATAAACTAGGCTTTTAACTGATTAATCATTTTCTATGCTCCTCTAATTTAGCTCTCTGGCACTGTTATTTTTTAAAACCTGAAAAAACATTTGAAAGGACACAAATTTCATTTAAACGAAGAAGTAATATTGCCCAAGACAAAGAACTTTTTTGAAAGGTATAGAGTTACTTCGTAACCGTTGTACTAAATGTATAAAGTCGAAAGGAATGTAAGTGAATAAACAATTTTTGTTTTTGAGATTTACTTATTTTTTCTGTGCTGGGATTGAAATTTTTCAATACGCTGTATTGTAATATTCATTCTGGACGGCGCTTAGGATTAAAAAAAAACTATTGAAAATAAATAAATATATTGATTAACTTCTTCGTTATAATTAAAATTAAATTTTTGAATCTAGTCACCATTAATGTTATCCAAATTAATTCTAATTAATTTTTGCGAACTTTTGCTATCAAGTAAAGTGCTTGCGAAACCCTCTTTCGCTTGACTAATGTATTTTCTAACTATGATTATTGAGTTTTAGAGTTATGTTAGTTTTATCTCATTACTATTAAAGATTAGCTCTGAATCAGTTCTGCAAAAAACAACTGTAAGTATTGCTGCCACATTAAATGACACTAGAGTTATTATGATTCAAAACGCTGTTAGGATTTCACCTTATATTTATGAAATATACTTGTCTTAAACGAGTTACGTTTTTATGTCCAGAAATATACTTTTAATTTAATTATATTCCAAATACCAGGTAAAATAATATTAACCTAAAATTAAACAAAGAATAAAATAGTAGTAAAATTAATATATATTTTTTAGTTATAATAATATCTCAATCCCCATTTTAATGAAAAAACACTATAAATTTTATATCCTTCGAACCTGGAGAATCTCTTGTATTTCTATTCAAATATAGACTTAGAAATTAATATCTTATTTTATCCAGGAGTTATAGCGATCAACGAACCGATGGTAATTGGAAAATATGTTTTTTTTTGTCACCTAAGGTTCCTAAAACGTGGAGAAATCCGTAAATGTTGGGGAGCAATTATTTTCGAAATGCACTATTTCCCTTAAGTAGGAACCTACAACCAAAATACATGTCTGTAAGGTTAACTTAATACATTTTATTACTATTGATTCTCTCTAAACCTTATGTGGATTTTAAAAACCTTTGAATAATTGTGCTACAAATTATTCAAATTTATTATATAGATAGAATATTGAAAATAAATATCACATATATTTTTCGCTACTACTACTAACTAAAAATTCTCTCTCTCTCTCTCTCTCTCTCTCTCTAGTTACTGGGATAACTAATTTTGATAGTTAAATAACATTAGTTTAATAAATATTAAGAATTAAGTTTCTACTTTAATACGTAAATTAAAACAAAATTACAATGTCAATATTTTTAATTTGTATATAGTTTACAAAATACGAAAAAAAAATGTTCAGATTAACGTAGTTGTAGGTGCAAAACATATATTTTTTTTCATTTTCCTCAGCTTCTATATTATTTAATACCTACTTTTATATTATAATTTTTATAATTTCAAAGGACATTTTATTCTGACATATAATAAAAAAAGGTTATAATAAGGATTTTTTTTCAGTAATCTGTATGTCAAACTGCTTTAAAATTGATTACGTTCATTTCTGTCGGTTTCGTTTTACGAAAAATTACTTTCAGTTTGAGAAAATGAAAAAATTAAAAGCTCTGATTTATGGAGATCCGATCTGTATGAGATGATTTTTATGTAAAATAAGAGTGAATAATTTAGTAATATTCATTATTTTAAAACATGTTCTAAATAGATTATAATCGAATCTACCAAAAGTAGTATTAATGATATAATAGCAGTAGAAACGATTTAAAAATATTTTATATTTGCACTGAGAACTAAAGAGAATGATATGGGTGACGAACTTTTTATTTAAAAACTGAATGGGAAAATAAGGTATCGATTAGACAAATTAGGAAAAAAAAATTGTCATCTATTCCATCGGCTTTTGAATTTGTTCCCCAACGAACATTCAAAGTAAAAGTAACATTAACTCAACTCGTTAACTGAATACAAATTTTTATTTAGCTAATTACAAGCAGCAGTTTTTAAACACATTTGCTGTAGTTTTCTTTTTTTTTCAACGTCGGAAATAAATACTAAAATTAGTTTTAAATTCCGTAATATTTCAAATATCTGTATCTAGGAAAGCTAATTAGTTTAGCATTCCAACAGATATGTCAAAATAAGGAAAAAAAAAAACGTGTGCGTGATATTTCATAATTTTCTAAAAGATCATCCATATAGATATTACTAACCATAACAGAATAGTAATGAAAGGTAAATTTATATTGTGGAGGTTTCTTTTAATGTCACATAATAAAACTGCACAATAATTGTCACCGTTACACCAAACAGTTTATTTTAGCACTCGACGCACGTTTCGTTGACCATGTTAACGTCATTGGGAGCGCTGATTTCGAATATAAACTATTTATACTTTAACTATATAACTTATTTATACTAAGCTCGCGATTTACTCGAGGGGAACCTACTAATTACAGAAGAAGCATTAGTTTCAGTCGAGTAACCCGTACAGAGAATTATGAGGAATAGGTCCTCCGTCCTTATTTAGCTTATTTTGCTTTTTGTTATTTCAACACGTTCGTACACATTATTTATTAAACTTAAATTATCTGACATTACAGAATGATTCTGTTCAAGAGCATGTGCGGCAATACTTCATTTTTCAGATCTACCGTACCTTAAATTAACATGTTCTTTAAATCTTGTTTGAATCGATCTACTTGTTACAGTTATAACAACTTATCCCGTAAATTTCACCTTTTATTCTTCGAATTTCTAAAGTAATTTTTAAATTGTCTGATGTTTTATACATTAACGTGAGGCCTACATTATTATATACCTTATTAGGTCCTTTGGAATATTGTGGAATATATGGTATTAAAACATATTTCTTGGAATTTTGCTTAGAAGTAAAAAAGGTGGAATCATGAATATTTAACCTAAACTTTTGTCTGTTTATTAACTTGCTTAAAAGACTTTCATCATAATCATTGATTCTAGTTATATTCTTAATAGGATTCCTTTTATTTCTGAACCTAACTCCATTTAACGGAATAGTAACTAGGATGAACTAAAAAGTCTAACGCGGGAAGTTTATGTTGCGGACAATGAAATGAATGGTTAGAAATCTGTCTATCTGTTACAGTATGTTTTCTATGGAGGTCAAATTCTAATTTATTATTACTGTCAATAACTAAAATATCTAGAAATGGTAATTGTAGATTGTTCTTAATTTCATAGGTAAATATAATGGAGTCGTATCGGTTACCTATACCACACTCTCGGAAAGTAATCGAATTTCTGACTGGCCTTGGTTTCAAACTTACTCATGAATAAATTTGTCATGAAGAGTGATAAGCAATTGAGCATTACCGGGCCTCCTTTTTTAACAAAAAATTGATTGTTGTATCTAAAATAATTTTGTTCCATACAAAGTTTGGCCATAATTAAGTAGTCGCGAATGATCTAGTCATTGCAACTCACAGAGGTATGGCAAGGTTTGTGGTATTGGTGCATAAGAGAACAAAGAACCAACGTTAAAAGAAATTAAAATATCGCCTTTGGCAGAGAACTATATCTTCCGTTTTGTTAATAAATTCTAAAAAATATTCACTGAAAAATCGTTCTCTCTTAAAGATAAGTTGTCAAATTATTTTATCAACCATTTGGAAATTAAATAAATGCGTGATCCTACCGTCGATACAATAGATCGCATTACTTTCCCAAATTTATAAATTTTGGATAAACAATACAACTTTGGTATACGAGGCTGGTTTGAAAAGTCCGAGGGATGGCACCACCGGCGCGTATCGAGGTCATGTTTAGTTAGTAGCATCTCTTGAATGAACGCACACCAAGTTTCAGCCATATTGGTCTATTTCTTTGTGTTTGGCATTCGTGTGAATCAAGGAATTCGAGTGATTTTTAAGAAATGGACGAAAAAGAATTTCGTGTGGTTATTAAACATTACTTTATGAAAGGCAAAACGCCTCAGGAGACTAAAGAGAAGCTTGATAAACATTATAGTGACTCTGCACCTTCGATTAGAACAGTTTATAAGTGGTTTCAAAATTTTTGGACTGGCCATATGGGCACAAGTGACGCTGAACGTTCTGGACGGCCTGCGGAGGTTACGACTCCAGAAATCATTGATCAAATCCATGATATGGTGATGGATGACAGAAGAGTTAAGGTGCGTGAGAGTGCTAGTGCTGTGGGCATCTCGACTGAACGGGTACATAATATTTTGCATAAACATTTGGACATGAGAAAGCTATCCGCAAGATGGGTGCCGCGATTGCTCACGCTTGACCAAAAACGGAATCGTGTGAAGTGTTGCAAGAATGGTTTGCAGCTGTTCCAGAAGAATCCGGAGGATTTTAAGCGTCGTATCGTCACTGTGGATGAAACATGGATACATTACTATCTCCTGAGACCAAACAACAATCTAAAAAATGGGTTACCAAGGGGGAATCTGCACCAAAAAAGGCGTTCCTTCGGCCGGAAAGGTTATGGCGACTGTCTTTTGGGATTCGCAAGGGATAATCCTCATCGACTATCTGGAAAAGGGTAAAACTATTACAGGTGAATATTATTCATCGTTATTGGACCGTTTGAAAACCGAGCTGCAAGAAAAACGCCGGCGATTGGCCCACAAGAAAGTCCTTTTCCATCACGACAACGCACCAGCACACACCTCAGCAATTGTGGTCGCAAAATTAATGGAAATAGGATTCCAACTCGTTTCACATCCCTTCTATTCTCCAGACTTGGCTCCCTCGGACTACTATTTGTTCCCCAATTTGAAGAAATGGCTGGCGGGACAAAGATTTTATTGAAACGAGGAGGTGATTGCAGACACTAATGGATATTTTGCAGACTTGGACAAATCCTATTATTCGGAAGGGATCAACAAACTAGAACATCGTTGGACGAAGTGTATAAGCCTAAAAGGAGACTATGTCGAAAAATAAAAAAGGTTTACCCCAAACACATAAGTAGTTTTTATTTTTGCACGGACTTTTCAAACCAGCCTCGTATATGGTATCGTTTGATATACATATAAATGCATACTTACAATACATAATTACGTATATAATTAAAAATTTGGTTAAGTTAACCTAAAGATATTGAGTTTTATTTCTTAATAGTAAAACGACAAATCAGGTTTTATTATCTTTAAGTTGCAGTTTTATTTGTTTAATACATTTTTATGCTTATAATAATTTTTGTGGAATTTCTGTTCATTTTTAAATTAAAAATTCGTTAAATAATTTGCCACAGATAACGTAATTTTCAGGTCTTAAATTGAAGGAAACTAAAAAAAAACCTATATTTGCTATACTTAGTTATCTATCTCCCAATATTCAAGTCTTAACTTGCATGGCCCGATACCAATTCCCCAATGCTCTTCAAGTATAGCATGGTCATATGACAGATATCTACAAATTAATATTTGTGTTTTGCTATATAACACAACATAATTTTACGCTTTATAAAATAATGTTATTATTACATTCACAAAAAGTAATAAGGGTAGAATTTTTAGGGTGTGTGTGAAGCGAGAAAAACATGAATACTACATTAAAAGAATTATGTGTATTATTAAGATAATCAGATAATACAGTATTGGTATGTGGCAACTTCAAAAGCAGTTATAACTATAGTTTATTTAGAATGATAAGACAAATTTTTAGAACTGGCGCTTTTGGTCTTAAGACAATGTGGTGTCAAGAAATGCCTTAAAATTAATGTTAAAGGCAGTATATTCAAGTACTACCATTAATAATAACTGAAGCAAGTATTAATCCCTTAATTAGAAATAAAACTCACTTTTTACGTTATCTTGACAGTAATAATTTTTAAATTTTTATGTTTGCCTGTACAATCGCTAAAGTTGATTTATCACTGATCATTATTAAACGATATCCCCTTTGATGGGGCTTATATAGAATAAGATTTGTAATAATTATTTATTTTATATCTTTTGCTAGCGAAAGTATTTCCTTCGTGAAAATATTGCCCTACAATTTTTTGCATTTCGCCACGTTTCACGGAAGAAAAACGTGGTCTAGTAATTTCCGTTCATCTATCGGTTTTGTCTGTCTGTCATTCGACACGATAATGATTAAATGCAATTAGTCCAAAATATAAGCGTTAAAGGGATATGCGAGTGGGTTGAACTGTGTATAAGTCTTGTTATGCCTTCTTTCCAGGATTCCTAGAGTCGACGAATGTAAAAATCATGTCTTTCTTCATGATTTCCAATAGAATAAAAATAGCTTCAATTAAATTATTCTTCGGTGTAAAAAAGTTAAATTTAATAGTTGTATTCTTTAAAATTCTGAACTGTGTGTTTGTCAGCAAAATACTCGGTAAATCACTTCACCGATCGCAAATACCAAATACCAGAAGCTCTTATATAAAATAGCTAAATGAGCGGACGAGGCAAACGAACAAATGTATTAATATATAAAACTAGAGATATATATCCGTATTTGTATACAATAATAAAAATATTCAAAATAGTGACATGATAAGTTTTAAATTTTTTCGAGACAGATGCAAAACTTTTTGAATTTTAACTGCGGAAATTCCGAATCGAATCGTATTTGTATATACAATGTTTGTCAGCTGTTAAATCCCAGATCCAAACCTTTCATAAAAGCGCCTGAAAGTTTAAACCTTTTATTGTTTTATTTCTAAAAAAGTTAAGGCCCTGTTTTAAATTAGTAAGCAGACATTCATTTGTTGTTTGTCTCATTACCCGAATACGGCAACAGAAATTATAAGTGTATGTAACCAGGTTTATTTATTACCACCTTTAACCTAAACGGTCCAAATGACTATAATAGATGAGGTCTTAAAACATTTATCTTTATTCCACTATCTACATTAATCCCAAAAACTGGTAAAGTGATTTATCCAATATTTCCCTTGTAAAAATAAAATTTTAAAATTAATACTGAATATGGCCTTTACACAAAAAATAAAACTTAGTTTAAGCATTACAAATTGTTATTTTAAACCATGGGTACTTTATAACGATATATGAATCACAAGAAAAAAGTCGGTAAAGTAAAAATTATAAGTCGATATTTTAAAGGACAGGTATTTTATGGTGAGATATTAATTACAACAAAGTTATGACAACATAGGGTTTCAAAGTTATTTACACATGATATCAAATATTTCCCTCTAAATACTAAGTTAAACTTGAAACTAATGAAAATATAACGAAATTTTGAAATTTCTCGATTCTGAGAAATTTGAAAGGGATAACATTGTATACACGAAAAAACTCCTCTAACAGCTTCCTTAGCCTCAACCCCCTACATGCTTAACCATAAACAATTGAAATTAATAAAAAAAAACAATCACGATTTTCAAATTCCTCAACTTCAAAACTTCCGAAAAGGACTTCTGGCTATATATGAAAACCTTTCTAACCCTCTACCATACCTCGTTAATGCCGCTGCCTGTGATGCCGCTGGGTGAAGTGAGTAGCTTTCCTGTGCCGCAGCTGGTCCGAAGCCCATATAAAAGAAGAGAAGGGTTCATGAAACGGGCCAACAACCCATCCACCGTACAAAGACATAATGTTCCTAGTACTACTACAAAGGCCTCGGAAACCAGACAGATCACCCCAAAAGACAACATGGCGACAAAAAGGACACGACATTGGCAAACAAAAAATATAATACGTCTGGCGACTTGGAGTGTGACTTCTTGGAATAGAACAGACCAGGAAATTCTCAGGGAACTAGAGAAGCATCTAATAGATATATGTTCATTAGTGCAGACCAAAAAGAAAGGAAGGGGAAATATAAGTTACAACAACTATATTTTGTTGTAGTTTATATTTAGCGGAAAGGAGAAACATGAACGAGCCTAGTCTGGTGTGGAAACATTGGTGCACTAAAAACACGAAAATACAATAAAAGACGTGCAGTACATAAGCGATACAATAATGCAAATAATCATCAAACTAAAAAAGGCAAATTAAATATTGTCAGCGTATATACTTCCAACATAAATAAAAGCAAGGAAGAACGAGAAAGATTTTTCGAGAAACTAGAAAATACCTTAAACAAAATACCATGGGACCATTCTTCATGGGAGATTTTAATGCAGTAACACACACCCATTCAGGGAAATTCAACGAAGATACTATAAACAACAACGGCGAAATGTTATTGACAACTTGCCCAAAATAACTCTCGCAGTAACAATACCTACTTTGACCCCAAGCCTTAATACAAATACACGTTTAACAACTCAAGGGGCCAAAAATTAATAATAAACTTTGTCATTACAAATCAAAGCATACACCCCAAAGATATTCTAGATGTAAGGGTATTGACGTCGGCAAATGCAACAACAGAACACATTTTATCACTCTGCAAATATCGTCAAAAAATAAATATACAAAAGAAAAAGCCTGTAGAATACTTATTGAAATATAATACTGAATTCTTTAGGAACCACAGTAGAATAATATTCCAAAAAGGACTAACAACAACAATCACATTAAAGAACGAGATAACGTAAACCAGGCCTGGGAAAAAATCTCATCGAACATAAAGTCAAGTGCAACTGAAGCAATAGAAATGAGAAAAATCAAAGTAAATGGAACAAAAAAACAATAAACCATTGTTCACAGAAGAAGTGAAATAGCTAGCAAACGAAAAACAGGAGTCATACATACAATATAGAAATAGTGGAAAATGCTAAGGAATAGGAAGAATCCAACAAATGAAGAAATACAAGTGACAACGATCAGCCTAGAAAAATGCTTATCATAATTTCAAGAAATGTATAGAATTCAGACTGGAAACAAAACGAACAAAGAAGATCAGAAACAGACGACAAAATCAGCGACAACGACGCCCTACAATAAAATGACATTAGCAGAAGTAGTGCAAATACTGGAAAAGCTGAAAAACAGTAAATCGCCAGGTGTGGATGATGTTAGCAATGAAATGCTGAAATACAGGGGACAGCTTTTGGCCCAAGAAATAACGAAACTTTTTAACAAAATCTTCCAAACAGAAACGATTCCAGAAGATTGGAGAACAAGTATAACTATCCCATTATTAAGAAAAAACCGGTCAAGTGCAAGTTGAACTTGCGCAATTAGTGTTCCGTACGTTGATTGCTTCTGAAATAAAAAATTTTGTTACGGAGGTATAAAATGATCTGTGACTTCACAAAATACATTCCAAATGAGTTTTCAACAAAGTTTGTTTGCGATCTTTACTGAGAACTGATGACCTTGAAATTTTTGGTTTTTTTTTTATATACCAGATAAATTAATAAACGTAATGCACTCGTGATAATTTTCGTTCAATCTACACCCCGTGGAGAATATTCCAGATTTTTCAAAATTTTTGGATCTGTACTTTTCGAGATAGAGGGATTGGCAGCGATTTTTCGCGATTTTTAAAAATAATACAAAGAAAAGTGTGCGCATGTAAGACATTATATATATTTTTGAACTGGTGTTTTTACATGCTTTCATTTGACACCCCATTCGATGTACCTAAATTTTTTTTTTTTTCACTTCCGACTTCACCCCCCAAATATAGATAGATAGAATACGACTATCTGACATCGTAGCCAATCTACAACACTATAACGCTGATAACAAGTATATCCGAATAATAAAAGACCTTAATAACAACAACAAAACACACATCAAAGTCAACCAAAAACTAAAGGGTGAAATAAACATCAAAACTGGAATATGACAGGGTGATAGCTTAAGCCCTACACTTTTCAATATAGTAATGAACGAAATAATTAGAGACGTTAAAAAAGAAGGCACAGGATGCCGAATGTCCAATGTCCAATAAATTGCTAAAGATACTATAATGAAGATAATTTACAACGCCTATTATTGAGTTTCCAAAAGATAGCGGAAAAGTACAATATGATCATTTCCGCAAAAGAAACCAAATCCCTGGTTATATCAAAAACCTCATTCGGTATAAGTTGGCCGTGGATTGCAAGATGATAGAGCAAGTATTGAAACTGGACTAACTCAGATCACAAATTTCAAGTAATAAAAATATAATTGAAGAAACTGAACGCGACGAAAGCATAGAGAATCTCGGGAAGCCTAAGAGACATCATCTGGAAAAATAGACACTATCAACTGAAAATAAGTTGAGGATACACAAGGTTTGTGTAAGACCAATCTTGACATATGCAGCTGAAACCAGAACAGAACGGTCCAAAATTAAATAATTAATGGGAAGTACTGAAATGAAGATTCTAAGAAGAATAAAAAGAGTATTACTGCGAGATCAAATAAGAAGCAGCGCACAGATGGGTCAGATCCAGGAGACGACAATGGAGAAACCACGTAGACAGGATGGATCAGAATAGAATCGCAAAGTGGGCTAAAGATCATGTGCCCCACAGGAGTAGATTTGTTTTAGAATCGTTGACTCATCTGACTGCACTAAGGAGGTTTCCGACATCATTTTGGCTGACATGTAAGCTTATATGCCGTTTTTGAAGAAATGGCAAGTTTTGGATCGATCGAAAAGGCCAAGAAACTGTTTCTTCTAAATATCTTGCGATGGTGTGAAAATCCTAATGTCATAAATCGTAACATGTTCGTTCGAAGCCGGAACAGATGCGAAGAAGTTAGGGACGAAAGGAGGTACACAATCAAAGAATTAAAAACAAACTTCTTGTCTGCCCCAAAAATTCCAATTTCTTTTGGTAGGTCGGTAAGGTCATTAGTCAAATTTTTACTAAACTTTACAAGCTACTCACCTGGCAACATAATACTATTGCAACAACACCTGTTGAGAAAGACAACTTGTTAACTGAACTCTTTACTTTACATTCTACTGCCAATTTTCAAGAAAAAACACCAATCACTATTCCGACAGTGCAGTTAAGGATGTCCGATATTATCTTGAAATAGCCTGTCATAAAACTTAATTCCATGAAGGTTTACACCAAATAAGCTTCTAGCGTTCATGAAATACCTGCTATAATATTCAGAAATTGCACAAGCGAACTACCCGTTTTCTATAGGCTTGTCCTATGCCACAGTTCAGCCGTACCAAAAAAAAGCAAAAAAGTATTGCCAAACAACTACCGATAAGTCGCACTCCTTTCAATAAGTTATGTAAAAGATATCAGTCAGCATTTTATAAAATATATAGAAGGATTCAATACTATTACAAACCATCAATATGGCTTTCATAAGCAAAGATAAACAGGAGATCTTCTAGCTGAGAGGAGAATATCGAGCGACTGCACTTGATATATCCGAGGTCTTCGACCATGTTTGGCGTGACGAATTGTTAGCTAAGCTACGCTCTTATGGTATGCCTGAAAGGTTTTGGTAATAGCTCTCGTGTTTTCTCGGAGAGCATTTTTTACGAGTGGCACTCGACGAATACCTTTCTTGGTTGCTCTATCAATATGGGAGTGCCTCAAGGCTCCATATTGTTTCCTACCCTCTGTTTAATTTATATTAACGATATGCTGGAAATTACCAAGAATCTAATCTACAGCTTTGTATATGACAATGTGGTTATTTCTTCATTTACTTTGAATGCTCGTACATCGCCTACTCATGCAAATATCCGCAGATAGTCTTTCGATTTGACAAGGACCTCGGGGAGAAACTCTATCTTGAGGTGACTGTATCCAAGTAGAAGTTACATCTACAAAAACTAATAGTTATGACGGGATATTCCATTTCTCTAGCATCGTCAGTCAATTTTTTGGGCGTTAACTTGGAAGCAAATGGATCTTGATATGAACATAATGCACGCATAGCAAAGAAAATTTCTCAAAACTTTTTGTTATTTCGAACTAGAAAACTTTATACTCCATAAGAACTATTAATTCTGTGTAAAGCTCAAATTCGACCGACGATGGAATACTGCACCCATGTATGGAGCTCTGCTTCCAAATATACCCTGCATTTGTTAAATAAAATACAAAATAGAATCTACAAGCAATGGGAAGAACAACTCGACAGTTCACAATTTGGGTTACGGGGTGGTATGAGAACGAGAGAAGCACTTTTTGGAACGACGGTCCTCCTTCAAAAAAGTAGAGAGTACAAGACCATCTATATATGCTTTCTAAACTATCAAAAAGCGTTTGATAAAGTACAGCACATCAAACTGAAAAAAGAATTAAAGAACATCCAACTTGACCAGAAAGACATAAAAACAATAAAACAAATCTATTAGAATCAGACTACTGCAGTACAAGTAAATGAAATAGTAACAGAGGAAATACCGATTCAGCGAGGAGTCAGGTAAAGCTGCTTATTGTCACCTGTATTGTTTAACTTATATTCTCAAGTTATCTTCAAGAAGGCAATATGGGAACGAACTGAAGGAATCAGGATAGAGGGTGAAGTGATAAACACCATTCGCTTTGCCAACGATACCGTGATCTTAGCAGAAATATTAGAGGACCTGCAAGTATTGGTTGACAACATGAATAGAGAAAGTGTCGAAATGGGTCTGACGATAAACACAGAAAAAACGAAATTTATGGTCGTTTCTAAATATCAAACCAACAATGGCCAATTATTCCTCGAAGGAAAATAAATAGAACGTGTAGAAAAGTACAAATATTTAGGCACCTATATCACATCCGACATTGACCAAGCCACTGAAATTAAAACCAGAATAGAGGTTGCAAGAAAATCATTTTTAAAATTCCGGACAATGTTCTGCAACAGAAAATTATCCCTCGCTCTAAGATTGCATTTCCTGGAATGCTACGTGTGGTCCCAACTTATGTATGGAGTCAAGGCATGGACGTTGAAGCAAGACATACTAAGAAGCTAGAAGCATTTTTTTTTTTTTTTTTTTTTTTTTTTTTTTTTACTAGCACACGTGCTGCAGGAAAGTCCCTAAAGCGCTCCAGGAGCGGCACGAGTGCGGAAAAAGCGATTCACGTTGTTCTTGAATCGAAATGAAATGTGGCTCTATCAAAGAATATTCAGAATCCCATGGACAGTTCTACGAAGGATAGGCCAAGGCAGAAAACTCTTGACAATCATAAAAGTACGAAAAACATCCTACTTAGGTCATGTACGAAACAATAAATATTCACTATTGCAAACTATCATGTAGAGAATAGCTGACAGTAGAAAGGGTGTCGGAAGAAAGAAAAAGTCTTGGCTGAGAAACATCAGAGAATAGACCGGCATGAATGTAGGGAGGTGGTTTCATGTTCCGAGGGACACAGAAACATTTAAAAAAGTGGTCACCTACCTCCATTAAGAGAAGGCAAAAGAAGAAGAAAAATATTTGCTAAATTCTATTCAGAAGGGAGCTTTTGGCCTGACTGGAGACACATAATTTACCAGCAACTTTGATTTCTTGGAACATCAAAGAGCGGTTGGTAATTTGAGTTTATTTTATAAGTGTGTTCATGAAAAGTGTTCGATAGATATAGCCCGTTTAATTCCTCCTTGAATGGTGCATGCTAGGAATATACGTCGTGCGAGGTTCAGCTTGTCTCTCCTTGTATAACCCTTTTCAAACAGAGTACAATTTATAACGATCCAAGACCAATGTGAATCGCTTTTTTCGCACATGCGTAGCTCTTGTAGCGCTTTAGAAATTTTCCCACAGCGCGTGTGCTATGCCTATAAAAAACCTTTGATACCATTTCTCGCCCCTTTAACCCCTTGCATGCAAGAATACATAAAATTAGTTAATTATATCCACAAAAAAACCAAAAACACAATATCGTAATAATGTAGAAAATTTGCAAAATTTTCACCCCTACCCCTTTCACCCAATTCTCTTAAAAACTATAGCTTTTAGTTTTATTTTAAGTATTATATGTATACCAAAATGAAAATTAATATGTCATTTCGTTCGAGTGGTATCGTACCAAGAGACCGATCAAATTACGGAAATGGGGCTACGTTTTTCATGATCCAGAAACCTTGAAACGTGAAGAAATGTAGAAATCCAGAGTGGCGATGTTTTCGCGAATACAATAGTTCCCTTAAAATGGGAAGTGAAAAATTGAGCTAGGAATATTTACAACTGAAAACCGACATTTCCTTTTACTTTGTTTATTTCTAACGAAATTGGAAATAACTGGACTGGATAACATCATTATCGAATTCCTCTACCGCAGGAACCCTGAAAACTGACATAACATAATACTGTATATATACGAGTATATAACACTGTATGCTCTCTATTACCGAAATATGTACGAATAATAAACAAAAGTTCAACTGTTGACCATATTGATAAAAAAATGTTAAGGTACATAGAGAAAATCTGTTGTTATGTAAATAAAAAACATTTTAATGATTAGTGGTTTGGCTACTCTTTTTATTGTATATATTGATAATTATGATGAATTTAGTTAGCAAGTATGATATAAATGTATATTAAATTGAAAAGTCAGTCAAAAACATATTATTTTAGGCCAGTTTTGTATAATTATGTCAGACAAAGACAAACTTTGAACGTTATTTTCTTATTGTTATTACTTATAGCCGAAACGACTTAACATGAGCGGATTTTAACGAATGAAGTTTAATAATTTTCATTTTACTGCGTTATTGATTCTAAATTTTTAAATAAATTGAAATAAAAAATGACCTATAATTCCTTTTTCTATGTGACCAGAATATTTTCAACTTAACACTGACATTTTCTTCTAGACAATATTTCTGTTAAAATTAGAAATAAAGGACAACAATTTTTCAAATCAACATAAGCTTCAAATTTCTTGACCTTAAATAGACGCATAACCCCTTATATTTTATACTATAGGTAAAAAGCAAGAAAAATTCTCAGAAAACTATTGGAACTATACAAAATACAATAGTACAGAAGAATTCTTTCACTCCCTTTCCTTAAACTGATTCCTCTTAAAAAGTACAGGTCTTTCTTTGAGGTCAACTATTATTTGTAAATCATATTTCAAATTGATATTTCATTTCATTCAGTAGTTCTCATGCCTAGGAACAATACGTAATTTTTACACAAATTCATTTTCTGACTGCAGCTTTCAAGGAATCTCAATAATTTTTTTTTAAATCTTCGTTCTTGATTTCAGATTATCATGATTTTTATTAATTTGTCACTATATATTGTTTTTTTTTTTTTCCAAAAAAACACCTTTTTAGGCAATAAAATGAGTATCAGTCAGGAAATTTTCAAGGAATCTCAATAATGTTTTTTTATAATCTTCGCTTTTAATTTCTCTACAGAACTGTCTGTAGATTTTTGACCATGATTTGAACTCATTTTCCAACAAATATAATTTTTAGCCATTTACACCAAGAACATCAGCTCTATCATAACCCATTTCCCAAACTTAAGGCTTTTAAACCAAGAACTTTAAACCTACCATAACCTATTATAGCCGAGTTCGGTACATTATGTTATGTTAGGTTTGGACTTCGCTACATTACGTTGTGTTAGGTTTGGTCTTTGTGATATTAGGTTATGTTATGTTTTGAGTTCCTGGTTTAAAAGTCTTAAGTTAAGGAAACGTTCATCTGATCATTCTCCCTCTTTGCATAGGGTTATAATAGGTTGATGTACATGGCTAAAAATAAGTTCAAATTATCAATCAAAAACGAAGATTAAAAAAGATATAAGATTCCCTAAAATTGCGTGACAGACAGTTTTTTGAAAAAAAGCAAATATATTGGTAAATTAGAAAAAATCATGGTAAATAATCAAAAATCCGTTCAGACAAATCGATAAAGATTTTGGATATAAAAAAAATGAGATTCCTTGAAAATTGCGACTAGAAAAAGAATTTGGATAAAAATTACGTGTTTGTCCCCTTTGTGTGCCGACAAATAGATACATCGAGGGAAGTGAAAACTATGTGAGTCGTGAAGTAAATGACATTATGTCTAAGGAGAAAATAAGTTTTCTACACCTTATCGAATTGCCTGATTAAGCGGAAATCAACACTGACAAAACATATCTCATTAATAAATAAAGCGTAAAATGAATATTCTGATAAAACAAATTTAGTATAAACTTATCAAATGTAATAATCTGACGGTGATATATAACCAATAATCTTGTTAAAAAAAAACGTAAAATAGTCAAATACACTAAAGAAATATAAATGTATAATTCAATATAGTTATTGATGTGTTTTGTTTACAGCATTTTATTATATAATACAAATGTCCACAAATATATAATCATGTTTAAAAATTTCAAATAACTACGTACAGTTATGGCCCTGGAATAGCTAAGAAGATTATTTATTTTCCAAATATCGACATAATTTTTTGACTTCATCGATTTAATAATAAAATAAAATGATTTTACTGGACGTACACTGAAAGCACCTACTTGCTTTTGCAATTGTTAAAAAGACACATAATTTTTAAATTTCTAACGAGAAACTTTTTCAGTGAATTAGTCTGGAGTTGTTTTCACTTTTTACTTTGTTCATATAGTTTTCAGTAGAAGTGAAATTATACTATTAGGTTTTTAACTTAAGAGAATGTGTGTATAAATTAAATATCATAATAGTAGGACGCCGTTTTCGTTTCCAGTCTAAATATAATCATTAAACCTGTTTTATGTTTTTTATTCAATATATTACGTACAATACAAATCTTCAAAAGGGTGGCGACACCAATAATTACATACTGATCTGAAGTGTGGATAACAACACAAAGTCACAGAAGCAAGATACAAAGCATTGAAATGAGATTCCTCAGGATGATTGAAGGAAAGACAAGACTGGATAGGATCAGAAACTTTAATATATAGGAAACACTGGAGGTGAAGCCGATACAGGAGAAAATAGAAGAAAGTCAGTTGAGGTGGTTTGGACATATACAAAAAATAGGACAGGAACGACTAGTAAGAAGAGTGTATGAAGCAAGAGAGAATAGAAAACGAAGTCGAGGAAGACCACGAAGAACATGGAGGGAGGAAGTAAGGGGAGCAATGGAGAAGGGGGGCGTGAGGTGGGAAGAGGCAACAAGGCTAGCCCTAAATACAGAAAGTTGAAGAGAAATATGGAAGAGTCTAACCTAACCCAATCCATTCACACCGGCCTACATTGAGGGATATCATGGATAAGGATTAAGTAAGTAAGTATTAGGTATGGGTTTTCGTTACTTTCGTTGCTAAGAGAAGTAATGTATTGGGGAATAAGGGATTTCTTCACATCTCAATGTCCCTAGATCACTAAAAACATGTTTTTGATTTCCGTCGGTCTATCTGTATGTTTGTCTGTCCGCCTATAAGCATGATAACTCTCGAACGAATTGAGAAATCAATTTGAACTTGGTACACATATATATTTAACATAAAAAATAAACCTATCGTTTATGAGTGATATCGTCTATGCTAAAACGAATGAAAAGAGTGAGGATGATACATTTAAGAAATTAATAAATTGGAGGTGGCGTTAGAGAACTTCTTGAAGTATGCTAAGAAAATGGTTGTGATTATATTTTGACCCCGAATCAAAACTTTACAACTTATATATATATGGGAAACTGAACAAGTAGTTACAGCTGTTCAACTTGGATAAAAGCAAAGTTTTTGTATGTAGATGAAAAGTGATAAAGCATCACACTAAGCGCGGCTTTGCAATAATCAAATTTACTCAGGAAGTTTAAGTTTTAATAAGCGCAATATAGGTATAATCATAAGTAATCCTGTACCGAGTGCAAATAAGTTATTTGACATTGTTATGAACCAGAGTGTCGAGGAGAAATTGGAAGTTCTACAAATAAAGTTACTCTGTGGAAATAAGTTCGTTTAATTAAAAGACGTTGGATATTGGCTTAACTAAAATTATTACAATAGCTATTGCTTACTAAGATAAAATAGCTACATGACACTGTTACGAATCCATATAATCAGTAATTTCTGCGGATAAAATCTATATGTAGAAATATGTTAGTAATTAAAATATATTAAATAGCCTAACTCTTACTGAACAATTCTATTAGAACTTATGAACAAATGAAAGCATCAATCATATGACAGCTTTTGTAACCGCTGAAACAGTCTGGGGTCATCTAACAAAAATCAGATTAAAAAAAAAATATTGGAAAGAATATATTTGAAAGCTTTCATGGTGAAATGTAAATTGAGGAGATAAAATAGCCCTCAGAAGTTAGGATTAAGAAACATAAATGTTATAAAAAAGGGAAAGTTGAGATACGGAATCAGATAATACGTCAGAAAGAACACATATGCCATTCTGGTAAAAATAAACTAGGTACATAAACAATAAGCAGAAAAAAAATAGATAATATGATCACTCATACCGGAATCTTCAGGAGGCCAAACGTTAAAATACCAAATACTTGGCAACCTCTGCTGTTAAACATTAAAACTGAAAGCGAGTTAAGGCTGAGTAATTCCGTCTCTCAAAATTTGTCGCTTAGGGCGATTTTCAATTCCGGTTTTCCTTTGAAAATAATGAATTTTAATACTCCAGTCAACTCAATTGAATGAATAAAAGAGGATGTGCAAGTAGTTTGGTAAATCGTTATCAAAAGATTTTATTAAAATCAGTAAAGATTTATCCTGTTGTAGCCCTCGCGTCAGACTACTACCCAGTAGTCTCCCAATTTCAGGTAAAACTCAAAGAACTGAATAAATCTCCTCTGAAACACTGTACGGACATAAGAAAACTAAAAGATGAGAAAACTAGAGAGGAAGTCAGAAACACACTTAACATATTCCTTACAAATTAGAAAGAGAAACGCGAAATAAACCTAGAAAATACATGAGTTAGTATAACCAAAATAATTAATGCAACTTGTAAAACATTATTTGCAAAAGAACAAGGATACAAACAGGGAATGGATGACAGAGGAGATAAAACAAATGATGAGCAGAAGGAGTATGAAAAACAAGAACACACAAGAGTATAGGAGTGTCAACAGACAAATCAGAAACAAGGTAAGATAAGCAAAAGAGGAATGGATGAGTCAGAAATGCCCAGAAAGAGAAAATAATTAAAACAAAAAGATGATTAATAGAAAAAAGTGAAACAAATAGTTGGAAAAACAGATATAAAGCAGCAGCCTTCCTGGTTGCCAATGGCAAAATTATAGGAGACAATAAAGAAAAATTAGAGAGATGGAGCAGGTATATAATCGATCCTTTTAGTGAAAAAAAAGGCCTTTGACTTCTATTACATAAACTGAAAGTGAGTAGTTTTTAACGGTTAGTGATGGTGTGACAAAACATTTTATAGAACAAGAGTTGTTTGAAATTATGTATTTAATAATGAGAATGAAAAAAATGGCCAGTATTGAGCAATTCTTATAAAAATATTATCTGTAAAGAAAAATTTAAAAAATTCCGCAAAATTAACCACGGGAGTTAAGTGCAATAATATCTGTCAATAAACATCGAGATCGCATAATTTATAATTGCAGATGAAGCAACCTTGAGAATATTATTGGCTGTACTTGGAGCGTATAGTGGTTTCCTTAAAGAAGTCTAACCATCTATCGAGAATAGTGACACTTACAATTTCAAAGTACCAGGTTGTTTAAGAAAGACCCAGTAGATGACTCTCTCAATCTGGCCAGTTAAGACCTGGTTACGTAAGAAAGAGCTACGGAAACTTCAAAGTTAAATTGAAAACCCTAGAAAAGAAAGGGATGGTCACTGCCCCATGCGAACAAAGTGGAGGTAACGACCTACAATTCATGTCCAAGTTATACTAGATAACAGCACTTCACGACTAAAGCTTCCCTCAAGTTTTTTAAGATAACTGGCATATTTCGTTTTCTTGTGAAGGATCCATTACTATGACTAATTGATGACGAATACAAGCATGGCACTATACAGTGAAAAACTTAAAGGTTCTAAATCATTGCGTTAGACAATAAAGCTCTCGGGAGAAAATAAACTTACAAAAGACGAAGAGTAACTCAACCTGTTATTAGTAGCTGTAACTAATGAAAGAGAGAAAAATAAAATTTCCTTTAACTTGCATTAAAATACATTATTTTTAAATAATTTTTAACAAGTTCAGAGTATACCAATAGCTGATTTTATTTAACTATGTAACGAAATAGGATGTAATTAGACAATAACGTATTTTTACAAACTATACTAACCTGACCAACTGTAAACTCTGCACGGTTAGTCCCTGTCTTAGAGGTCCAAGTTTATGACCTTCAAATTTCTTGCGCGACATGTTCCAATGGTACGACTGAATTGACTGAAGCATCAAAATTCACTTTTTTAAAAGAAGAACCGTAATTAAAAACCGTCATAATTACCTTCAACAACTTTTGCAAAATGGAACACTCTAATTTCTAGTACACACAACCGTATACCACCTATACCCTTTACAGTTTAATTTATATTTAAAAATCATTAGTGATACTAGCACGAGCCACAAAAAAATAGGATCAAGATCGGTCTAATAATAACCTTTCGGTTAAAATATTTTTCTTTGGAGTTATTGTTATGAGTTTGTTACAAAACAAAGCTTCCGGCTATAAAAAAAATGCAGAAAAGTGTAAACATCGATGGCTAAAATACGTAAGTTGCTAAATGCAAAATTTTTGCTAAACCACCATATAAATGATGAAGTTTTGCATATTTTACTGAGGGCCTATTAGCTACAACCCGTTTTAGCATGAAATAACATTATATTATGACGTCCTCTTTATCGCTATTTACAAACTTAAATAGCTTTAGGTGTATTCTATAGCGTAATAATAGTTAGTGCCTTAGTCTTCAGTATAAAAGGCCCTAGAAATAAATGGGTATAGTAAGAACTGAAAAATAAAATATTGTTACAACCCTTTTCGGTCTTCAATAATAGATTTCGATCTCCATATCCAATTTACTGCATTTACACTTGACATTAATGCGCTATACTACTTGGTTGTTACCACCACCTGTATAATACACTAACCACTCGCACAAAAATCGAGGATAAACTTTAAAATGTGCAATCGTGTCTTGAACAAGTATTTTATACTCTACTTTTCAATTGAGTGATGTTACAAACAAGAATACGACTAAACTGTTGAACGAGCAAAAGTTTATAATGCTCGCTACGTTTTTAAGACTATAATAAAAGCAGGTGCTTTGTTTTATACATCTTTGTCAGCAGTTCGGTCCCAGAAATTTATGGATGTAAAGGCGCCTTCGAATTTAGAAATATAAGAATATATATTATTACATTGTCCTGTACTGGGTTTGAGAAACAATTACTTTTTATTTTGTTTTAATTTTTTTTTTTTAATTAAGTTGTACCAACTCTCAGATTTTCTCTGATTTAAGAATATTCACGAAATTCTTGCGGTTACTATTTGTAAATTGAATTAGATTTCACATTTGAATGACATTTCTTATGAATGAGTCAATAGACGTCGTAGCTGAATCAGGTTGGGTTACAAGAACGAGTATGGACTAGGAGGCATTCTAATTTGGGTGAAACGGCATTTTAAACCACATCGTTAGTTTCAAACTTCAAATCAATATATTAAGGCACTAATTTCAAATAAGTGTTATTTTGTCTTTAGAGGTGTTACATTAAACGTCGGATGTCGCCTATTATGAAAATAGTGAAGCAAAAGAACTTATGCGACTGAGTGAGAAAATGCATTTTGAAAATTTACGCCTAAATGTACTGATTATTGTCTCTTTTAGTTCCTGCAATAAGCGTTTGTAATTAAGAGAGACAAGTTCAACTGTAAACAAATCAGCGCGGGGAAGATTATCGGAACCACATAGTAATTATAATTTGGAGCTTAACAGTACACAAATCGACAAGTATTTTGGTTCGAAACTTAGCTGAAAGTTTGAGTATGTTTTTATCGCTGTCATTTAGTAAGAAGAAAAACAAAAACGACATTAACCTAACCTTACTTTACTGTTGTTTTTTTTAGTCCAGGCGAAGATAATCCGAAAGATTCTGTTTTAAAGAATATTTTCTGTGAGAGAAAACGAAATTTGGAAAAAGTACATTTTCATAGACCAGTAAATAGTCATTGCACAGAATTATATTTTCAGTGTCAGTTTTTTACATCCACTAACGACAACTTTTTAGTGATTTTGTTTAGGTTTAAAATATTTATGAATTAATTATTATCCATGGTATCCAAAATCAGTACTGCTTATCAAATAAACTTATTTTGAAGCAGAAGAAAATTGGAACAGTTCATTCCTGTAACAATATGCCAGAGTCTTTATTGATGGCAGTGCAATAGCGGTAGTTTTTAGGCAACTATCTGAATTTAATAACTAATTGAAATTCACAAATAGATCATATCTGCTCCGGACTAAGCAAAGCATATTACACTCTCTCGATATTAGAACATACCCTACCTATTTACACACTTTTGAGTGATGACTGTGCTCTGGCTTATTATTACCTTACTTATTACTTCATACTTTGGGGTCGAGGGACATATGTAAACATAATATTTATATCCCAGTAATGTATCATTAATATTTTGTCTGAGAAAACATGAATCATGTTGAAAGATATTTAGAACAATACACTCACCGTTACCTCAATTTATTGAAATGTACCACACGAGTACGGGAACAATAAAAATGTTTTAAGCAGAATATGCATAATCATAACTACTTAACTATGATTAATTTTGCTCTTCTTGCATAAGGCTATGTATATTCTACCGCAAAAACTCATAAGAAAATCTTGGGATCTAAATTCTGCAATTTTCGGACCATTTTTGAATCACTTCCAGAAGTCATGATCTGCTCAAACACAAGCTGACATCATTCAGCGATTATTACAGGTGTAATAGCGCAGGTAAAGGATGTCTTAAATATGTGATGTCCGTCGAATTTCCTGGGGGTATTCTATCTAGGTACTCGACATCTTGTGTTATCCAGTATTCCACAAATCTCCGTCATTTTCATAATTGGTATATGTGTTTGATATATTGATTGACATATTTGATAACTATTGAAGTATTTTAATATAATTAAAAAATGACCGGCTAAGTGCAAGTCGGACTTGCGCAATTAGTGTTCCGTACGTTGATTGCTTTAAAAAAAAAATTGTTACGGATGTATAAAATGATCAATGACTTCATAAAACACACCCCAAATGAGTTTTCAACAAAGTTTTTTTACAGTCTCCATTAAAAACTGATGACCTTGATATTTTAGTTCAGGTTAGGTTTTTATATACCAGATAAATTATTAAAGGTAATACACTCGTAATAATTTTCGTTCAATCTACACCCTGCGGAGAATATTCCAGAATTTTTTCAAAATTTTTTGATCAGTACTTTTCGGGATAAGGGGGGGGCAGCGATTTTTCGCAATTTTTTAAGGATAATACAAAGAGAAGTCTGCGCAAGTTTAGTGTTCCGTACGGAACACTAAAAAGATAGGCAGAGGCCAGGATTCGAACCATTGATCTCTGTATTGAAAATGTTTCAGTTATGTCACCGATCTATTGAAGAATCTTCTAATAGCGGGTTAGTAAATTTATGATTCTAGAAAAATATGAAGGTCAACAAATGTAATAAAATACGTCTTTCGCCAAAGACGTGATTGACAAGGACATAATCGACAGGTGGTTGTTGATCAAAAAGACTAATTTTTGGCCAGAAAGGCATTACCTAGATAAAATAGCCAACTTGACTCTTGAATTATCAAGCAGGCGATATCTAGGGGAGGTTATGAAAAATCTCGGTATTTTAGTAAAAATTGGTTATGCGTTATCTTGTTAGCTAAAAGGGTCTTATTTACGTCAAATTAGGGTATTTTTAGTAAAAAATCTGTAACGATTGTAGTAAATAAGTAGATGATACTTGGTGTATCATTTCATGACTTTGATTGTACAAGTATAAGCAAAATATAAACATTTAAACGTACTCATACAATTAAATAATGTCCCCATGGCAGCATATCAACAGAACTTTTCGATATTAGTCTTTTATTATCATGAATGCTTAACCCGATCTTAGCTTGTCTGGTCTCTGTGACGTTATTGCATAACAAATTTCTCCAAACGTATCTCCAAAATTGTATATAGTCTTCAAATGCAACTGAGTTTTTCATAGCAGACTTCTTAGTTTCTTTAATCTTCGTTACACAAAAATTTAAAAGACTTCTCTGAACGTCCAACGTCCAACCGCATATTCCATTTAATTATAAACTTTATAGTTGAGCTGATGTTCTCCATGGTCTTGCCAAACAGTGTTCTTCATAAATTTAAATAAATTGTTGTTAAATTCAGTTTTTGCTATTCTAAGCTTTGTGTTTAGGCCGATGTACAACTTTAGCTAAGGTGACTGTTTCAAGAATGGAATGCGATGTATTTTCGTTAACTCCTAAATTTAACGCTTGTTTTAGATTTCTATAATGTACCACACACACACACACACATATATATATATATATATATATATATATATATATATATATATATATATATATATATATATATATATATATATATATATATATATATATATATATATATATATATATATATATATATATATATATATATATATATATATATTTTTTTTATGGGTCTAGCACACGTGCTACAGGGAAGTCCCTAAAGCGCTACAGGAGCGACACGTGTGCGGGGAAGGCGATTCACGTTGTTCTTGAATCGCTGTAGATTGTACTCGGTGGGAAACACAGTCCTGGGCAAATTATTCCAAAGGGATGATGTTCTCCATATAAAAGACTGCTTGAAAAGTGTTGTATGGGGAGTAACAAGCTGAACCTCATACGGATGTGAAGAATTAGCGCGACGTGTACTTCTAACATGCACCGCTCTGGAAGGAATTAAGCGGGCCACATCCTTCGAACACTTTCCATGAAAGTACTTGTACAATAGGCTCAAGTCGCCAACCGTTCTTCGATGTTCCAGCGAATCAAGGCCGACGGTCAGTTTCGGGTCTCCAATCAGACGAACAGCTCTTCTCTGAATAGAATCCAACAAATGCAGTGTATGTTTGGGAGCGGAGCTCCAAATATGGGAGCAGTATTCCATAGTTGGTCGAATTTGAGCTTTGTCAAGAATTAACAGTTGTTGTGGAGTGTAAAGCTTTCTGGTTCGAAATAATATTCCCAACTTTTGAGAAGCTCTCCTTGCTATGCCTGCAACATGTTCATGCCAGGACATAATTGCTCCCAAATTAACGCCCAACAAATTGAGTGACGATGTTAGAGGAATGGAGTGCCCCGACATAACTATGTCGGGTTCAGCAACGTTAACTTTTTTAGAAAAAACTGCCGCCTGGGTTTTTGTAGCGTTAAATTCCACTTGGTTACTGTCACCCCAAGATAGAATTTCTTCCAGGTCTTTGTTAAGTTGAACGACTTCCTGCTGTCTGCGGATATTCGTCTGAGTAGCCGATGTCCGAGCGTTCAAAGTGAATGAAGAGATAAGTGTACTGTCATCTGCAAAGCTGTAGATTGGATTCTCGGTCTTTTCCAGCAGATCGTTAATGTAAATGAGAAAAAGAGTAGGAGACAGTCTGGAGCCTTGAGGTACACCGGCGTTGATAGTGAAGGTGAAAGAAAGTCGTCGACTGCCACTCGTAAAGAACGCTCTCTGAGGAAACATGAGAGCCACAAACAGAACTTTTCCGACATACCATAAGAACGTAGCTTAGCCAACAGCCCATCGTGCCAAACACGGTCGAATGCCTTGGATATGTCAAGAGCAACCGCTCGAGATTCTCCAAACTGTTCAATTGCATTGTTCCAAACATGTGTTACATAAGTCAGAAGATCTCCTGTTGATCTATTTTTACGAAAGCCATATTGGTGATCGCTAATAATGTTGAATCCTTCAAGATATTATGAAGATGCTGATTGATAGCCTTTTCCATGACTTTCGATATTATTGAAAGCAGTGCGATTGGTCGGTAGTTATTTGGCCAGGTCTTCTTGCCTTTTTTAGGTATCGGCTGAACTGTAGCGCATTTCCAGCAGGAAGGAAATATTCCCTTTCTGTAGGATAGGTTGAAAAGTCTACAGAAAACTGGTGTTAGTTCCCTTCCACAGATTTTAAGAACTATGGCAGGTATTCCGTCAGCGCCAGAAGCCTTTTTGGTGTCTAGCTTCATCAGAATACGCTTTATAATACGCTGTCTGAAGACAACATCGGGCATCCTTGACTGCACTGTGGGAATAGTAGGTGGTGTTTTTCCTTGGAAATCGACAGTAGAATGTGAAGCAAAGAGTTCAGCCAACAAGTTCGCTTTCTCAACAGGTGTCGTTGCAATATAATTATCTGGCCGTGTGAGTGGTGGTATGGTGGATTTGGTGAAATTTTGACTAACTGCCTTAGCGATCGACCAAAAGGACATTGAATTGCCGGGACAGGCGAGAAGTTTGTTTCTAATCCGTTGATTGTGTACCTCCTTGGTTTCGTCGATAATTTCTTTGCATCTGTTCCTGGCACGAACAAATGTGTTACGATTTATGGTGTTAGGATTTTCGCGCCATTGTCGGTATGCAAGATGTTTAGAAGCAACAGCTTCTTTGCATTTTCGGTTTGCCGTTGGAAGGGCATTTCTTCGAAAAAGGGATGTAAGCCTCCATACCGGCCAAAATAACATCGGAAACCTCCCTGGCACAGTCAGATGGGTCATCGGATCGAAAACAAACGTCCAACCAAGGGAAAGTTCGAAAAGATTCCATGAGATCTTCCCATTTAGCAGACTTGTAGTGCAAAATCTTGCGCGGTTTAGGCGCCTCTCTGTCATTGATTGGTAGAATACTCGATGTCGAAAGTAGTTTATGGTCGGAAGAACCTAACGGCGGATTTACGCTGACTGTGTAAATCTCCGGATTGGTGGTTAAAAAGAGATCAACAGGACTAGCAAACTCTCCGTCTCGCTCAGGGATCCGTGTTGGCTCGTCAATAAGCTGAGTTAAGCCACAACTGATTGAAAATGATTCGGCTTCACGACCTTGTTCATCGGTAGTATTTGAATATTTAAACCAGTTGATGTTGTGGACATTAAAGTCGCCCAGGATGGCAATTTCGGCATTTGGATAGTTAATTTGTAAATGATCGATGGTGTCTGCAAGGGAAGCGAAAATTATTCTAAAGTTAGTATCACTTGGTGGTCGATAGAGGATACAGATGAACCTTGTGGTTGGTTGAGTCGTTATTTTTAAGCACATAACATCAAAGTTTGGGGGCTCCAGAGTCTCTTCTCGTTGGCAAGAGAGGTCGCTTCTGACATAAAGACAGATTCCAAAGTTACGTCTAAATCGGGAATAGAAGTCGTACCCAGGATAAAGATAGTTTACTGTGCTGGTCGATGAACTGACCTTAGTTTCACAGAGAGCGAGTACATAAGGTTTATTTGATTGCAGGTGTTGGTGAACTGAATTTATGTTCGTGTTTAAACCTCGTAGGTTGCAAAAATCCATTTTGAAATTCTGATCTCCGCATGTCGACGCCCCTGAACCAGCCCCCACCCGGAGATCTGAACGGGGGGCTATTTTACCTCCGGATTTTTTTGTATCCAGGTGCCTCATCATGCTATCTGGTCCCACAGTCCGGGACATCGGCACAGCCACGAAACGTTAAGCAACTTCACGCAGCCTAAGCCGATGCGATGGTATCACACCGGGCGATGCTGGTGGGGTCTGGGCATCTACCATCTAGGTTGTTCTTTAAGTCGCCTCCTACGACAGGCAGAACATACCGGGGGAGATATTCTATCCCGCTCCCCCACGGGTTGGGAGTATATATATATCACCACTAAAAAGCGTTGCAAATAATTTCGTGCTTTCAGAATGCTACGGTGTACTATGCTCGGGGCAAGGTGGTAAATCTGTAAAGTGATCATGTAACTCTTGAGGTATTTCTAAATCTGCTTCTATTATGTAGCCATTGTCTGCATCACTAAGTTTTAAACAAGCATTTAAACTTTTAATACCATAATTATCTATCTACATGAAGTCTTTATATGTGAGATACTGTGACATAACCTATCGATATTGGTTACTAATATCGAAATATACGATATAAGAAGACTCTTTTCTCTGATCATAGTTTGGCACATACTTATTATTAGCCTCAGCATACCTTTTCGAACATTGACTTAAGCCCCCTCGTATACCTTTTTCGATAACTAAAACCATATCCATATCAGGAAGCATTTTCAGTTTTTGATTAATTTTGTACATCATACATTGCCTTTTAGGATATGCATGGCAGCCTATGCAGGGTAAAGGTCGTATGTTTTATTTGATGTAGATTTAAATTCGTCAAAAACATCTGCTAATAATAATATATCTGCCGTAATGTATAATTTACAGTTCCACACATTTTGTGCATTTGTATACGTTTTCTCGCTTATATGAGTCTTTTCAAGAGTATTTTAAAATGCATGCTTTGGTATGTTGTGAAATTTTTAAGCTTTCCCAGCTATTTATGTAATCATAATGAAACTCTCCCTTTTTGCCCAATAAGTTAATTTGTGCTTCTGGTAGTGTCCTAAATTGAGATTTTAATACTATATAGCCTTCTAAATATGATGACGTATCTTGAAGCAGGGCTAAATTTACATGTTTATCCTGTTTATTTTCGATAACATAATAAGGTACTATCTGGTAGTTTCCATCAGATTTCCTATTTAGTTTATAAATATTTATAGATACATTGTTTTGTTTCTCAAACTATGGTATTCACTTGATGGTCACGGAAAACTGTATATTAGTTAAATTAAGTATTATATAGGATCGAGATAAGAAAATATTCTGTGGAAAGTGTTTAAGGGTGTTGAATATAAGACACGACGGCCCAACTAAAACACATATCGTCATAGTCTTTAATATTAATGAAAGCTTTTTTCTAGCAATACTCTTTGGCAGCTCAATATAACTTTCTGCACGTTGAGGATTATATTTAGTAATATTCAACGTCAAATTTACAACACGATTTAATGCCTAGTTAGAATGTATTTCAGCAAAATCACCTAACTGGTTCAGCAAAAGTTCTTTAACATTAGTTTCAAATCACTGGACCAGATTGGTTTCTTTATATATTGGCACATTGCGTGTGTATAAGTATTTTATTTCTTCAGTTAAATTATCAGCTTTATCGCGATGAAATTATCCAGCAAGGAATACGTTAGCTTTCAAAGCTCGACCCTGCTTTAAGACGATTTGAATATGATGGTTAAATATGGCAGCACAATCAGTTAAAAAGAACTTCGGATCAGTATAACGAATATTAAAAATAACACAATTCCTGCTACGAGATTCAAAGGAAGTGTTCACGTTATCTCATTTAATCCTGTAAGTTACTAGTTTACTCGTACGTACTCCACTACCGCAACCAACCTTTTTGTCCTGCAAAATACATTAATATTATTTAACCTACACGCATGCCATTAAAAGGTTTTTACAAGTTTCGGTATCAAATTTAGAGGACTGAACTGCAGTTCTAATAGATTCTACAAAACCAAGTACAAATATCATTTTTCTTTAACAAACAATAGAAATAAAAGATAACAAATTTAGCATTGGCATAAAAATGCTACTCTAATATTAACGAATATGCACGTCTAAACCTTCCATCGTTCAAAGGAAAACTAATATGTTTTGTTACTGTCTAATCTAATTATAAAAATGTATGTAAGAGTCTTCGGATTATCTCGGATAATTTAGGACAAGTTCGGGTGCAATAAAAGACACATAACATAATTATTAAAAAGAAAATAAACCTATTTATCAGCAAATCGCTTAGGAAACTAATTGGCCGAAGTATAATGTTTTCAAAACCACATAAAACAATAATGCAAAAATAATACAGTACGATTAAAAATTTTTAGTTAAATTTAACTATTTTTAAAAATAGTTACTCGTAGAGACACCAACTTCCTGATCCAATGACAACAAAAATAAAAACTAATGTTCAGATATGTTAAACAGCTTATCATATAAAAACAACTGTCTTATAGACCGGAATTACGACTTTACTTCAATGCTTTACTATCCTCAGTAACGATACCTACAGGATATAATATAGTTCTATATATTTTCTAGCACTATAAACGTCAAGTATAAAGGGAAGCCATAGTATGGAAGTAATCTGTAATACGTGTAACGTATTTAAAATTAAAACTCCATATAAAATTATGAAAGCTAATTGTTCATCCTTTGATAATTAATACCTGACAATGACCTTTTAATATAGCAGACATACAATTTACAGTTAAAAATTATTTATGATTGGTATGAAAGGAATAAAAAGGTAATCCTAAAACACGTAAAATAACTTCTCAGCTAAAAGCAAAATGACTTCTACACAGGACTTGTACACTATTTTACTGTCCTCAGTGGGGTTATCATCTCACTAATTGTCATCGTCAAGACACGTAAAACAGCTTCTCAGCTCCCAGCAACCAGCAACCTTTAGGGCCTAATATATTCTTCTATATTTTTTCTAACACTATCATCGCCAAATGTGGCCATCGCCATCAATGCCGAAAACCGGTAAATAATAGGTTTTCTATCCCACTATGTTAACAATAGGTGTGATATATAGAAAATAAAAAATAATAAGAAATTAAAGAAGCTAACGGCCCAAGTATAAATCTTTAATAACCAACTTGTAATATATCCTTCTAAAAATGCTCCAAATCACTGTATAAAGCAGAATCGGTATAAAAAAGATAAATAGGTTATCCTAAGACAGATAAGACAGCTTCTCAGCTAAAAGCAACCAGCTTTGTCCACAGGGATTACCACTTCTCTCCACTGTCTTACTGTCCTCAGTAAAGATATCTGTAGTGTCCAATATATTCTTTTATACCTTCTGTAACAATATCATCGCCAAATATAAAGGGAAGCCAATAAGTAATTTGTTTAGTATAAAAAAAATTAAAATATATTATTAAAATATGGAAACTAATTTTCCAGGTGTAATACTTTTGAATACATATATTTCAAAACCCCACTATGCTGGTAAAGTAATTAAATTTCTGTAATAAAAAAAGACATTCATATCATTAAAATAATAACTTTTATATTAT
Source organism: Pachyrhynchus sulphureomaculatus (assembly GCA_019049505.1). Classification (NCBI taxonomy): domain Eukaryota; kingdom Metazoa; phylum Arthropoda; class Insecta; order Coleoptera; family Curculionidae; genus Pachyrhynchus; species Pachyrhynchus sulphureomaculatus. Next base: position 105,859,768 of record CM032446.1, on the reverse strand, counting down.
ACATATATGTCTTTAATAAAAAAAAAAATCACTTTCAGAACAATAAAATAAGGCAGCAAAAAGTTTTATTTAAAAATAAAGATACTTTCATTGCCTTGCATATTATATTATTAGTTTGAATATCCTACATAACCCCCCTTTAAATTTGCGTCCTAAATTTAAATACTTGTTCCCTCACTCTCGTTACCATATTAAATAAATTTCTTCACAACACTGACCGTGGAAATTTTTACTTCTACTTCATGCTGTACATTCTGTAATGAACACTATTTTTTTACCTACTAATATAACAACATATCTAATTACTAAAATAAAATAGAAATTTTAAACCTACAAAAAAGTGGCTTTTTTAATGAAACCAAAATAATTTAGCCTCTCCCTCCTACCATACCATCTTTCAAAATTTGACTGCTCTGTAAGATATATAAAGTATAGGTTTGTCAGCTTCTCCCGATTATAATATCTTAAATTACAGGCAAAAGTATAAATGTTTGATAAAACTTAAACACAAATTTTTGAAGAATAAATGTGGCTAAAAAATTATCTATTTGACTGTCCTATATATATATATATATATATATATATATATATATATATATATATATATATATATATATATATATATTTACACCGATATAATTGATTCTAACGAATTCATAAATCCTATTTCATAAAACTATAGGTAAAGAAATTCAAACATATGTTAACATATTTCCAACCGCGAACCCAAAAACGTTACAATTAATAAACCTTACAGCCCGTGTTACATATGGTATGCTGAAACTTCACACAGAAAACATACCAATGAGACCAATTGTATCGTATGTAAACGCCCCTTCTTACAAACTATGTAAGCAACTCACTGTCGATCTACTTAACATCATAAACTACGTTACACCTTATTCAGTAAAAAATTCTTTAGAATTAATCAGAAAACTGAACACGATCAATTTACCCACGAACTGTAAGTTTATCTCATTTGATGTAAAAAGCCTTCTCACATCAATTCCCATAACAGATGTAAAACTGATACTGAAATCCCTTATAAATAATAGTGATTTGTCTAATGCTAACAAAGTTAATTAATCAAAATTGTAGCTATCTGTCTAGAACAATATTACTTTAAATTTAACAGTAAAGTATATAAACAAAACAGTGGCCTACCAATGGGAAGCCCTCTGAGCCCCACTCTAGCGGAAGCATTCTTGGCTAACTTTGGAAAAAACCTTTTCTGAAATGAAAACTATGGAAATGTAACCAGACATGTCTACTTTTGGACAAGTTATGTTAACGATATTCTCTGCATTTGGAAATGAACCGAAAGACAATAGTCACAGTTCTTATTAACTTCAAATAAAATCAATCATAACATCCAATTTACAATAAAAATTCAAGTAGACAAATCACTTAGTTTTATAGAATTAAAAATTTCAAATGTAGAGAACAAAATAGAGTTTGATATTTTCCGTAAACTAACTACAACAGACACCATTATACATGCCATATCAAATCAATCTTGGCAGATCAAAATGTCAATCTTCCACAGTCTCATACACAGATTAACTTCCACTTACTATGGGCAATTATCTAAAAGAACTGAACATAATCAAAAGAATGGCCAAAAACAACGGATATAATCCAATTATTATAAATAAACTGGAAATAAAACAAAAACATAAAAATATACTCAAACACGTGAAACACGAAAGCAGAAAATGATTTGCTATCAACTATGTCGGTGATGTTGGTAACAAAATCCAAAACAACCTTAATAAGTTAGAAATAAACTGTATAAGTGTTAATAAAAACAATATAGCCCGATATCTAGTTAATAACAAAGAAAAATCTAACAAATATGGAAAATCGTGTATATATGAACTTAATTGTGCTGACTGTGATGCTATCTATGTGGGACAAACGGGATGGAGCCTACAACAAATATTAAAAGGACACAAGCACTCTATTTTAAATAAACAAAAATTAATAGGCTCTGCTGAACACTGCATAGACAATAATAACCTTTTTGATATCGAGAGGGCGAAGTTGCTATACACTGCTCAAAAATGAAAACATATGGATTATTTAGAAATTTTTAGCATAAAAAAATCCATTAAATATAATATAAAAATAACGAAGAGCCAAACAGAATTTGGAAATATATATATATATATATATATATATATATATATATATATATATATATATATATATATATATATATATTATATATATATATATATATATATATATATATATATATATATATATATATATATATATATATATATATATAAATGCAACCCCTAAATAGCTGGGATAATAACCGCACTCTTATCCAATTAACTACGCAAACCAAATTGGCATTAAAATTACCACCTGAGAGTGAGTGATGAGAATTTACTTCAACGCATCGTGCAACTGCCGCATGCACAGTACTTATATCCCCTTATATTTATAATTATATTTATGTATCGTGAATCCTGAAAAGTTATTTCTGACTTTATAATACATATATAAAGAACTTTTAAAAATTATTTTTCAAATTTATACATACTCCTATTTTTAGCAAAAAAAAATTCTGCAGATTATAAATACTCAAAAATAAAAAATTAAAATATCACAACCTCCACCAACGTTTGAACGTTAAACCTAAGCTACATGGTTAATAACCGCCCTTATATTAAATTGACTAAATAACTTAAATTGGTTTTATTAAACTAAGAAAGAATTTTCACCCAATAGGACTAGCCCCATACGAAACTTTGATCCATCTTATAACAACACAGGCATTATGTATATTTCTAATAACTGATATTTTTAAAAAGTATATGCAGATATAAAAATTTTCAAGTGTGAAATATCGATCTCTCTCGATTTCTAACCCCTAAAATTCTATACCTAATATAAATATTCATGTTCACTTATCTAAATAACCCTGATTGATATTTCGCTTTTCAATATAAACTCGTTATTGCAAAAAATGTGAATGTAGCAGCATATGCGCAATAATATTTCAAAATTATATTTGATACCGCACTATTTCTATTTTTTTTGGGGTATACATATATGCATACGTCTTCTTATTAATCTATTTCTCATATAAATTTTAATGAGGATTTTATACAAGAAAACAAAATAAAAAATTAAAATATCTTAAATATTTTATCAAAAAACAAATTGAAAAATCCGCCCTCGCTGGCTCGTTATTTTGGATTGTCCTCTCAACACATATTACAACCCCTAACTCCACCCCCTCCAAGTCCCAACCGTTTATGCTTTATCCTATTATTTAAGTCATTTATCTAAATAACTTAAATTACCATTACTGAACTACACTATCTCGACCTCTAAAATCTCGACTTGCACTTATTGAAAAAAACTATATTTAAACAACAAATATTTTCAATACGATATCAGCCTTTGAGATGTAGGTACATACTTACTAATTATATTTTCTATATAAAATATGTAGCTCTGCAAAAAAAGTACCAACGACAAAAATAAAAAAAAAAAATAAATATTTAAAAACAGTGCAATTTATCAAAAAAATAAATATAAAAATCTCTCTCGCACGATTTTTAGTGCCCTCCAAACATATGTAAAAGTTTGAACCCTCTACCTTCACTCCTTTCAACCCTCAAGCATTCACGCTTCATACTATGATTGACTTCACTTAACTAAATAACATAAAATAGTGTTTTATACACCTTTTTCCAACGCGTGCCTCCGGACGGGAACGCCAGGGTGGGGGAAAATAGTATAAAATGGTCGAAAGTCAAGATTTTGTTCAGTGCAGTGTGGTGGATGGTCATAAATTCAGATTATTAGGTAAATGTAGTGCTTCAACCTTGAACGCTTGGAAGGGTACAGGAGAGGGTTCAGACTTATATATATTAAAATTCCTGGTTTCAATTCGTCCGTCTAACAATGAATTTGCACGACGTTTCGCAAAAATCTCATTTGACATTTTCAAGTGCTCTTGCTGCTGCTGCTGCTTGATACTGTGATCTTGCTGTTGCTGCTGCTCGATGCTGTGATCTTGCTGCTGCTGCCGCTCGAAGCTAACTCAAGTTAGCGTGTAAGGTTATTTTAATTTGGAATTTGTTTAGTCATTATTGATGGCTGCGGGGTGAAATATTTGTTTCGGGGGGTAAAGTCAGTTTGTGTGTTTCTATGTGTGTCAGTGAATGAACGCAATGTAAATTAGATACGTAATTTAAGATCTTCAAATTTCGAAAGATGATACGACAGGAGGAAAGGGTTCACTTATTTTGTTTTCATTAAAAAAAATACTTTTTTGGAGATTTAAAATATTGATTTTATTTTAATGTTTCAATATGTTTTTACACTAGTGAATAAAAGAATAGTGTTCATACAGGGTATGAAGCATGAGCTAGAAGTAAAATTTTGGACAGTCTGTGATCAGTGTTATGAAGAGATTTGTTTAGTATGGTAATACGGGTAAGGGAACATGTATTTATATTTAGGGCGTAAGTTCAAGGGGGAGGGGATGTAGGATATTTAGACCGGACAGACAGGCAATCAAAATATTTTTATTTTTAAAAAAACATCTTGCTGTCATATTTTATTATTCTGAAAGTGTAATTTTTTTATTAACGACTTGTAGATATAATATAAAAGTTATTATTTTAATGATATGAATGTCTCTTTTTATTACGGAAGTTTAATTAGCTTATAACCGCAGTGGCAGGAGAGCTAATCCGCGTTAAAGAAGTTTTCCTTGTAGAAGTGAGTAGCATTGCAAGTTCGGACACATCTCTCTTGTTGACTGGATGGTTTTAAAATATATTTATAAAATAATATCTTGATAACTATATAATTTATTATTATATTTTAATTTCTGACATACTACACATTATTACCAGAATGTACCAGAAAACCTATTATTTGTTGGCTTTCCATTTCATTTAGCGATGATTGTGTTAGAAAAAGTATAAAATAATATATAAGATATCGTCACTAAGGACACTAAGACAGTGGAGTGAAGTGGTAATCCTTTGTATAAAGTAGGTTGCTTTTACCTGGGAAGTTGTCTTATGTGTCTTAGGATAACCTATTTGTTCTTTTAGTAATGATTATAAATACTTCATATTCTTGATTCTACGTTACACGGTGATTTGTACCATTTTTAGAAGGCTTCCCTAATTTCTTATTATTTTTATTTTCTATATATCACACCTATCGTTAACATAGTGGGATAAAAAAACCTATTATTTACCGGTTTCCCCTTAACATTTGGCGATGATGGTATTAGACAATATATACAAGAATATATTTGGCTTTACAGGTTGCTTATATCTGAGAAGCTATTTTACGTGTCTTCTTGATTATACTTCTCACAGTGAATTCCATTATGCTTCGAAGGTTATATTACCTAATGGTTATGAAATCCTTATACTTGGGCAGTTGGCTTCCATAATTTCATATTATGTTTTAATGTCAAATATATTACACCATTTATTAACCTATGAAATAGAAAATGTGTTACTGATAAGCGTCCGCTTATATCTGATGATCATAAGAGTAGATATTCTCACTGAGGAGAGTAGAACAGTGGAGTTATGTAACACCTGTGTAGAAGTTATTTTACTTTTAGTTACTTCTGGTATATTAAGCGGTCAGGTATTAATTATCAAAAAATGAACAATTAGCTTTCATAATTTTATATTTAATGTTAATTTCTAATACTTTATACGTATTTCTGATTACTAATGAACTTCCTCTTATATTTGATGTTTATAATGCTGGAAAATATACAGAAGTATATTATGTCCTGTAGGTATCGTCACTGAGAATAGTAAAGCATTGAAGTAAAGCCATAATTACTGTCTATAAGGCAATTGTTTTTATATTATAAGCTGTTTAGCGTATCTGAGATTTAAGTTTCATTTTTGTTGTCACTGAACAAATAAATTTGCTCCTTGCAAGTAACTATTCTTAAAATAGTTAAATTTAGAAGATCATTTTCCTTTAACTTAAAATTTTTAATTGTACTGTATTAATTTTTGACAGCATTATTATTTTATTAAATCTAAAAACGAGTATATGACTTTGAAACATTATATTTCAATTAGTTTCTTAAGCAATTTACTTTCAAGTAATTATTTTATAGGTATTTCATTGTACTCGAATTTGTCCGAAGTTCTCCGAGATTATTAAAAGACTATTTCATAGATTTCTATAACTAGATAACACAGTATCAAAACATTTTAGTTTCCTTTAGAACGACAGAAGATTTAGACGTGCATATTCGTTAAGTATTCATTAATATTAGAGTGGCATTTTATTCAATTGTTTAATTGCTTAATGATAAACGTATCTTTGATTTCTATTATATCACGGACAAATACAAATAATAGATATTTGTTACAGAAAAATGGTATTTGTACGTGATTTTGTAGTATACTCTATCCGTTTGCAAGGCGAAGTAATAAATCATGTAAAATTATACAATTTAACTCCACGCAATAGTACGAGTCTCGGTACCGCACAGTACATTTTACGCAAAAAAGTTACAACAAGATTATTTGTACCGGTTGTATTAGCTTGGACTAACATTTATGGAAAATTACAATAGAATTATGGCATTTTGCCTTGAAAACCTCGAGAATGACCGAGCAGTGGCGTATCGACTGATTTATTTTGTATTGATTATAGCTATAATAAAGGTTGGTTATATTAAAAAAATATTACAAAATATTACAGATATTACAATAATATTACAAGAGTAAAACTAGTATTAAACAAAATTGAGGAACTATAATAAGATGACAGAACGGCTCCCATCAATGTCAGATGATTACCTACCTGCATAATATATGTATGCATACAAAACAATATGATAGTTCAGATCAAATGAAATCAAATTTATTTATCAAAACATATAAATTTACAAACAAATAGGAAATTAATTACATATAAACAAGTTTTAAAATATAAACGCACCTAGGTGCATGCTCCTGTATGTGCCTTTACAAAACACTATTTAAAGCCTAAAATCTAAAAGAAAACAGATATAAATGTCACACAGGGAAGACCTAATAACTGTATGTTGACTGGTTTTTTATTTTTGTTAATATTTATTTATTTATCCACAGGACATGCCGATTTAACACTGAGGGTAACAATTAAAAGTTTATCATTTATAAAATAACACCTTAAAGTATAACGTAAACTTAATGACAAAATAAGTGGTAATCTCCTGTTTTTTTCGATTCGAATGTAAGCAGACCGCCATTAATGAAACCGTGGATATTCCATATATGTGTTATAATTAATCGGCGTCCTTTTCCAGATGGTGGACCGGACCAACCTTCCATAAGACCTTGTGTGTTGACCCCAATCCTTCGGCTTGATAAATACGTTTTCCTTGAGAATACTCATGTCTAATTTTTCTCAGATAATCTCTTCTCCAGCGTACGATTTCTCCCCTTCCAATTAACAAGGATTTTGTTTGAAATTTTTTCCAACGAAAATTGATTGATTTTAAAACGTCCCACAACTTGGTCCTGCCCACCGTTGGTATCTGTGGGTTAGTTTTAACAGTCTCTAGAATTAAGTCCAAAATTGGGATTTCTTTTTAATGAAAAACCCATGAAAGATTCTTCGCAGGGAATTTTTTACATCTTCTGCAGGTCCAGTTTGATTTTACCTGGTTTTAACTTTGGCGCGTGACTCTTCCTGCCCTTTCTTCCTTCAAAATTCGATAGATAGTTGTTTTTCCAACTCTGGTCATTAGGGAACACTTTTGAACATTATCGTCGACACTTATATTAAGGTTTTCATCACTTTTGATGTAATTCATTACATTCCTAATTATGATCTTTTCATTTAAGCTCAAAGCCGTTATTTTTTGACGTTTTGGGGAAAACATCTTTATTGTTCTGAACTGATGCACTACGTGTTACCTGAGAAAATAAACTGAGAGTATACCCTCGATACGGTTTATAATCCAGATTAACTCCATCAGGTAAAACAACCCGCCTTTGATTTATTACCCACTGGGACATTTTTATTACTAATTTGCATAATTTTACATGAATCATTACTTCGCCTTGCAAACGGATAGAGTATAGGACTGCAGTTCAATACTCGGAAACATGTAAAAAACTCTTAATGGAATGCACTCAAACAATTCATAATTTACCCAAAAAATTTAAACGTTCTAAATCAACACCTGAAAAAACGCTTATTGCCAAGTGTTTAAGTAAGGTTAAGTCATATCAATGTATTTTATAGGACAAAAAGTTTGGTTGCGGTAGCTTTGAAAGCTAACGCAGTCCTTGCTGGAGAATTTTATCAAATTAAGGCTGATAAATTAATTAAAGAAATAACTTATACACGCATAATATGCTAATATATAAAGAAACCAATCTGGTGCAGAAAGTTAAACTGAATTCCTAAAGAATATTGCTAGAAAAAAACTTATGCAGATATGTGTTTTAGTTGGGCCATCGTGTCTGCCTTATATCCAACACCCTCAAATACAGCCTACAGAACATCTTCTTATTCCGGTCCTAGAACAGTACTTAATCTAATTAATATTCAGTTTCTCATAACCACCACGAGAATATCACAGTTTGAGAAACAAAACAATGTATATATAAATGTTTATAAACTAAATATGAAATCCGACAAAAACTACCAGGTTGTATCTTAATATATTACCGCAAGTAAACAGGATACAGACTTAGATTTACTTCTGCTTCAAAATACTTATATATCTGATGATAATGTTAATAATCTAATTTCTGTTAAATTCAGTTACGTCTGGATTAGGCATTTTTTACGTTTGATACCTTCATAGTTGCTAAAAAAGATTAAATGGTTAGGGACCATGATCATTTTACTGGTAAATGTAGGAATAATCCTCATGAAGTTTGTAACGTTAACTTTCAAGAGTCCTATGGTACCAGTTATATTTCATGATCTAAGTTCATATGTTGGGCATCTTGAAGCCCTAGCTGAAATAGATAGACCTGTAGATATATTACTGGTCAATAACGAAAAATACACCATTCCCCAAACATATCCCTAAAAGCAGAATATATTTTTTTGTTTTATTGATACCTACAGAACAAGATAAACTAGTGTCATATTTAGAAGACTATCCAGTTGCGAAATCTTAAGTTAGTACACTACCAGAAGCACAAATTAACTTATTAAGCAAAAAGGAAGTATTTCCTTATGATTACGTAATTGCTTCGCAATCTTAAAAGTTTTTCAACTTCCACCAAAGTATGCATTTTACAATATTCTTAAAAACATCACAGCGATAAAGCGTATACATAAGCACAAAATGTGTGGAAAACCTTCAACTGTAAATCCTTAAATTATTATTCTGAACTATATATTAAGACAGATATACTATTAGTATTTTTGAACGATTCATATCTACTCACACAAAACATACGGCCTTAACCCCCACAAGGAGCTTAAGTCAATGTTTAAAAAGGAACCTTAAGGCTAATAATAGGTATATCCCCAACTATGATCAGAGAAAAAGCCTCTTATCTCGCATGTTTTGATATTAACAACCAATATGGATGGGCTATGTCACAGTATTCTCATATAAAGTGGATAGATAATTAAAGTTTTAATGTTTGTTAAAACCTAATGATGCAGACCATATATATTTTGGAATGTGTATATTAGATATAGCAAAAAGAACCAATGCTTTTTACTGTAACTGTATTAAAAACCGGCCAAGTGCAAGTCGGACTAGCGGAATTAGTGTTCCGTATGGTGATTGCTTTTAAAACAAAAAAAAAATGTTACGGAAGTATAAAATAACCATTGACTTCACAAAACACACCTCAAATGAGTTTTCATCAAAGTTTGTTTGCGATTTTTGTTGAAAACTGATGACTTTGAAACTTTTGTTTTTTTGTATATACCAGATAAATTATCACCTGTAAATCCTTGAATCATGATAATTTTTGTACCTTATTGAAAATATTCCATAATTTTTTATACTTTTCGAGATAGGATGGATGGACAGAACTTTTTGCCACTTTTTTTTTAAAACAATACAAGGAAAAGTGTGCACAAGTATTACATTAGATATATTTTTGAGGGCTTTCATTTGACACTCCACTCGATAACCTTGTAATTTTTTTTTAACTTCCCAAACTACATGGCTCTGATTGGGCCATCAATTCCTATATTTGTACCAAATTTCAACATTATATGACAAATAGTTTCGGAGAAAATCGGGTGGGACAGGCGCACAGACAAACAGACGGATACTGAAATGATTGCATAATTGTTTCGTACGGAACACTAAAATGAGATTTTCTGACTATAATGTATTGTATACTGACACTGATTCGCTAATGACATAAACCATAATGATAATTATCAAATCATAAAACAAGATTGTTATTTACGTTGGACTATGGTCCAGATAATATTTATAGTATTCGAAGGTTAACAAAAAGTTCTAGATATAGTAAAGGATGAGAATAATTAAAGACACATTTTGTTGAACTTAGATCAAAAATGTATGCTACCAACACTAACCACCAACCAACCAACAACAACGTGAATCACTTTTTCCGCACACATGCCGCTCCTGGAGCGCTTTAGGGACTTCCCTGCAGCACGTGTGCTAGGCCCATAAAAAAAAAGTACACATAAAAGAAGTTTGATTTGGAACGGACAAAGTTGGAAAAAGCTGCTAAAGAAACTGAAGGCGTTGAAAGAAGTCTGTTAAATTTATGTGTAACGAAAAAGATCAACGGAACTAAGAAGTCTCTTAGATAAAACCCAGATTCATTTGAAGACTATATAGAATGTTTGGAGACCTTTCTGTAAAAATCTGTCACCTAAAATACAATAACGTCACAGAAATATCAGCTATATACCATCAGACAAACTATGATCTGGCTTAGTCTTCATGATAATAAAAGACTAACATCAAAAATTTCTGTTGATACACTTCCATGAGGACATTATTCAATTGTATATTTATGTTTAAATGTTTTATATGTTGTTTAAAGCTTTGTTATTTATTTACGATTATACAACCAAAGTCAGGAAACGATTAATGCGTTTAGTTATACCAAGTATCACCTACTTACCCACCACCATAGTAAAAAATGTTTTACTAAAAATGCCAAAATTTGTCATAAATATGGTCCTTTTGGCGAAAAGGAAAATGTATACCCAATTTTTACTAAAATAAGAGCCCTTGTTCCCATAACCTTCCCTAGATAACGCCTATTTGACAAATTTACTCTTCAATAGAAGCTAGTTTATCCTAGGTAATGCCTTTATGACTAAAAATTAGTAAAGTCCTATTAACCCACAACCACCGATCGATTATGTCATTGTCGATCACTCTGTCAGCGAAAAAAATCATTTCTTGCAGAAACTACGTTACCTAAGAACTTATGTATCTTATTGCATTTGTTGACCTTCAAATTTTCTAATATCATAAATTTACTAACCCGTTATTACAAAATTCTTCATTGGATTGGTGATACAGCTGCAACATTTTCTATACAGAAATCAATGGTTTGAATCCCGTCCTTTTTTGATTATATTAAAATACTTCAATAGTAATCAAACTATACTGGATAATACAAGGTGTCGAGTACCTAGGTAGAGTACCCCCAGGGAGCAGCGGACATCATCTGTTCATGACATACCTTACCTGCGCTATTGTACCTGTAATAATTTCTGGGATGTCACCTTATGTCTGAGCAGATCTTAACCTTTGAAAGTGGTTCAAAAATGGCCCGAAAATTACAGAATATAGGCTTCATGCTTTTTGTTGTGAGATTTTGCGGCAGAACATACTTGTACGTAGCCTTATCTACTCTCTTGTAATAGCAAGCCTCTGAACAGCAATCACCAGAAAGCGTTAAATAATCAAAATAAATAAATATATTTAGAAGAAAATAAAAAAATATTTTAGATGTAAACATATTTACCAATATAATAGAATTTACGCACTTTAAGAGTTAATATGTAAACTTTAAAAGTAATTTGTTTCAGATCTACTTTTAAACTTAAATTTGGCTTCTCTCATGTTGTTCATATGATCTTATGGACAAATAAATGAATTTAAATGTGCCTAATGGCATGGGAATCAAAAATGAATCTCAAAGTCTTCAAATCTGAAACACTAATAAAAGTGCAATTTATATTAATGTTCATAAAAATATGTTTTAATAACGGCTTACATAATATTTAACAAGTGCTTCTTAAACAGTTGCATTTTAAATACACATAAATATATACATATTTATATCATTCATATTCATCATCATATATATTGTAAAAGTTTTGTTAATATTGAAACTTATAAATTTAACAAATTATTAACATTTTGTTATTTACTGAGACAAGAATTGGACTAAAAAATTAGAACTTTGCAAACCAATGTAATTGAATTTTAAGAGATTTAAGTTACCTGCTACCTACATGATACATGACCCTTTCTTTAAACCTAAACTTTGAGTACAAACTAATATATGTATATTTTACTTGAAGCCTGAAATTTCACATATTGAGTTTATCTAAGTAGTAGTAAGTTTATAACAAATTTTGAGTTTAGCCAGGTCATATTTGATCGTTTTCTCAACTATATGACTAAGATAATACTAAAATTTGTTGATAAGTTTCAAAATCAATTGAGTTATATCAGTATTCATGTTTTTTTCTTAAAAAAACATTTTCTTCTTAGCTGCACCAAATTACTTTCTCCTTCATTCAAGCGAAGTTTTATATTTTTTTATTTTAAACTTAAATCATTTTCTTTCTTTACATGCCATTTATAAACCTGATATAAGTTTTTCATAGTGTTGATGAATATTTATATACTCAAAATATTATTCACATTATACAGGCTCGAAGAGTGTTTTACGAATGAATTTCAGTTGAAGTAACTTGCATTATAAGAATTTGTCATTTTAGATATTTAAAAAATGTTACTGTTTCTAGCTTTTTCTGCCAAACTGAGCATATATATGTATGCAATAAGGATTCTATAACTTCACTGCACCCTTTAGTGAAAATGTACAAACAGTAATATTGTTTTCTCTCGTGTGTTATGTATATTTTAAATGACTTAAAGGAGAAAGAATGTATTGATTTTTATTTAAAAGAACATTGAATTTTGGACTAGAAATAAAGTGATTGAAGTTACTTGATAAAATTATAAATGACATCAAAACTCAATTAGTTCAGTTATCTATTAAATAATAAACATAATTTTGACAGCAGTTAAGCAACAGCTATCCTAGACACTTTTTAAGTTAATATTCTCCTTTGAACAATTTCGTTTTACAAAAGCATTATAGTTGCCAACAACTTTGTTTTAAAGTAATTTCCGGAATATTATAAGAAAAACGTAAAAACTAAAAGCTACTATTTTTAAAAGTAGCCTTTTGTTACTAACTACCAAAAATTTGGCTACATTATTTAGTTAAGTATTCAGTAGTTCGTTACAGTCCCGCTCTATATACAGTGTCACCAGTTAAGTACACATGTTATGGGCACATGCCCTATAATTAATTGTAAATTTTATGCTGTGTAAAAGTTCTTGTATGATGAAGAACTATGTTTCATAGTAGCTATTACTAGTATTTATAGGCTGCACAAAAAATAAGTAAATATCACAGTATGAAATTAAAAATGTCAGGAAGAACCTCTGTTCTGTAAATCATGAAAAGGGGCATAAAATTATAAGTTATATAAATTAAAATTTGTCAATTGTCGTAATTTATTCAGAAATCATAATCAACCTGAAGAAAGTTTTATTATGCTTTTCAACATGAATTTTCGTATTTTCTATCTTAAAAGTGAAATTTTATTTTGTAAAATGTAAGAGGAAATATTATTTTTATCTGCTTACTGTAGTTCCTACAGTAATATTAATAAAATAATAATTTATATTGAACACAATTTTATAATTTTTAACATTTTATTTCATAACAAGTATTTTTATATTAAAGTTAGAATTTTTTATATCATGTGTCGCGTAAAGTTGTTTTAATGTTTATGTAAAGTAAATATCTCTTTTATTCAGCATCAGTCCTATAAAAAAATGCTTAAAAAATAACACAATTTGGATTTCAGAAAATTTAAATTAAGAATCAAATATATCTAGAATTGTATAAAGAATTCAAATATGTAATAATGTATTTAAAAAAAACACACAAAAAAACAGCTTTGTTTTGGTAACTGTTGGTGCACATGTATACTCAAACTGCTGACGTAGCTGTACAAATGTAGAATTGCAAGGCAACTTGAATAAAATTTGCATGTTACTGATTACCGATAGTTTAAGTTCATAAGTACATAAAACTCAAATTTTACAGGAACATGATTTGTTTGTGCAGTCAGATTTAAGCTAGCGACTATTGCATCAAAATTTGCTTAGTCAATTTCACTTAGACGAACATTTTTGTAAGGTAAAGAGCATCCATGTAAAAGTAATATTATATTGTATCCAAAAAAATAAGATTCGGCATACGCACTGTGTATTTATAAATAATATAATATTACCTTGAAATATGAAATAAGAATTTTCATAAAGTATTCTGACATGAGTAGGATAAAAGTCCTAGGATATATAAAATCTCATTTTTTTTTAAGATATTGACTTTATTTAATATCTATTTTCTATGATGGCTCCAAATAAATTGTCATTAATAATTTTCCTGTTAAAAGTTTTTCCATGTAGATTAGCTGAAATTAGATATAAATGTTGATAAACATTAAAAAATCTATTCAAGAATATATTATAATTATAAAAATAAGTAAGTACTAGTTTTTTATCTTTTTTAACTTAAGCATATACTTAGTACAAAATAAATATGTTTTTGTAAATTTCTTGTTACAGGTACAGCATTTTAACATTTGTTATGAAATTTCATGATGGTACTAAAAATGGGTCGTTGGAGAATAGTATAGAAGTTATTGAAAAACCTCATATTTAGCATATACACACTGAAGCCCATAATACTCTATATATAAAATAAAGTATCATTTCTGTCTGTTAGTTCGCAAGACACAATATCATTTTGATTTTAGGTAGGGGTTTTTTAAAAATTATGATACTTTTTATGGCTGTTGAGTCTTATTTTATAATTTCGCTGTCCCTAAGAATTGAGGCATCATCAAATTTCTTTCTTATCGTCTATTATATCTCCCAAACTCTATGTCAAATCTAAGATTTTTTAACATCTCTTTCTGTGCAATTTCCAATAGTATTTCTCTTACCTGATATATTTTTATAATGATAGATACAATAACAGATATTATAAATTATAAACGGTAACATTATGCAAAAATAAATTAACGTATAAATATGAAAATTATGAAAATAAATCTAATTTTGAGCAAAATGTATATATGAAAAATTATAGGTACATAGTGATATGTAAAAAACTTATTGAGAAACGGTAAGTATTAACATAACAATATTAAAAGCAAATTTTGTAAAAAATTTATCATTTGCTGCAAAAAGCCAGTGACCTTTTACAAAACCAATTCTTCCTTGTTTGAATATAAATTAGATTAGTGCACCCTGTAAAAGTTTTATTTATTAATTGTAACAACTTACTTCTTTCCGTTGGACATTTTCTCATAACACTAGGACTTCCCTGTCTGATATTCCTCTCTCTTGACAAATATATATCAATATAAAATATTCAAAGTTAACAATACAAAAAACCTGCTGTATTGCTTCTAAATAAAAAATCTTTGAGCTTAAATTTGGATTTCTTTCCAGACAATATTACGCTGTAATATTAAAATGATGTAGGACAAATAATGGGCACTGTGCCTTTCCATTTTATATACTGCACTAGCACTACATTTTAACTCTTTACTACAAATATTTTAGAATTTTATTGACTGAGTAGTTTATTACTAAAAATCGGCCAAGTGCAAGTTGGATTTGCGCAATTAGTATTCCGTATGCACCCATACTAATTTTCGTTTAATCTACACGTTATGGAGAATATTCGAGATTTTTGCCAATTTTTTTGAATAACCCTCCTAGAAATAGGGGTGGAGGACCGCGATTTCAGGCAATTTTTAGCTTTCATTTGACACCCCATTCGATGACATTGATAAAATTGTTTTTTGTATATACCAGATAAATTATCAAAGGCAATGTACTCGTAATAATTTTCGTTCAATCTACATCTTATGCAGAATATTTCCGAAATTTTCGCGTTTTTTTCTTAAATGATATAAAAAGAAGTTTGCGTGAGTATTACATCTCATATATTTTGAACTCGTGTTTTCACAAGCTTTCAATTGACGGCCCACTCGATGACCTTGAATTTTTTTTTCACTTCTGATTTCATCCCTCCAAACTAACCTCTGAAGTCAAAATTTAACTTTAAAACTACATGGCTCTAATTGGGCCATCAATTTGTATATTTGTGACAAATTTCAACTTTTTATGAGAAATAGTTTCAGGGAATATCGGGTGTGACAGACAAAGAGCGAAGTGATCCAATAAGTGTTCCGTACGGAACACTAAAAATAGGCGTACATTAAGGATTAAATACAAAGATAATAAGACAGTTTAGAATACTTTCACAATTTACAATACCACAAGAATATTTTATTTAACTTAGCTAATGTTGTATTTACATTGTATTTGCAAAAACTGCTTAAATTCTGGGTTTTGTTCAGGTTAATGTTCCATTTCTTCTGTATGTAAAAAACACACTGCACATGATATAGCTATTTAAAATATTGTTTTTGCATAAATGTATAATTTTAAATATAGTATTTATACAGAATTAGTGGAAATCAGTGTGTAAATTAGCATATTAATGCATATATATATTACCGTAGTCAAAATCAAAACACCTTGGCAGCCTAAGTAGTAGCGATGAATTTCCGTTTAATTTATTGGTTTTTATATTAATAATGCTCAAATTTAAATGTCACTTTAGAATATATATGAAGATCTTTTGGCACAAATTAAATATTTAGATTTCAAAAATGCTTAAAAATATGTTTACATTTTTCGCGATAGGGTACTAAACTTGCTAGCAGGTGTCTCTTAATATCATATTCAGCTTTTTGACGTGGTGGCTGGTTATTTTTTTAAATAAAAAAAGTTGTAAGAAAGAAAACATTAAAACTTTTTCACCCATCACAGAATAATGAACACTGTTCGTTTTAGATGTTTACGTATCTCGTCCACGTTACCACACTGCCTTAATTTCAACCGGCCATAACATCTGTTATTGATAAATGATCTGCTAATCCAAAAGGGTAATCTTCGAGCATTCCGTGGAAATCCATTAAAAGGTTTTTTGCATGTATATGTTGACATGACAGCACATTTTCTAATGACGATGGGTGGTAACAGAAGTCATGATATCGTAAAAGAATCATTTTTATATTTTTTAGTTTATTTTCGTTCTGTGTTCGAAGTTAATGTTGAGACAGTTTAATATTATCACTTACAACCTTGCCTGATTTTGATCACTTCCTACTGGTTGTAAGTTGAAGGCAATTATTAATTCTTGTGAGCTAACAATTCTGAAAAAGTGGAGTGTTAAGTATTGATACACTTAGTTTCATAGATATTAATTGCTTGATTCGCTAACGCTTCTCAATATAGACATGATAATTGTCTTAAAAAATAAACACATTCCACCTTTAAAATAAGAACTAGGTCGAGTTAATAAACTGAATCAATGTTCTTGTACCATTTGCAGGGCAATCATTGCCAGAAATACTCATCAATCATTTCAACGTCCTCTCCAGAAATTATTAACTTCGCCCGGAGGTGACATTGATTTTTGTTTTATTTTACAATACGTCTAAATTTATATTAATCTTAAGACTTTTCTATAATTCAGTATTAACGACATTATTGGAGAAAATTTAATTAAATTCAAATTTTATTTCACCCGCAAATGTCATTTCTTATGGCTAAATTAAAGCGAAGTTAAACGTGCGCAGTTAGCACGATAAGGTACTGCAACTGCCGTTCGATCAATCAATCTGTTAATATTAGATCCTTTTTTAGATCCTGTTAAAAATTCTGAATTTGGTACTATATCGGAAATATTTAGAATACGAACTCATTAGTCGTTTGATAAATTCTGGTTAGGCTATTTCTCGATTTTTTATTCATTAATATTCTTTTAAAACAGTTAGTCTGTTTTTATACTAGCACATCTCACATATTTTTAACTAACTATGTATCTTGTTTTGTTCTTTGAAGAAATTACTAAAATATAACCCCTAATCCAAAATATACTATGCAAATATGAACCTAACACTCCGATTTCTTCAGAAGATCAGATTTTCTCAATGGTGGATTTTAGAAATTGTCAAGGTGACCTTTTTCTATGAAAAAACCTATGATTTTCTATTTAATACTGAAAATCGGGGTAGAGACTTAAAATAATGTTCCTGTATGTACAAATACATTTTTAACTTATAATAAATTCGTAACAATGTTGTACTAAAAAGCAGTTAAATTATTATTAAATGTTGAATTTTATTAAAACAGTAATTACTAATATGACTAGGTGAAAAGGATGGTGTTTTATAAAGTTTTTTTTGATTATAAAATTAGAGCAATCAATTAATTGTAGTTATTTCTATAGTATCTATACTTTGCCTATGTCCCCGAACTTTGTCTTCTTTTACTCATCCTCCTGGGTTCTGCAGCGATAAAATATCTACTTACAGAACTGCTACAAGCATATCAGTTTCTATCATTCAGTTCTAAAGTTTACCGAGAAATACGAACTTTCGCATCCATTTTGTATTTTAAAAAGAAAACACCACATTAGAAATCTTCCTTTACTGTGCTCAGCTTTCTATGCAGTGTCAAGATGATGAGATTTTCTGCCTGCTGGGTTAAATTTCTCACTCCAGTTCAAATTTTAACAAAGATAGTATGCAGAAGGTAATGGGATGCAATTAACAGAAAAAAAAAATAAGGGAAAAAACTAATGTTATGGGCAGCTACTTTCAACGAAACATATAAAGAATACATAACGTTTGTGAGGATGAAACCTGTACCTTTCAATATGTCACATTAGATGTCATTTTTAAGATTATTGTAGTCAAAAAATACAAAATCGCTTTTCATTATTTGCAGTCTTAAGAGAAAGAATAAGTGGGAAAGACTAATAGAAAATCATACTGACTTCGAAAAAATAGCATCGTTCAACTTTTTTTTTTGGTTTAAGAAAAGAAAATTCTAATGTATTGTAATTACATATATATAAGTACAAAGGTTTTAAAAGGACGCGATATGAGATAGTTTTCCATATATTATTTTACATATCATCAATATTTTTAGAATTATTGTGTTTGAAAGTCATATTTAGAAAGGAACTGGGTTATCAATAAAAGTTACCCCAAAAATATTTTTAGAAAAATTAAATAAATTGTCACAATATTTTAAAGTAAATTTAATTCCAGATAACATTTTACAATACCAAAGAAAAAGGACTGGATTGGTCAAGATATAATCGTTTAGCCCATGTCGACGTAGATTCACAGCTTTAGAACTGGTGCGATTTAATAATTTTGCATTTATATATGACTAAAACATTTGTTTTTGTTTTAAAACAAATATTTAATATTTAATATATTTTTTTTGTCTATTTGAAAACTCGCCTGTTTATTAATATGTCTTGTCTTATGTATATGTATTGTCCCATTTTTTCTATCTTGACTCCATTTAGAATGATCCGTTTAACATTATCTGGGGAGCATCTTTCATTACTCGTTTTTTATTCATGTTTATGTTCAGTCCTATTACCCCTAATTTTTCTTACCTGATTTTTTGTGAATATGTCCTCCATTAACAACGTGTTACGCTTTGGAGATGTGGAGTCTTTATTTTTATTTCTTTTCTTGTTTCTGAATGTGATTTTAGAGGACTGGTTGCTTCTTGAATATCTTGAACCTTCGGCAATGTTGTAAGGCATTTATAATTGCCTATATCTTACATTGAATCAAAGCCCTTGTTATAGTCTATCTATAAGTAATTATTATATTCTAAAGTTTTTTGTGATGTTTCAAATTAATTAGTTATAATGCTCAATATCATATTGTTTTCTGTAACCTGATTGGTAATTGTTTTGATACAATTTGAATTTGTTTATTAGTCTTCTATCTATTTTTTTACATGTAACGAATATATACTCGTAGTATTTCATGTAGAAGAATGCATGCTCTATAACTTATCAGCTCCCAAGCTCTCATTTATGTTCCTTCTTATACATAACCACACATCATACACCAATATTTTATGATTATTAGAGTTAATAAAATGAAGCGATTGTTTTTAGTTTTTAGGAAAGAAAAAACTAAATGATCGTAATAAGAAACTGCGTTATGACCAATAATGAAATGAATATACAACATCTAGGTTAATTGATTTTAAATTCACACTTTAGGTTATAATTTGGAAATTTATTTTTTTGGGTTATAGTATTTTGAATAAAGGTTACGTTATAGAGCTGTTCCTCACTTCTTCAGCTCCATATTGACATGGATTAAGGAAAAAAAATATTTTAAATATGGAAAAACTACGTAAAATATTCTACTACCTATGTACATACATAAATAAATAATTCATAAAATCGCCTGCTTTTTTTTCTACCACTGTCTAGGATTCTGAGATAATATTTTAATTGTTTTATTTTACAAATAATATGACTTCGCATTTATTTAGTGACACGAAAAATAATATCTTCGCTTACAATTTTATTCAAATAATTAACATATCCCCCGAATTAAAAAGCATATAACTAATTGCCATCATCCGAAGCTCATTTTAAAATGCTCAAAAATATTTTATGAACTTATGAAGTTATTTAAAATTACTGAGAAAGAAAACGCTGAAAAAGGGAGAAAGATTCATAAATCAAATTATTGCAGAAAACGTGTTTCCTTTGTTAATGGAAGTTTGTATCTCGGACAAGAACCTAATGACAAAACTAGATTTTCTAGGTATGCAAACGTTTTGTACAAGATAGGTTATGACGTTTTTTAATTTTCCTAATTCTTCTCAAGTCGTTATCTAAAATTTAAATTGTATTTTTTCGTATTTTTGTGTATGTATGCGAAATAGAACGGTAAAAAGAGTTGCAAATGTACTAATTATATAATTTCTGTATCATTGTCATGCTTATTTTATATATTTGAACATACTTATCTAAGTACTTTATAGAGACTGTTAGATCTACTTAAATTTCTATTAAACGTTTTAAGTTAAACGTATATATTTTAACTTCTGTAGGTAAATGGAAAATATTCTATCTAGAAAAGAAATGACCCTCCAAGCTTTTGGCACTTCCTTGTTTTTTTAGGTGCCTAGATAATGGAAACCATAGTTTGTGATTTCCATTAATTTGACTTGATATTGGCCTGTTAGCACAACTCTCAAAAGTAAGTGAGATATCGATTTTCGATTATATTTTAAATAAGAAAGGAAGCTCTAGTTTTTAAGCGACATCCCTTTAGAAAAAGGGGTAAAAGATGCGTTAGAAAGATGGTCTTTAAATATTGCATAGTTTCAATAGTACTATGAAAATTTTTACTGATTTCTCATTGAGATATTGGACAAATTTAAACCATCATTATTTATAGTTAGATATATAAAGAATTAAAGGGGTAAGGGTAGTGCTTAAAATTGCTTCGTGCATATCTTGTTAAACATACTTTTTGGTATTCTTGGGGGTCAAGAAATGTGAAGATGCGTTATTTTTTTTATTCAGTTTTAGTAGAAATAGTGTATAGAGGTTAAAGTCATATTTCTGCTGTGAATATCAATGTTGCCTCCCTCTACTAATTTTTTTTTCATTTGAGCTATTTTAATCTCAGGGCAACTTAAAATAGCAAGCTTTGTTAATTTATTTTTTAATTATTTTTATTAACAAACTGTGTATTTGAGAGAAAAGTTTTGTATAATTTTCCATGTTTTCCGTTTTTTATTATTTATTGTTTACAGATATGAATTAATCTTTCATAATAAAACCACAAACGTTTTTAGTTTATATCAGTCAACATACGCTTATAGCCCATTGAAGAAATATATCAGCCAATACAGTTTCTCTCGATACAGTTGCAAAATCTCCTCATAATCAGTAAGAAAATTATAAAAAGGTGTTGTTTTCGTTGATTTTATAATAATATTGTAATTTCGATTACCGATTTATTAATGTTAACAATACGGGACAATAAAACAGAAATTTACGTTTTACAATAAAGATTTTCTCCTTTGATGTGAAATTTTTATTACAACATTCTTTTGTTATACTTTTCACCGTCAACTTAAAATCTTTAGATGGTATTGACGGGTAATAGTTCAAATTTTTTACGCTTACTTATATATCGAAAGTTCTTATACTCGTCTTGGAACAACACTGCTACTTGTTTTTTTCTACATTTTTACATTACTTCCCAGAATTTTTGTTAGGAAAATAATTTTTTACCATACAGGTAAAGAAAACACAGTTTATTGTACCATTTTAATGGGTAGCAGCTGGCTATGAGAAGTATTTCTCAATATTTGCATTTTGTCAGGCAGATTGTGACAAATAAATAAGTATTTATTTAATATTTTTATAGCACCGCATCATAGTCTACTACCATAATAACAATAAAGGTATTAAATAACTACCTGTTTAATTTTAATTTAGAAACCTCCGATTTACAAAGATAATTGCTACTTTAAAACTGAGCTTTTCAAAGAATAATTGAGAACATCTGTTTCGCCGCCAGAATTAATAGGTCATAAATTTAGGGTAAACATTAGGTGTATTTGTAAACTAGAACGAAGTTTTTATGTTTTAATACTCCCTGAATAAGGAGAAATTTGGTTCGTAGAAATTTAAAATGTTACACGACGACCCTAAATAAGTTGCTGTATTTTGTAGTTAAAAATTTTTGGTTACGAAAATTAGTAGAGTATATATATATATATATATATATATATATATATATATATATATATATATATATATATATATATATATATATTGATTGACAATTAATTTCTTGAACCGTCATTTATATAAATCTTTTATTTTAATCTTGGGCATAAGGTTCTTTGGAGTTAAACACTTAAGTTTTTGTTTCTCTAAAAAGTTATCTTAATTTGATGTTTCGCCCTATAGATATGGGAATCCTAAAAAATTTTTTTTTTCTTTATTATTGGTTTTCATTTCTAAAACTAAAATTAAAAAATGCAAACACAATCAGCTTACGAATACAAACAATAATTCAAATCACAAAATATAAAAAACATGTACACTTAAAATTTTGTCTTTTATATATGAATAGAATTTTGTTAAAATTAACAATAACACTTAGTTAAAAATTAAAGTCACTAATCAACATATTTTGTTTTGTTCATATTTCGAAAATAAGTAAACCAGAGGAATACATGTTGGTTTAAGGCCAACGATGAGACTGGCGAAAACACTTCGTAGTAGCGGAATGCACATAGTTTTTGTATGCTTTTATTTTTAGTTGATTTTTATGCTAAACATTGGAAAATATATTTTTATTAATTTTATTAAATTTTTTCTTATTATTTTTTTATATTAGTTTTTTTGTACTTTATAGCTAATTAGGTAAGATGTTATTATATATTCAACTTAGGACCTTAGTTCTGTCATTTACTGCGTTTTTTTCTTTTCTTTTTTCTATCGTTTCTTTAATTATTAATTTATGGTAGTTGTGGTCTTTGTTTAAAATTTTAGTTTCTTTGTAATTATATGTGTGATTGGATTCGTTTTCGTGTTTGCAATAAAACAAGAAAAAACGATTTTTTCGTTAAAGGCCCCTTCACATTTAAAAAATTCATTAACAACGTAACCTTACCATAGAACTATATCCTTCTAACCCCCGACGTTGTGTCACTTTATACAAAGATTCCCAACGATCTAGTAATTAAAATTTTAAACAAAAAATGGAACCTTATTAAAGAGCTGGCCACTTTATAAAAAGAAAGTTTCATAGAAGCAGTTAATACAACTCTCACAACAAATTATTTTCAATGTAATGACTCTTTCACAAACAACTGGACGGTTGTGCTATGAGATCACCTATATCGCTACCATTGCACAATTCACCATGAAATACTTAGAAGAAAGAGTAATAGAAGAACTAAATTTCAAAATCGCATTCTTCAAACGCTTTGTCGACGACTACGTTGTGGCAGTACTCGGAGATAAAATTGACGAAATTCATAAAAGGTCAGCGGTTTCCATCACAAAATCCAGTTCACCATAGAAAAAAAAAACGAAGAAATAAATTGTCTAAATATGACACTTGTACGTGGAAAGAAGAATGACAAAATCCAAACGAAATTGTACACTAAACCAATATGGTCAGGTAGATACCTGAACTACCACTCAAACTATTCAAATTCCCAAAAAATGAGTGTAATCATAGGTTTAACCGATGGTGCTGTCACATTAACTTCTCTACAATTTAAACCCATTGTCCTAAAAAAAGTAAAAGAACTTTTGTCATCGAATGGCTTTGAAATGAATGACATAAACCAAATAATAAAACGGACATATCGATTCTACAACAATATAAAAGACAATAACACAAAACCTATCTCAAATAACCAAACACGAAAAAAAATACATTGCATTACCGTATATAAAAGTCCTGCCTGAAAAACTAAAATACACACTAAACAAATATGACATAACCGTTTACCACAAATCTTATAAAAAGCTAAAATCCATATTCGAAATATATGAAAACTTGCCAATCTAGTAAACTAGCCAACTAGTAAATAATAGATTGAACGGCCACAAATACACAAACAATGCCACAACTGCACTTAACAAACACGGAAACGAAACAAATCACACACTTAATTACGAAGAAACTAAAATCTTAAACAAAGACTATAACTACCATAAATTAATAATTAAATGATAGAAATAAGAAAAGAAAAAAACGCAGTGAATGACAGATATGAACGACCTAAGCTTAATATATAACATCTTACCTAATTAGCTATTAAGTACTTAACACTAATATAAAAAAATAATAATAAGAAAGATTTTAATAAAATTTATAAAAACATATTTTCCAATTAATAATAAAAGCATACAAAAATATGTGCATTCCAGTACTATAAAAAAGTATTTTCGACAGTCTCATCGTTGGCTTTAGACTGAGATGTATTGGTCGGGTTTACTTATTTTCGAGATACGAACAATATAAAATATGTTGATTAGTGAGTTTAATTTTTAACTAATTGTTATTGATAATTTTAACAAAATTCTAAACCATTTGTTCATATATAAACGACATAATTTTAAGTGTACATGTTTTTATATTTTGTGATTTGAATTATTGTTTGTATCCGTAAGTTAATTGTGTTTGCATTTTTTAATTTTCTTTTAGAAATGAAAACCAGTATCAAAGAAAAAAAAAAATGGGAATGTCCATAACTATAGGGTAAAAAATCAAATAAAAATAACTTAAAGAAACAAAAACTCAAGTGTTTTACTCAAAAGAACCTAATGCCCAAGATTAAAATAAAAGATATTTTTCAGAATGATTATATTCCTTTTTGTAACTACAATTCATATAAAACTCGTATATATAGAGTTCGTCCGATATGTTTCTATTGTATTTTAGTTTAGACAAATACTTACCTATGTTTTCATTTTATACTATGCTGTACAAGGTCAACTATTTACCAGCACCATCCAGTTATTCACAATATAAATATTTTGAACCTTAGTTTTTTATCTACTGATCGGAGTTCCAAAAATAGTTTTTAGAAAAGTGTACATGTTTTAATAGATAAGGATTGTTGTTTATTAGTCAATAAACCACTTTCCCATATTGATCATAAGTACCTTTCAAAAAACAAACAAAAATACTTTTATCTGTGATTTATGATGATGGTCAATTTGAAACTCCCCTAGTTAACTCTGTCAACCTGAACTAACAACATAATTATAATGAACAGTTGCCGTTTAATTACTATATTAATATACCGTTCTTATTCTTTACACATATTTAAATTTTATTAAACATTCTGAAAATCCTCTGAAATAAATGATGATTTAATAAAGAAATTAGATTTAATGTTAACATACGATTTGTGGCCAACAAAACTGAATATTGGTCAGATGTTTAACCTAATATTTACGATTTAGGACCTCCACAATATAATATAATTCACTATTTTCCTATTTTGTATACCAAAATAATTCTTTCAGTACTAAACTTAGTTTTTTATGAGGAAGCATATTTGATAACAAATAATTTGTCACCTGTCAAATTTGACAGATCACAAGGCTGCTACATATAAAAACCAGTAAATGGCATTTTCAGTCCGTTTACAAAATTATATAACACTTTATATTTATTTTCAGTCATTACCGATATACAGGGCATTCAAGTTCTTGAACGAAATATTAATCATCAAAAGGCTTACTGTCAAATTTGACAAGTGACAATCATGTTATCATATTTGGCTTCTTCAGGTGAAACTAAGTTATACGTTAAAATTCGGTTCAATAACTTTTAGGATAAAATATTGATAACAACTGAAAATAAATATAAAAAATTATATATTTTTGTCAACAGATTGAAAAATGATATTTAATGGTGTACCTATATGTAGAGGTTGTCATTTAAAAAAAATCTAGTTGGCTTTGTAAACTGACAAATTTGACAAGTGACAAGTTTTGTATTATCACATTTGGTTACCTCACAAAAAAACTAAACTTACCAGTAACAGAATTTTTTTGATACCCCAAATAGGAAAAGAATAAATTAAGTGAGCCATTTAAAAGCTAAAATTTAGTTCAATAACTTGAATGCTTTGTATATCGGTAACAACTGAGAATAACTCTCCAAGGTAATATATTTTTATTAGCGGACTTAAAAATGCTATTTAATGGTGTGCTGATATGTGGAGGGGGAAATTTTAAAAAAAAAATCATAGTTGGCTTTGTAATCTCTCAAATTTGACAAGTGACAAACTTTTTGGAATCATATTTGGGTTCCTCATGTAAAACTAAATTTTGTATAGAAAAAATGTTCTTGATATGTAGAATAAGAAAATACTGAATTAGACGAGAGACTTAAACAAATGTCCCTGTACTTTTTTCTAAACGTTAATTTTAAAAGTATCTAACTTTCTGCCTTTATACTACAAGGACACTATACGCTATGTAACATTGAATGATATTCTACTTATTGTTATTTTAATTTTTTTAGCAAGTGGATAATTCTCGCTCGGTTTTCTTCGGTCCACACGTTCGCTGAATTTCAAGATATTCTCGGCGGCACGCAATTCATCCTCAGAGGTTTAAAACAGACTATGAACCAGAGCCAGTTGTGAAAGTTGTTTACGTTGACATTTAAGAGGAAAATTGTATTTTTTTCATAAAATAGTCAGTACACCTTTACTTGTAATATTATTATACACGGTGCATATAATCTTAGCCTACATCTAAGATAATTTCTTACTTCCTTTTTTAAATATCAGAAGTATTTGTGGCTTATGCTACTATATGTTTAAATATGTGAAAATCATAACTCCTTAAATGTTAATATTTCCCAGAATAATAAAATAAATATGGTATTTAAATAAATTTAAAAAACATTATCGGCTAACAGCAACTTACATACTTAAATGAGTTAGCGATTTAAATAGTAACTATGATCATAAAATTGTTGTTGTTTTTATGGTACTAGAACAGTCATCAGCCGCAGCAGGATGACGGTCTACTATTTCATATATGTAGATCTAAAAATGTCCTAATGGTATGACACGTGTTCAGGATTATTGATTTTTGCATTTCACTGATTAATATTAGAGATAGACCTAAGATTGTTAAATTTTTGCAGAGGGAATGATGAACTATTTCAGTGGAAGATATCATTATGGGGATAATGTCAACACGGTTCTGCCTCCACTGCATATTTCATTAATTTTTATTATGGACTGTCATTTAGGAAAGTCTTCTTCTGACTTTTATCCACCATTACAATATCGGGTCGGTTCGCAGCCAGAGTTCTGTCAGTAAGTACGGTCCTATCCCAATACACTCGAAAGTTTTCGTTTTCTAAAACTGTCTCGGGGGTGTAATGGTAATATGGACTGATATATTGCGTAAGCTGATGAAGTTATGCCAGTTTCAGGTGGATTATCTTTGTAGATGTTAGTGGTATGCACCTAGCCGTAATATGTTGTATTGTTTTTAAGATATCTGGTTTCACAAGCGGCAATTATCATTGATTACATTTGCATCCCTCACAATATATTTCATATAAAACTACGTTATACAAAGAAACCGTCTGTTTCGGGAACTAAATCACCTCGAGCCACCCAAGAATTGGACGACTTGTGGTCAACATACTTAGCACTCATGTCATGAAGATGCTTCCCATGGAGAGGTTTTTGGTGTGTGTTAATTTTTAAAGCAGTTCGTTCCAGCCGCGTTATGGCCTGATCTTGAAGGGTAACTTTGCTTAAATTTAGGGGAGTGTATCCATCATCGGCCAGATGATGCTCTGAGGAGCGAAGATGTTTCCTGCCCAAAAAGAAAGCATTTTTGCAAATTTGTGATCTGCTTTTGATGTAGGTACTGTATGTCAATGAACCCTCGTCCTCCTTGATTTCTTGGTAATGTTAGTCTTTCCATGCACGATTTAGGGTGGTGAACTCGAAATTTCGTTAAAGTGGTTGTTGTCTTTCTTTCAACCTTCTCTAAATCAGTCTTCGTCCATTTAATAAAGCCGAATGTATATATTAGAACAGGTATCGCATAAGTGTTTATAGCCTTAATTGTGTTTTTAGCGTTTAGTTTAGTTCTAAGGATTGCCTTAAGTCATGATAAATATGTATTTTATATTTTCTTCTTCATGGATTTGTACTCTGTTTGGATTGATTGGTGTGATCCTAAATATTTATAGGTTTCCCTCTCTTCCAGAGGTTCAAGACGATCACCATTCACCAGTTCAAAAGCACTGACATTGGTGTTATGCATACGCCTTATTACAGTCTGTATTCTGCACTTATCGAGGCCAGAGCTCATGTCAATGTCCCAAGAGAATATATCTACACTCTTCAGTAGAGAATTGATCTGCACTTGCGTGCTAGCAAAAAATTAAATATCATCCATGTACATTAGATGGGTGACTGTTTGCAAAACTTCTCCCCGATTTTTGAGGGTAAATCCCTTTCCGCTAGCATTTAGTATATTTGATCGAGGATTTAGAGCTAACCAAAACCAAAGGGGGCTCAAAGAATCTCCCTGGAATATACCTCTCTGACTTTTGATCCTTGTGATGATACCAACATTATGATTTAGCACTAGCTGAGCTAACCACTGAGACATTACAGACTGCAGTAAATCGATAAGTGGTGAGGCTATTTTATAAAGTTGAAGAACCCTCAGTAACCAGGAGTGTGGGACTGAATCGAAGGCTTTGCGATAATCAATATATCCTGAATAGGGATTTCTTTGTTTATATTTTGCTTGTTCTAATATGTCTGAATCAATCAGCAATTGCTCTTTGCATCGTTGCGACTTCTGGATACAACCTTTCTGTTCAGCAGAGATTATACTGAGTCATCATGTGTTTATAAATCTTTTTAGTTATGCACGCTGTGAACAGTTTATATATTCTATTGCAACGACACCTGTTGAGAAAGCGAACTTGTTGGCTGAACTCTTTGCTTCACATTCTACTGTCGAATTCCAAGGAAAAACACCACCTACTATTCCCATAGTGCAGTCAAGGATGCCCGATGTTGTCTTCAGACAGCGTATTATAAAGCGTATTCTGATGAAGCTAGACACCAAAAAAGCTTCTGGCGCTGACGGAATACCTGCCATAGTTCTTAAAATCTGTGCGAGGGAACTAACACCAGTTTTCTGTAGACTTTTCAACCTATCCTACAGAAAGGGAATATTTCCTTCCTGCTGGAAATGCGCTACAGTTCAGCCGATACCTAAAAAAGGCAAGAAGACCTTGCCAAATAACTACCGACCAATCGCACTGCTTTCAATAATATCGATTGGAAAAGGCTATCAATCAGCATCTTCTAAAATATCTTGAAGGATTCAACATTATTAGCGATCACCAATATGGCTTTAGTAAAAATAGATCAACAGGAGATCTTCTGACTTATGTAACACATGTTTGGAACAATGCAATTGAACACTTTGGAGAATCTCGAGCGGTTGCTCTGGACATATCCAAGGCATTCGACCGTGTTTGGCACGATGGGCTGTTGGCTAAGCTACGTTCTTATGGTATGTCGGAAAAGTTCTGTTTGTGGCTCTCATGTTTCCTCAGAGAGCGTTCTTTACGAGTGGCAGTCGACGGATTTCTTTCTAACACCTTCACTATCAACGCCGATGTACCTCAAAGCTCCATACTGTCTCCTACTCTTTTTCTGATTTACATTAACGATCTGCTGGAAAAGACCGAGAATCCAATCTACAGCTTTGCAGATGACAGTACACTTATCTCTTCATTCACTTTGAACGCTCGGACATCGGCTACTCAGACGAATATCCGCAGACAGCAGGAAGTCGTTCAACTTAACAAAGACCTGGAAGAAATTCTATCTTGGGGTGACAGTAACCAAGTGGAATTTAACGCTACAAAAACCCAGGCGGCAGTTTTTTCTAAAAAAGTTAACGTTGCTGAACCCGACATAGTTATGTCGGGGCACTCCATTCGTCTAACATCGTCACTCAATTTGTTGGGCGTTAATTTGGGAGCAAATATGTCCTGACATGAACATGTTGCAGGCATAGCAAGGAGAGCTTCTCAAAAGTTGGGAATATTATTTCGAACCAGAAAGCTTTACACTCCACAACAACTGTTAATTCTTTACAAAGCTCAAATTTGATCAACTATGGAATACTGCTCCCATGTTTGGAGCTCCGCTCCCAAACATACACTGCATTTGTTGGATTCTATTCAGAGAAGAGCTATTCGTCTGATTGGAGACCCGGAACTGACCGTCGGCCTTGATTCGCTAGAACATCGAAGAACGGTTGGCGACTTGAGCCTATTCTACAAGTACTTTCATGGAAAGTGTTCGAAGGATGTGGCCCGCTTAATTCCTCCCGGAGCGGTGCATGTTAGAAGTACACGTCGCGCTAATTCTTCACATCCGTATGTTACTCCCCGTACAACACTTTTCAAGCAGTCTTTTATATGGAGAACATCATCCCTTTGGAATAATTTGCCCAGGAGCGTGTTTCCCACCGAGTACAATCTACAGCGATTCAAGAACAACGTGAATCGCCTTCTCCGCACACGTGTCGCTCCTGTAGCGCTTTAGGGACTTCCCTGTAGCACGTGTGCTAGACCCATAAAAAAAAAAAAAAAAAAAAATTGTTGGGAGGCAAGTAATGGGTCGATATCTTGAAGGATATACGTTATTCCCTGTGACAGGTAGTTTGGTATTTTGCTCGAGTCTTTCACAAATGAGTTGAAATAATGCGCTATGTATTTATGTGTACATTTAAATCATCTGTACCAATAGATGTAGATGCGGTCAACTCGTGCTGTTTTTCAGTTAAAAGAGTTTTTTATTGCCTGTTCGACTTCTTCAGCAGAAATAACAAATGTTCTCCATTTCATCCACTTGTAGCATCTTTCGCTCTTCTTCCTTTATCCATGGGACTTCATCATCATGAGCTGTGGAGTTCGACCAAGCAGATTTCCAAAAATCTCTAATTTGATATTGAGTAGGAGGTTTATCGTTAATAAGCGTCGCTGCAGTTTGTAATCTTCAGTAGAATTGCTTTTCGTTGTTTTGGAATGGTTTATTAGATGTTATTCTAAGGTTTAACCCCTTATATCTCCCCAGCCGCTTAGATATTACACTTAGTTTTTGTTTTAAGGTATCAGCTACTTCAACATGGGTCTGGTTAGTTTTATTATACGTCGCGTGTATACTCGTATTTCCTATAATGATGTCAATTTATCGTTGTATTTTTTTGCTTCGATGTTCTTTCTGGTAAGCTGTAATCCTATCAAGATCCATTCTTAGTTTCGCAATCTTGTCGGTTAATTGTCTTTTTCAAAGTGGGTTAGCGATTTCCTTTTTGGACGCTTTTGGACCATGGTAAATACTGTAGCCATTCACTCTTTTGGTAGCAACAGCCGCTGCATATACACATGTATTTAAATCACGAAATGAAGGGTGCTCGTCAGGATACTGAGGTAAGATCATAGAGTCTATTAAGGCTGGTCATAACTGCTAGCTTTTTGGTGCTGCTCTGTTTTGGTGGTCTTCCGGTAGGATCCACTTCGTCAAATTCTGCTAGAGCTTGAAAGAACGCATGTCTAATTCTTTCCAGCAGTTCGGTTTCACAGGCTACATCTGCCATGAGTCTAGATTTCGGCGAATGCTGTATTTCTGGATCCACTGGTTGTTTTCCTCAGCACTTGAATCACGATTGACTTGCTGCATCATTTCAGTAGAATGTGGAGTATTAACTGATTCTGCTTTAAGCTGTTCTAACAGTTCCCAAGATAGTCTTCCGTTGTTTATTATTACTCTCTTTTGGTCTATTAGCCTTTGTTCTATGAGGTGGTTGAGTGCTGGATGTATTTCAGTAAATGCGCGGTAAAGTAGTGGTCAGATGCCTGTAGTGATAGCATCATCTTCTGTTACTTTGAAGTAACAACGCATGAAATCTGTATTTAATTCATCAGTCCACTGCTTGCGTTGCCTGGGTTTTCCTGCCTTGGTGGTTGGTGGTTGGTTATCCACCAAAACACTTCTGGCTGGTCGAGCTAAAGATTGACTGGTGCTCGCTAGTGTTGTCGGTCCAATGTTCGTTGCGGGGTCGTCGATATGTTGATTGAGCTGATGATTCCCGCGCCGTTCTCGATCATTACGGCGCTCGTCAAAGGCTTTGGCGTTTCTTTTAGGAACCCCTGATGCTCACATGAGGGGGGTTGGCCCCTCAAGTGGTTGTGGTGTGTACGACAAGCAATACCCCGCCACCGCACGGGATTCTTATTATTATTAATATATTTTTTTATATATATTACTATAATTTTAGTATATGTATATGAATGTAATATTGATTTTACAGCTATGCTTTATCCATAATGATCTTAAATAATTCCCTGATGTAACAAGATATAAAGAGGAGTTTCTGCAGATAAAATTTGTATTTACCCAAATTCCTAAAATTTTTTTCTGGCATCATTGTCAGTTCATTGCTACGTTTACACAGAAAACAAACTAGTATATTTTCAGGTACATTGTTATTTTTATTTAAAGGGAAACAGTAATGTCTAAGAAATCATGAACTTTAGCCTTTTGTCTTATTAAAAGTATACCTGTGTTCAGTTTTTCTCAAAAGAAGAGATTTGGGAAGTTTTGAAGAGTAACAATAGTCTTAAGGTTGATCAAAAATACACAGAAAATATTTCTTGCGATTATACACATTTTGTTTGTGTAGGCTGAACTGAACAGACAAATCTTATAGTAATGTAATTCATTTTTAAAAGTTTTTAGGGGTAATCTTAACATTATTTCTCAAGAATAAAATTCAAACCCCACAGTGGTCATTCAAATAAATATAACCTTTAATGATTATTTTCGTCTTTGAAACTTTTCATCATACTCTATGAAAGTAGAAAAATATAAAGTGACACCGCTAGTGCCTAATTATTTTATTGTTAACGTAATAACAATTAGAAAACAAGAATTAGGCGATACAAAAATATAACATCTTGTCAGGAAATGTATATTGGGACCGGATTTATATTGAGCTTTGTTTAAATATTAGTTATTAAATTTTTTTATTTGTTATTGTGTTGTCTTTTTTATAACTAAGATAATATTTTTATTAGAGTCGTTTGGCAAAAGTTAGTGTAAGCACAAAAAATGGCACTTCAATACAATCGTAGGGTTTTTTAAAATGTCAGTATGTAATAAGAACTTTTAAGTTAAGTGTCGCTTAAAGTTAACTAAATATTATCAAAGGTTTATTAAACGAGCCCACACCGGAAAGTGTAAATTACTTGTTAAAAAATTCTTATTAAACACAAAAAAGATGTATCCCTATCCTTCTACCACAGTAGTGTATGGTACGTCACATAAGGATAAAGCAAGCAGAATAAAGAAATTTAGCTTATCATTTCTCTTCGCTTTTTGTATGAAAATCTCATTCATGTAAAATGATCTGCTTAGTATTGTGTCTAACGCCAAAATAATCGACAATAATTTAACACCAGCGTGAATTTCTACTTCCGCGCCGCGAACCGATTTAGTGAATTCCCAGCGGCACGTGTGCCATGCTCATAAAACAAATAAGACAATTTTTTCAATCTAACTAGATCAAACATATGAAATATCGTATTAAAGTTCTAGTTAATTTAGTACAATTCATTCATTAGTGATAGATGCATCTTGATGTCTTGTTCGTATTTTCAGTTAAAATATTACTAAAAAAACTACCCTAGATTCTATTAGAAATTCTGACGAGAATGCTTACACTTCCTAGTCATTAATATTGGTCATGTAGTAATAAGATAAAATAGGAAGTTTACCTTCTTTTAAAGGTTTTAAAACTGAAAAGGGAAATACAAAAATACTGCAGCCTGGATAAAATTAAATTGTTTTCTACTTACTGTTATTGTAATGGTTATGGTTGACAACTCCAGGCCCAGTCGGCTTTTCACGGCCCATTTCTTCGTCGGATTTCATTATGTTCTCGGTAGAAACGCAATTCAAGTTCA
Source organism: Pachyrhynchus sulphureomaculatus (assembly GCA_019049505.1). Lineage (NCBI taxonomy): Eukaryota > Metazoa > Arthropoda > Insecta > Coleoptera > Curculionidae > Pachyrhynchus > Pachyrhynchus sulphureomaculatus. Next base: position 105,825,013 of record CM032446.1, on the reverse strand, counting down.
TTGACGGGAATTTCAAGCGATCTAGTATTTTATTACAGTTTTAAAACTTTTTACACAAAGTGTTTGTTTCTGTTAAAATAAAGAGTACACTTCAGTATCGACCTTTTATAGTGTTTTATGATGTTTATTTTTCACTCCACTGATTGGAAAGAAAAGTAGCCGAGAAAACCTGCAAAAAGAAAAAATATATAATGCAATTCATGTTAGAAATCTTGCCTGCTATAATGGCACAAGTTCATGTAACTTAGGTGCCTATCGAAAAAATCTTAGAACTGTTTTTCATTTTATTTTAGTCAATAAAGTTTTTTAGTACTACCGTGTTATATCTCTCAATTCAAAGGTATCTTTAGGTAAAAGTATTGGATTATAATGGCTATTAATATTAACATCGTATAGGAAAATTAACCTTTTATTTAAAAATACAAATAAAATCTAATTCATGCCCGGAAACTAATGTTTATGTTAAACATTTTTTATTAACATGTATATATATATATATATATATATATATATATATATATATACATATATATATATATATATATATATATATATATATATATATATATATATATATATATATGTACATATATATATATATATATATATATATATATATATATATATATATATATATATATATATGTACATATATATATATATATATATATATATATATATATATATATATATATATATATATATATATATATATATATATATATATATATGTACATATATATATATATATATATATATATATATATATATATATATGTACATATATATATATATATATATATATATATATATATATATATGTACATATATATATATATATATATATATATATATATATATATATATACATATATATATATATATATATATATATATATATATATATATATATATATATATATGGGTCATACTTCGTCAACCAAGGCTAAAGTTCGTGATTTCTTAGACATTACTGTTACCCTTTAAAAAAAAGTAACAGTCCCCCATTGACCCAATTGATGAGGACAAAATCTAGTCTAAATTAAAGGCTATGATATGTAGTTTTGAATTTTGAGGCATATTAAGAAATTGTGTTGATTTGGGCTCAATAGAGATCCAAATCTGAAAATGAATTTCAAACAATTTCAGAAGAACTAAAGTAAAAATGTAATTTCCTAATATAACCAAAAGTTTTTTATAACACTCTTATTCAACCCCAAAAAAACTATAACTTTTTTTTATGACCTCCATTTTCGGAAATATTTATCATAGCGTATTTACCATATTTTGGATATTCAAAATTTTTTTACTCGAACACTAAAGCTTTTAGAGAAATTATGTAAGAGATAAAAAATACTTGCTTTTATTCGTAGAATCACCATGAATTCTTCCAGAATTTTTGAAGCACTTTTTAACAATTCGTTATTTTACAATTTTTTCATTCTAAAACAATTTGCTAGTGCATATAGGTCAAAATAACGAATTGTTAAAAAGTGCTTCAAGAATTCTAAAAAAATTCGTGGTGATTTTTCGAATAAAAGCAAGTATTTTCTGTATCTCATATAATTTCTCTACAAGTTTTAGTTTTCGAGTAAAAAATTGTTGAGTATAAAAATATGGCAAATACGCTGTGAGAAATACCTGCGAAAAATGAGGCCATAAAAAAACTCTTCCTACAAAAGTTGTAGGTTTTTTGGGGGAATAAGAGAAAACTTTTGGTTGTATTAGAAAATTAGATTTTTACTTTAGTTTATCCGGAATTTTTTGAAATCCATTTTTAGATTTGGGTCTGTATTGAGCTCAAATCAGCACAATTTTTTAATATACCACTCAAAATTCAAAACTATATATCATAAGCTTTAAATTGAACTGTATCCTCAGAAATTGCGTCAATTGATGGACTAATGGGGGGGGTCGGGTTGACGAAGAATGACCCATATATAATATACATATATATACATATATATATATATATATATATATATATATATATATATATATATATATATATATATATATATATATATACATATATATATATATATATATATATATATATATATATATATATATATATATATATATATATATATATATATATATATATATATATATATATATATATATATATATATATATATATATATATATATATATATATATATATATATATATATATATATATATATATATATATATATATATATATATATATATATATATATATATATATATATATATATATATATATATATATATATATATATATATATATATATATATATATATATATATATATATATATATATATATATATATGTATATATATATATATATATATATATATATATATATATATATATATATATATATATATATATATATATATTTCTCATTTCTCAGCAACAATCCCAGCCGTACTGGAATATCCTAACTCGGTCGGTCTCGCGGCGCAAGACGTTCTATTTACAGCAGTACGCGGTTGGTAATAAAACTTATCGCGCTTTACCACGTAACACGAGTTAGCGTGTCGCGACCTGACGAGAGGTACCGTTAATTTCGGCAGTGGACGAATCCTGGCTATAGATTACTGATCGGTAAGCGTTCTGAGAGGTGATCGGTAGATGGCGGTGCTTAAAGCGGTGTTGGTTTGCACTTCTCGTGACCCTGCGTTAAGGTTTCCTGTACTTGCAGCAGGTGGTTTTCGGTTCCACTCGCTGGTTTAGAGATTGAATTCTGTCGTCAAGGTGTGCTGGCTGTTGCTTTGTAGTGGCTGCTCACCTTTCAGACTGCTGGTCTGCTTCGGCTCAGAAGATTGGCAAGTACTGTTACTGCCTGTTCAGGCTTACGTATCGCTATTTTATAGCCGCAGCGTAGCCAGCCAGATACGTGATCCGGGACATTCGATGCATGATGGTAGTACCAGCGTATCATAAACAGAGGTCGACGCAATATCACGATGTAGCGGACCGAGGCACGGCTGGGAAATTTAACAATGCTGATTTTGATTGAATCGATTAAATCTCGAAAGGTCCATAGTTACTCGTTAAAACAGGAAAAACTTTTTCTGATGTCTAATGTGGAAAATAGATTCATCACGCATATTGACCCAGAAAAATTATGTAACTTCGTTACAACAGGCTAGCTATATTTCCTTTAGGTTTTTAGAAGGCTATTGACATAATTAATTTATTCTCAACTATATAATAATGGCTAAATCATAAAATTTATGATATTTTTTTATGTGTTAGAAAGTAAGTGCTCTTCAATCAACGGCCTACATCTTCATAGTTAATCATAGTCATAGTTCGAGTAAAAATACATTTGCAATAATTAGCTAGTATGTTGGGGAGAAAAATTTCGAGTAACAGTTTAACAATATACCTAATGGGCTTTTGTGTCTTCATTATATATTGAATTTTTATTAATAATATATCGGATCGTAATTAGTTTCGATAAAGTTTGACACTGCCAACTCCCGTATCAAAAGTTATCCTGTCTAGTCACTCCACTGTCAATGACTGAAGTATTAGATAATCAAATATATATGAGTTGCATTAGTGAGGCTCGTTATTCATTACTTTAAGTTTTAAACGTTTATGTGTAAGCGACTTCTATGTTAACCTAAATTTATATGTTCTATTTCATACTAAATTAAAAAAATTAAAAACTTTTGTGTTAACTAGACAAAAATAAATAACGTCTAAACTTAATAAATAATTATTTTGGAGACTGGTCAGTATATTTGCACATTAACACACATAAGTTTTAAAAATGCAACCAAAAAAATGAAAGAATGTCTTGACTATTTGATACTGATAATAGAATATGATAAGCCAAATAAAGCTACAAATAAATAAAACTACAGTTACTTAATTAAAAATCATGTACATGGAAAAGCTACCGGAGTCTAATCTTAAAATTAAAACAATCGACTCAGATCATGTAATTAATCAAAAGCAAAATTGTAATTCTTTCTTTTTACCGACTTGAATTGTCGGACTACGCTGATTTTTTAATTTGTTCACTTTTATTTAAACTGACATAAAAATATCTTTACGAATAAGAATTTAAGGTATGTATTCAATTCAAATGAAAATATTAATTTCGAGAAAATTATTCTGCTCAAATTAGAGGACTGAAACTAATTTTGAACTAATCCGAAATGAGATAATGTTCCCTGAACAAACTTTGAATTCAAAATATTCACAACGTAACGGTGCAAAATTTACATAAAAACATAATTATAAAATACGACACTGGACTATATTCTTTAAATAAAGAGTTTAAATTCTAAAATAAATTTTAATCCTCGATTAGGCGTTCAATTATCCGTATCGTATTCTCAGAAGCCTTGCCTAAAGTTTTCCATTAAGTGGAGTTTAATGAAGGGTGCGATTAAAATTTACGTTTTCTAAAAAACTTTGTACTATAACGTTTTAATGTGTTCAATCCGCAAAATTGACGATCCAAATACCTCATTTATTAATCCAAGTTAAGGCATTAGCTTATTAGTAAAATTTATTTTAAAACTTTTAATCACTTTAGTGCATAGTAACCACAGATTAGCAAGATAAGGTCAAAACAAACATACATCGCAAGTTAGGTAATATAATAAAAAGTAATTTGAAATTGTGAATTTCATTTTATTAAATGTTTATGATTTCACATATGTGTATAACCTTGTTTAGATAATTTTATAAAAATTTACATAAAGGCGTGGAGAGTTACTGAAATTGGGAAAATTACATGGGTAATAGTTCAGTTGAGTCCGATAATATCTATGTAATTATTTTTTTACATTGTAGGCAATCCGAAATAAATGAGGGCATACATTCTTTATTAACCACAAAGTAATACCAATTTTACCATAGAACACTTTTCGCTTCTCTTGCAGATACCATCAATCATTTAGATATTAATTATTCAAGTGCCGAAATTGTCACTGGGCTGCGAAGACTTTAATGTCCACGATATCAACTGGCTTAAGGATTCAAATACTACCGACGAACAAGGTCGTGAAGCTGAATCATTCTCAACCAGTTGTAGTTTTACTTAGCTTATCGATAAACCAACACGAATCCCTGTTCCAGATGGGGAGCTCGTCAGTCTTCTTGATCTGTATTTAACCACCAATCCAGAGATTTTCACTGCTGTCCAAAACCGGCGTGAGGTTCTTTCGATTGCTCTTGACATCGAGTATCCTACCAATTAATGACAGAGAGGTGCCTGAACCCCGCAAGATTTGGCATTACCAATCTGCTAAATGGAGAGAACTCATGAAATGTTTTCGGATTTTCCCTTGGTTAGATGTTTGTTTTATATCCGACGAGCCACCTGATGGCGCTAAGGAGGTTTCCGGTGTCATTTACACTAGTATGAAAGCTTACATCCCTTTTTCGAAAAAATTCCCTTCCAATGGCTTTTTGCCTGCCCCAACAACTCCACGTCCTTTTGGTCAGTGACTAAGGCCATTAGTCAAAATTGTACCAGATCTACTATACCACCACTTACACTGCCAAATAATACTATTGCAACAACACCAATTGAGAAAACCAACTTGTTCGCTGAATTTTTTGCTTCACATTCTACTGTCGATTTTCAAGGAAAAACATCACCCACTATTCCCATACTGCAGCCAAGAATACCCGATATTGTCTTCAGACGTATTTTAATGGATCTAGACACCAAAAAAAGCTTCTGTCTCTGATGAAATACCTGCATAGGATTCAAAAAATGCGTCAACGAACTACAAGCAACTCCAGTTTTCTGTAGCCTTTTCCTCCTATCCTACAGAAAGGGAAGAAGAACGGTAAGAAGACCTTGCCAATAAAATACCGACCAGTCACACTGCTTTCAATAATATCGAGGAGATCTTCTAACCTATGTAACACATATTTGGAACAACGCAGTTGAACATTTTAAAGAGTCTCGATCGGTTATATCTGATTTATCCAAGGCATTCGAACGTGTTTGGCATGACGAATTGTTGGCTAAGTTACGCTCTTATGGTATGTCTGAAAGGTATTGTTTATGGCTCTCGGATTTCCTCGTTCTTTACGAGTGTTGATTGACGGATTTCTTTCTAACATTTTCATTTTTAAGGGCGGTTTGCTCCAAGGCTCAATACTCTATCTGACTCTTTTTCTCTTTTACATTAACAATCTACTGAAAAGAACCAGAAATCCATCTACAGCTTTGCAGATGACAGTACGCTTATTTCTTCATTTAATTTGAACCTTCGAACTCATGCAAATATCCACAGACAGCAGGAAGTCGTTCAACTTAACAAAGATCTGGAAGAAATTCTATCTTGATGTGACAGTAACAAAGTAGAATTTAACGCTACACAAAGTCAGGCGGAAGTTCTTTTAAAAAATGAACCTGACATAGTTATACCAGAACACCCTATTCCGCTAGTATCGTCACTCAAGTTGCTGAGCGTTAACTTAGGAGCAAATACATCTTAGCATGAACAACTTGCATGCTTAGAGCTTATCAAAAGCTGGGAGTACTATTTGGAACTAGAAAGCTTTACACTCCACGACAACTGTTAATTCTGTACAAAGCTCAAATTCGACCAACGATGAAATACTGCTCCCATGTTTGGAGGGCTCTGTTTCCAGATCCAGAACTCACCATAAACCTGAACAACGGTAGGCGACTTGATTCTATTCTACAAGTATTTTTGGGGAAAGTATTCGATGGATCTAGCCCCCTTAATTCCTCCCAGAACTATGCATGCTATTAATACACGTCGCAGTAAAACATTTCATCCGTATGAGGTTTAGAGCTTTAAAGATCTCCTTGTAGCACGTGCGTTACGCCCATAGAAAAAATATAGAACTTACGATTCTCTAAATATTCACCGTAATATAAAATAAAAAATAAACTTAGAGCATCTAAATCTCTAGAGTTGTTTTTGTCATAAAATCTTAACGCAATTTTTTTTCTGTTTCAATTGTCTCAAGAAGATGTGTTAGTCACGAGCTTAAATGTATATGTTTTTCTCATCTAAAATCTGAGATGTCACAAGCACCAGCCGCTAGCGCGAGATTCGAACCAGCGACCACCGATCGGGTCATTTGGCAGAGTTTATACCAACTGCGCTATGGATGCCAGTTGTCGGAAAAAGTTAAGCAACTTTATTCAAGTAGTAACAAATTCCTTTTAGGTAAACACCAATTTATGTTGGGGGCTATTATATAACTTTTAGTCTTGTGTGTCTGTTTATGGATAGTAAAATGTGTGATTTATAATGTGCATATAATAGGCATTGGTATAAATAAATTGTCGGTTAGATATAAACTAGCGAAATGAGATTTTTATAAAAACAGTGCAAGCGCTTCACGGAATCTCTACGAGAGTGGCGCGCGCACAGATGTAGCAATTTATTTAGAATCGCTGCGAATTATACTAGGTAAAAACACAGCAATAAGTCATTCATTCTAAAGGGAAAAGGTTATCCATATAAATGAGTCCTTAAGTACGAGAAAGATCGATCTCTTGCCACGAAAATATTTCCTCCTCCTCTGTCCTATTGCCCTTGGCAGGGCGTGGTGACTACTCATTGGTTGGTTCTTCGTACTTGATCCTTCCAAATCTCTCAGTTTAGGCCCATTTGGCCCATCTCATGCTGAGTTTTCCTACAAGGGGTTGCAGTTGGTCTATCCAACTTGTAGGAGATACGCCTCTTGATTTTCGGCCGCTGACTTCTCCTTGGACCACCAATTTCTCCATGGTGGCGATCTGACCAAAACATGTGAGGTAGTCTTGGTTTACACGTTCGAGTAACTTAGTTTTCACATTTATCTCCTCTAACACTAACGCGTTAGTCCGATGGTCTGTCTAGGAAATTCGAAGAACTCGTCTGTATGTCCACATCTACAAACTTTCGACTCTTTTTCTGTCAGTTTGCTTCAGTGTCCAAGTTTCGGCTGCATACATTGCAATTGGAAATATGAGCTCATTAACGAGCTGTAATTTTGTTGTCTTCGTTATTATGCAATCCTTCCAGATTTTTGTCAGTTTTTTGGTTGTTATCTTGACTATCGCTATCCTCCTCTTGATCTCATCCGAGCATCCTCCAACGTTTGTGATTAACGCGCCTAGCTATACGAAGCTCTCGACGACTTCGCTCCTAACTACCAGTCGCCTTTGTGGTTGTTTATTGCTAGGTATGTCAATGAAAGTATCTATAGAAAGTCAAAAACTTCTTTTAATATTTTATATAACCAAATTTTCTGGTGAGTTCCTTGTTAAGTGAGTTGCGCTATTCTGGATAGAACCCATCAATTGCAGAGTATGGTTGGAAGCAAAGCAAGTAGTATTTAAGTAATTATCGAATATGAGCCTAGTACAGAATTAAAAACCGATGTAGAGCATACTTTTACTTTTTATCGATGACCTCTCTGGGGCAATTACATGTGAATCGCTTTTCTTTGTAGATGATTTAAGATATATTCTAGTAGAGATGCTTATGATTGTGTAATTCTTTAACAGCAGCTAGATATAGCAAACTTATTTTTATACCTCACATTAAGATCCTTGTATCGTCGGCCATGAAGATTATGGGCTTTATTATTCGCAACTGTAAAACGTTCTTTGACACCACACTCGATGACCTAGTAAAAATACTAATTCATTAAGAATGCTTGTCCACTTTTAGTACGTTCTAAGTTGGTGTATTGTTCTTTTATTTGGGTCCTCATATTCCCCATACATTAAGCGCATTTTTTGACCCTTGACCGTGTTCAAAGAAAGTTTAAAGTTCTTGTCTTTTAAGTTGGATGGCATCTATCCGCAAAGGGGCTTTCACAACAATTTATTTTTATCCAAATTTAATGTTAAATTTCCTAATTTCAAAAGAATCCCAAACATGCTCTTATTTTTCTCTATATCTCGCTTTATAACTATGTTGATTCTACGCATTTAGTTTGGTCACTAAATTTTTGTAATCTACGTAATAACTCTCGATTTTTTCTTTCTTCGACTTGATAATATTCATGCACTAATATTACAAACAAAAAAGTCACCCCCCCAACCCCTTAAGTCAAAATTTTTCCATATTTCTATATTACTACCAAATTTCAACTTTCTTCCAACTTTAACGTCACCGCTAAAAATCCTTTGTGTGATCCAATAAACCGCTCCTTTGTGAGATATAAATTGAATGTACTCTTAAACAGTTCATAAGTACTGCTAGTCTCCTACTCTCTTTCTCAACAGTTTGACAGTACGCTTGTCTCTTCATTCCCTCATCTAAAAGTTTACAGTACATCAAGGCCGGATCCCTAGCATCGTCGCTCAATTTGTTGGGCGTTAACAAATATGTCTTGGGATTAAGTCAAAAGTTGGGAATATTATTTAGAACCAGAAAGCTTTACACCCCACAACAACTGTTAATTCTTTACAAAGCCCAAATTCGAGCTAATTGTTCTATTTTTAGCCTTGGATTCTGTTCAGAGAAGAGCGGTCCGTCATTTTTTTTATTTTATTATTCAATATTAATATTGTTCCTATAGTTTGCTCTGTTAATTGATTCTGTTGGGCAAATAAAATGAAACAAAATGAAATGAAGCTTGCTTCGGTAAAATAATAATAAGAACATTTAGGAAGCTATCCTTACTTTGCATGCAACATAATCATGACAAGACATATTTGCTTCGAAGTTAACGCCTAGCAAGTGGAATCAGGGTTTTTTTTAGAAAAAATTGCTGCTGGGTTTTTATAGCGTTCCGTTCTACTTAGTTACCGTCGCTCCAAGATATAATTTCTTTCAGATGTTTGTTCGGTCCCTCTATCTGCAACTATTTGCAGAGCTAGCTACTGTTCGAGGATTCAAGGTAAATAAAGAAACAAAGAAGCTGTTATCAGCAAAGCTATAGAGTGAATTCTTTTTCGGCAAATGACTAATGTAAATAAATAAAGGAAGTTAAGGCAGTATGGAGTCCTGAAATACATTAGCACTGAAAATTAAATTATTGAAAAAAAATACATCTACTACTACTCGCGGAAAAAGATCTCTGATATAACTCAAAAGTTAAAGGCAAGATTTTCCATAAAAACTCAGCTTAGTTAACAAGCCATTACAATCACTATCAAATGCCCTAAATATATTAATTAAAATCCCTCCATAAGTTGCATTGTTTCAAAAATCCGTGACATAGGAAAGTGTAATCCAGTGATTTGGGTTCTCCAAAACAACGACTTCTTATATAAGTTGGATATCAAGTAGTAACATATGGGCTAATGGGTGGTTTAAAGTTTAATCAACTGCTCAGAAGTATACCTGGAGCTGAAAGTCTTAGCTTTATGGTATAGTTTTGGCCTGTTCTGTACAAGATCCTGTCGGTATTCTCCAGTCAGTACACTTATTTATTTAATTGTATTTGGCTAAACCATAAATCTCGTGATGATGCCACTCAGCATACAGCAGCGAACTCTCAAGCCGCTACGATATTGGCATACTATGACATTAGGCCACTCTCTTCAGAATAGAAGGATGATGAAGACAATATCCTTCTACGTTGTTCTCATACAATATTAATTGTATGAAGTCTTGTCTAGCTGACATTATCCGGACTTCCAATGGGTTAAGTGAAAACGATTTCTCTGGTGGCCTCACCATTCATACCATACCATCCTCATTTCTTATCTAATTTCATACATCTACTGCATTCTCGTTTCTATTCGATGTAAATAAAGTCGTTTTTGTGACATTTTGAATCTTTCTTGTATAAACTGAACGGAATACGTGCAATACTAACATACTTCATTTGTAAATGACAGAGCAGACGATTTCCTTCTAACCAGTTTCTGTCTATTAAACATAGACAGCCCTCTTACCCCATAATACTAACTTTACCCAACAGCGATTATTGGGTGCGACAGTCGAAAGAATGTCCTTGAAGGACATAAAAAATTTGAAGTTATTACCTCATTTCTCTCAAAGGCTTACTATACATCAGTCATTAACCACATAAATATATTATTCGTATTTTCTTTTAAGGTAAGTAGCAAGCCATCTCAAGAGACAGTATACAATAACTCTGTCATTAATAAGAAATCGATGGTATATATATATATATATATATATATATATATATATATATATATATATATATATATATATATATGTCAGAAACTGTGTATAGATTGCATTAATATTCTTTATGAAGGCCTGAAAATCATATCACAACAAATAAAAAAAAAAACTATGCAAGGCATCAAGAAGATTGATTTGTTCGTGAGCTCAGTTTCAATACGACGGATCTGAAATTGAAATCATATCTCGTTGATTTATTTCTTTTGTTTACTTAGTCAGATAAACAAAGCAACACAATATGGCCTCATTTGCATGTATCCATCAATTCTTAAAAAACCCTTTCCCAACTGCATGAAACCAATATTTATTTGTTAATATATTTACGTCTGTCGCAAAAATTCGTTATAATGAATAATTATGTAGGAAGCTATGGAGTGTCCACTGTTTCTAATATATTATAATGTAAATATCTTGAGAGGTTGATTAACGCCATACTGGTAACTGGCAAACCAAACATGTTTGGCAGGCTAGTTCAGAGCTGTCCACCATATATATCAATATTCTAAGGGTAACGGTATGTAAAAATAATGTAATTTTATGTTTGACTGCTATATATAGAGCTCTATCTATACAAGTTGACGTATTTTTGAATTGTCTGGAAATTTTCCTAAATGACAAAAATTTATATTTTTATGATAATGAAATTTTCTACGGAGATACAATATCTATAATCCTTCTAGATAGAAATAGTTTAATTGTTGGTAATTACAAAGACTCTTTAAATGAAAAGGGTTTTAATTGTATAATTAATCAAGCAACCAGAAAAGAGAGGAACAGTTCAACTTGTATAGATCATTTCTTTGTAAAGCACGGGCAGCGGTATGCAGTCGATGGAGTGATTCTGAACCACGGCTTTACTGATCATTTTGCTATTCTTTTAAATGCAAATATAAGTAAGATAAATGAAAATTTAATGTCTAAAAAGTTTGCTGAGTAAAACAAACTTTGGAAGGGAAACACTGACTGGATGTTTGGAACTGTGAGGATGTAAACGAATGTACAGATATTTTTATAAATAAACTAAAGTCTATTATTGATAGATCCACGTTTCGCAAATATATTGTATGCAATAAGAGACGAATTAAACCTTGGATTATTCAAGGATTGCTCAATTCTATACTTCAGGGTGACAAATTAAAAAATATATCTTCTAGAGAATTTAGTAGCTCTTAATATGTATAAAAATCACCGTAAAATGTTGACAAGTTAATAAATAAAACCAAAGTTGATTATTACACTAATTTATTTCAGCTAAACTTAGACTCTAAAAAACTGGGAATTCAGCTAGCAACAGTCAAAAAAATAATCAGAAAATATAGTAATTTCCAATGATAAAGAAATTGTACCTGGGATAAGAAAGAAATTAGCTAATAGTATAATTGTTCCTAATACAGATACCATTCCTGATAGTATTCCTAGAGTACCTGTAGCACTTTTTCTGGCCCCGATAATGGATTTTGAAATAATTTACATTATAAACTCACTTCAAGTGCTGGCGACGACAAGCTTAAAATAGATTTTCTAAAACGATATCACAGATTTATCATTAAACCCAGATCCCCTATAGTAAATTTAATTTTTCGAGTTGAATTATTTCCTGATAGTTTGAAGAAATGTACCATAACGCCTATACATAAAGGTGGCTCGCATAACGAAATTACGAATGATCGTCCCATTGAAATTATCAGCAATCTGAATAAAATTATTGAGAATTGTATCAGGTTACGCCTGAACGATTACCTAAATAAAAATAAATTAATATCCGATGCACAGTATGGTTTTAGACAGAAATTGTGCACTGAAGATGCTCTCATAAGGGTAGTAAACCATATTTCTGAGAAATTCGACAATGAAAACAAATCATTTTTAATATTCTTGAACCTGACAAGGGCTTTTGACACAGTATCTCACCGCATATTGTTGGAGAAGGTTGAGCATATTGGAATTAGAGGTATTCCGTATGATCTAATAAAATCATACCTGATCGGACATACGCAACAAGTAAAACTAGTAGAATTAATGAGCTTATTACTTCCTATTGAGTGCGGTGTGCCGCAGGGTACAATGCTTGGGCCATTGTTATTTACAATATATATATAGGTACCCTTTTGCGTATTTTATCTCAAGGATCTGTGGTTTGTTATGCCGACGATACTGTCATAATGTTACAGGATAAAACATTATCCCGACAAAAATTTTATAAAGATTCATGAACCTGGCTGTAATAACTTTGCTACTTGTGATTGCAATCTGAAGATCTGCTCCATCGATAACATTAAATATTTGGGTGTATTCCTAGATTCGCATTTAAGATGGGATTCTCACATAGATTATATAACAAGTAAAATTCGAAAAATGTATTTTAGGTTTTATCAGATTAGGCAGTGGTTACCCAAAAATTATTTACTATATGTATGTAAAGCACTTGTGGAGTCAGTGACGGGCTATGGCTTGGTTGTTTGGGGGTCTGTATTCGTATCTTCGTCTTTAGTAATAGCCCAGAAAAGGGTTCTAAAAATAATACTGTTTAAACCTCCAAGATTTCCTACCGAGCAACTATACGGTGGGGCTAGGGTTTGTGAAGCAAATTTGGTAAGAATTTTTTAACAAACATAGGGTAAACAGGGTTGATCACTCTGTTGCTAGGGAATATTGTAGCTTTCCCTGTAATATTGATTCTTTAAGAAAATAGTCAAAATGTATTTTGCCTTGTAAGTTTTTTAGGCAAACTGTCTTTAATGATTCTCTTAGTATTAAGTTTAAATTTATGTAATCATTTGTTGGCAGTAAAAATAAATATATTTTTATTTTTATTTTTTTTTATGTGTTTAATACACACAGTAAGAAAGTTTATACATAATTGTCGCCCCCTGAAGGTACTTTTACTGAGTTCCCAACATTAAAACAGGAAATACGGAATATTTGTGTAATCAAAACAGTCTCTCTGTTCCTTTTCGGCCTGCCATAGTTTTATAAGAAACCTTACCTGAAAATGAACTTTTTGTTTTGATTATAGCTAATTACAGACCATATGCATACGTAGGATGCAAACATTTTTATTCCAGATTTAGAAGTAATCAGTTATCGTGTTTGTGTATTTACAGAGTTGTGGTGATTACATCAGCTTTCATCCGAAACTGAATAGTGGACTAAACGTCCTAACTAAAAAGATAGTGGTAAAAGTGTAGAAAACAGGTACATATATTATCATTTTGGCCTCTGGTGATCTTATCCCTAATAATCTAATGGTTTATTCAGACAGCTAATTTTAAGTTTATATATATATATATATATATATATATATATATATATATATATATTTATATATATATATATATATATATATATATATATATATATATATATATATATATATATATATATATATATATATATATATATATATATGTTATATATATATATATATATATATATATATATATATATATATATATATATATATATATATATATATTATATACACATGAGTTATTCTTCATAAACCTTACCCCCCCCCCCCATTAGCCCATAATTTGACGCAATTTATAAGGACACAATCTGGTCCAGATTAAAGTTTATGAGATGTAGTTTTGAATTTTGAGTGGCATATTAAGAAATTATGCTGATTTGGGCTCAATACCGACTCAAATCTGAAAATGAATTTCAAAAAATTTTAGAAAAACTGAAGTAAAAATATAATTTCCTAATATAACCAAAAAATTTTCTCTGATAATCTTATTCTACCCCAAAAAAGTTACAACTTTTGAGGGGAAAAGTTTTTTTATGGCTTCATTGTCGGAAATATTTGCCATATTTTGGATAACTAACAATTCTTTATTCGAAAACAACGAACAAAAATACTTGTTTTTATTCATAGAATCACCAAGAATTTTTTCAGAATTTTTAAAACACTTTCTAACAATTCGTAATTTTGAGCTATACGCATCTGCAAATTGTTTTAGAACGAAAAAACCTTAAATAAATAACGAATTGTTATAAAGTGCTATAAAAATTCTGAAGAAGTATATAGTGATTCTACGAACAAAAACAAGTATTTATTATCACATAATATCTAATATCTCTAAAAGTTTTAGTTTTCGAGTAAAAAATCTTGAATATCCAAAATATGGCAAATACGCTGTAATAAATGCCTCCGAAAATTGAGGCCATAAAAAAACTTTTCGTACAAAAGTTGTAGGTTTTTTGGGGTGGAATAAGATTAACTGAGAAAACTTCTGGTTATATTCGGAAATTATATTTTTACTTTAATTTTTCTTAAATTTTTGAAAATCCATTTTCAGATTTGGATCGGTATTGAGCTCAAATCAGCACAATTTCTTAATATGCCACTCAAAATTCAAAACTGCATATCATAAGCTTTAATCTGGACCAGATTGTGTCCTCTTAAATTGTGTCAATTTGTGAACTAATGGGGGGGTTCGGTTGACGAAGAATGACTGATACATATATATATATATATATATATATATATATATATATATATATATATATATATATATATATATATATATATATATATATATATATATATATATATATATATATATATATATATATATATATATATATATATATACATGAAACATAAATTTTCATCCGTATATTAATTAAAGGATGCCCTGAACTATTTCTTATTATAAAAATTTTCAAATGAAAGTAATTCACAAAATTGTTTTCTGATAACCCAATCTCTTAAAATAATTGGTTAGCTTTTTTTGACTATATAATAACGCTCAGTTTATAAATTAAAATAAGTATCACACAAAACTACTAAAAAGTTTTAAAAGTGTTGCATCCGCATCTGAAATAATTATCTTGGAGCTAATGTCACTTTCTGTAAAGTTATATTTCCCTAGAAAAATATATTGCACAGATATGTATCCTGCAGTATTAAATGTAAATTTGTTTTATGCTTCTAGGGAGGTTTATTTTAATTTGCAACAAAATTTATATTCCAATATTTTATAATTTTACTGGATATACAGTATTCCTTTATTAAATTCAACATAACATGTAGGCTTCTTGGCTTAGAGATATCGTTATGGCCGTTAAAGTATGCATTTATATCTTATTTAACTTTTTAATGATAATACATTATAACTGCATTAAAATAAAAATAGTTCTAAATGATTATTAGTAATTCATACAATATTTTTTTGATATAATTGATAAACCCCACTGGTTCTGGAGAAATGGTTTTCGGGAATTTGGAGATTTTCTTTCATACAATTTTACGACAACTTCTGTTAAAACCTCGAAATTTAGAAATAAGAGTTTCTTTCAAATTTGATAGGAAAATTAATAATAGCAACATCAAAAATTGTTTTTTTTTTCTAATTTATGCGTATTAACAAAATTCTCAATAAAAAAATCGATCATAAAAAAACAATGATAGTATGATAACCTATTTGTCAATTCCATAAATAAGTCTAGAACCACATAAAATATAGCGTAGTGTTTAGAGTAGGTAGAGACTTTCAAAAATAAATTTAAATATACGAAAATGATGGCAATCTGATAAAAGACTCTTACAAAACTATTTTTATTTTTGGAATTATTTTCTCTTCTGCTACGGAAAATAAAACTAATAATCATTTTCAAGAAAACTTTTTAGATAGTTATATGTTAACTAAAAAGCTCTAATTACCCAACAAAAATTTTGCTGGATTTGGCAATGTCTATCCTTATAACATTTGTCAAGGAGATTACTGTTCATGTGTCTCATGTACTTGCTGCCCTTACAAAATTTACTAAAAGTTGTTCTAGCTCTCTCTTATTTAATTACTTTTCTAGAACCTCTTAAAATATTTTATATAATACAATTCATAATTTTTTAAGCAAATATTAAATATTATCGGCTCGTCTTCATCGCTCATATTAAAGTTTTTCTACTCAGGGCGCCTGTACAGGTTTGGTACAGCTGATAAATAATAACATTGATAAATAGGAAATAGTAATAATTTGTTCGTTCGATTTTATCTGTGCTTTTGACACTGCGGATAACGATATTGTAGCCGAAATGCTGGAGAGCTTGTGATATAAGGGAAACTATCAACGTTGCTTTCTTAATTAATCGAAAAAAGTTTGGTAAAAATAGATAGTTCTAAATCAGAAATCTAAGATTAAAATACCAGCAATTCTCAATGTAGCATTTAGAAGCCACTCATAATCCTACTGTTTGGAAATTACTGACTTACTGGAGTACATAAATTTTGGAAAAATATTTGTGTACGCAAATGAAGCAATGATCGTGGTTTCTAATCCTGATATAGCTACTTTAAAAAATTGGTAAAAAATAATTTTCGTCAAGAAAAATGAGTGCTTGAAAATAAGATCTATGTAAAATATTTTGTCACATTTGACTTTCATGGTTATAACTTGGACCTTGGATGTGTATGTATTGTGGGAAAATTTCTGGGGGCTGCTATTGATAATCATTTATCTCTAAATAAACAATTGTCCAATATTCATGCGAAAATCAGTAAAAGTTGTTAGAGTTTAAATTCCTTAAACAAACTATCGGACACTATTAAATGTGTGCTATGTTTTTTTTTTTAATTTCTGCACTAGAGTATAATGTTATTTGTTTGAGGTCGGACTGCTGATATCAAAAGGTTTTTTTTTTTATCTCTCAAAAGTGAATTAATAGAATTAGATTTGGCCTGTCACCAACCACTTACTACAGAGAAAACGTTTGTAGTAATAAATTTCTTAATATATGTTTTTTTTCACTTGTTTAAATTATTAACATATTTTCTCGTCACAACTATGACTATAGAATTAGGTCTGATGTTTTGCTAATCCAAGAGAATTAGAACTTTATAAACAATTAACAAAAACTGTTTAAAAAGGAACATAAAAAATAAATATTTTTTCATTTCACTGTTAATCAGCCAAATACGGAACATAATTTTTTTCTGGCGCTTTCATCATCTAATCTACTACTGTTGAATATGCTCTGACTGTTGTCTATTTATTACAAATTTTATGTTTTATTATTTGTATTGTGTAATATTTACTTTATTTTTATTATTAACTTAGCATATATGTACTTTTGTAACTCTGACAAATTTCTATATACAAAATTTTTTGTGCTTAAAAGGTAATATCACTTTGTTTTTTTTTTCTTGGTAAATTCTTCTTCCTAAATTTTAAATAGATCTGATGATCAGTTAATTTTGAGGTTGTGGGCTTTCTTGAGGGGTAGATTGCCAACTATCTCTCCATTCTTTGGTGGTCTCTCCGGTGGACGTTTGCCTGCTGGTTTTTTTCCAGCTTTTGAACATTCTATTTGTAAATAAGACGAAACACTTAAAGTGATTTAAAGCTTTAGTTAAAACAAAATAAAAGTGAATACTCTCTTTGGAAATTTAAGAAACGTTTTATGTAAAAATTAGTCAAAATATATTATTTTTACCAAGGAGTAGAACAGTTCATTAACCAATCAGAAAAATATCTGATACTGAAAGCATTGTTTTAGTCAACTAGAGAGTTCGTTATTTCGAAAATAATTTTTTGGGTTAAGAGTCATTCAAACAAAATTAGGATTATATAACTCATGGGAAAAAGTCTGATTTTTCTATAGACTTCTTTTCGGCACATTTTATGATATAATTATGATTTCAAACGTTACAAAATTGCTTTATATTAGCATTAAAATGATACAAATTCTTGAGACCCTTTTTAGATTTTAAATATTTCGAAACTTTTATAAATATACATTAACTGACTGACACCAGTTTTTTGTAGATTTGTCACCCTCTCCTACAGAGAGGAAATATTTCCTTCCTACTGAAAACGCGCTACAACTCAGCTGATACCCAAAAAAGGCAAGAAGACCTTACCAAACAACTACCGAATAATATGGAATTTGGAAGTCATGGAAAAGGCAACCAATCAGCATTTTCTAAAATATCTTGAAGCATTTCAATATTATTAGTGACCATCAGTATGGTTTTCGGAAACACAGATCAACAGGAGATATTCTAACTTATGTAACACATGTTTGAAACAACGCAATTGAACACTATGGCGAATCTAGAGCGGTTGCTCTTGATATATTCAAGGCATTCCACCGTGTTTGGCACGATGGATTGTTGGCTAAGCTACGTTCTTCTGTTATGCCTGAAAAGTTCTGTTTATTCAGATTTCCTCAAAGAGCGTTCTTTACGAATGGCAATTGACTGGTTTATTTCTAACACCTTCACTATCAACGCTGGTGTGCCCCGGAGCTCCATACTCTTTCCTACTCTCTTTCTCATTTATTTTAACGATTTGCTGGAAAAGACCAGGAATCCAACGTATAGCTCTGCAGATGACGGTACGTCTATCTCAAATTCATTGAACGCTCGAACTTCGGCTACTCATGCAAATATCCGCAGATAGCAGGAAGTCGTTCAACTTAACAAAGACCTGAAAGAAATTCTATCTTGGGGTGACGGTAACCAAGTAGAATTTAACGCCTCAAAAACCCAGGCGGCATTTTTTCTAAAAAAGTTAACGTTGCTGAACCCGACATAGTTATGTCGGGGCATTCCATTCCTCTAGCATCGTCACTCAATTTGCTGGGCCTTAATTTGAGAGCAAATATGTCTTGGCATGAACATGTTGCTAGCTTCTCAAAAGCTAGGAATATTATTTCGAACTATAAAGCTTTACACTCCACAACAACTGTTAATTCTGTACAAAGCTCAAATTCGACCAACAATGGAATACTGCTCCTATGTTTGAGGCTTTGCTCCAAACTTATATTACATTTGTGTGATTCTATTTAGAAGAGAGCTGTTCGCCTGCTTGAAGACCCAGAACTGGCCAGCAACCATCATTCATTGAAACATCAAATAACGGTAGACAATTTGAGTCTATTCTACAAGTATTTTCATGAAAAGTGTTCGATGGATGTAGCCCGCTTAATTCCTCCCAAAGCGGTGCATGCTAGAAATACATGGCGCGCTAATACTTCACATCCATATGAAGTTGAGCTTGTTGCCCCTCGTACAATCCTTTTCAAGCAGTCTTTTATATGGAGAGACTCATCCCTTTGGAATGATTTGCCCAGGAATGTGTTTCCAACCGAGTACAATTTATAGCGACCAACGTGAATTATTTTTTTCGCACACGTGTCGCTCCTGTAGAGCTTTAGCAATTTCCCCGCAGCACGTGTGCTAGGTCCATAAAAAAAAAACCGGTCAAGTGCAAGTTGAACTTGCACAATTAGTGTTCCGTACGTTGATTGTTTTTAAAATAAAAATTTTTGTTAGGGTTGTATAAAATGATCAGTGACTTCACAAAACACACCCCAAATGAGTTTTCAATAAAGTTTGTTTCCAATCATTACTGAAAACTGGTGACCTTATTATTATTTTTTTTAATGTACCAAATAAATTATTAAAGGTAATGCACAATCTATACCCCGTGGGAGAATATTCCAGACTTTTTTCAAAATTTTTTGATCAGTACTTTTCGAGATAAGGTAGGGGACAGCGATTTTTTCGCGATTTTTTGGAAATAATACAAAGAAAAGTGCGCGCAAGTATTACGTTATATATATATTTTTTACTCATGTTTTCACAACCTTTCATTTGACACCACACTCGATGACCTAGTAAAAAAAAATTTTTTTTCACTTCCGATTTCATCCCCCAAAATTAACTCCTTAAGTCAAAATTTATGTTACGGTGGTATAAAATGATCAGTGACTTCACAAAAACACACCCCAAATGAGTTTTCAACAAAGTTTGTTTCCAATTTTTTACTGAAATCTGATGACCTTGAAATTTTTTGTTTTTTTAAATACCAGATAAATTATTAAAGGTGAAGCACTCGTGATAATTTTCGTTCAATCTACCCCCCGTGGAGAATATTCCAGGATTTTTTTCAAAAATTTTTGATGAGTACTTTCGATTTTTTGAAAATAATACAAAGAAAAGTGCGCGCAAGTATTACATTATATATATATTTTTACTCGTGTTTTCACAGCCTTTCATTTGACACACCACACTCGATGACCTAGTAAAAAAATGTTTTTTTCACTTCTCATTTCACCCCCCAAAATTAAACCCCTTAAGTCAAAATTTAACTTTCAAAACTACATGGCTCTGAGGCCATCAATTCCTATATTATTACCAAATTTCAAATTTCTATGATAAATAGTTTCGGAGAAAATCGGGTGTGACAGACAGACAGACACCGAAGTGACCTTATAAGTATTCCGTACGGAACACTAAAAACTTAATAGTTTTTTGTTCAACTTGTAACAACAGGTTTATTTTTAAATTAGCTAGCTAAGGAAGACAATTTGGTAAATACTGGTACATTTTAAGGAAACCTGATGGGTCCGTTAATGTTCCTACTACTTTAACCTACTAATCTGACTGCATAAAAGAAGAGTTTTTCTATTTGGAAACGATAAATATTGCATTATCAGTTTAACATGACATAAACATTTTTTATAAAACACTGTACTCCTATGCCAGAAGGAATGAATATAATTGTACAAATCTTCAGAACGTTTTAAATGAAATGGGAACAATTTTTTTAAGTTTTAGAACCTTTTATTTGTAGGTTTGCCAAATCTTACTCATTGCAATTTTTTTGCCGTCTTAAAGTTATTGCAAACAAAATAGCTACGACAAAACTCGCATAATAAAAATACATGTTTAGGATCCCTTATTAATTTAAGGAAACAATCATCTGATAAGCCACTTCTTCTTATCTGAAATATTATATTTGAAAACTACACTAAAACAGGACCTAAAAACTTAAATTTTGACTTGAACGGAGGATCAATGTAAGGTGTACAAAATTTGTAGGGAGTTTCATTGACTCCCAATTAAATTGAATAGTAAATACTGAGTTCAATTTAATCAGAAATAAATCAATGTGCACACAGGCAAACGTTGTTGCAACTTATTGCGTTACGCGTTGGTCCTTTTTACTTCTATTGTTCAAAGGAACTACTGTATGAGTGGAAAAATCACCCTCAAAGATTCTTGCATTTCTACACTTTTTAGGATACCTTGGCTATGATAGGATATTTTATGTCGGTCTACCTCTTTGTCTGTCAGTCTATTGATAAGATAAATCCAACGAACGGATATCGCTGTAGAAGAAGGGTGTGAAAGTGGTGAGATCGATAAGTTTTGTTTACTTCCAATAGTGCGAGATTTTTTTTGCTTTTGATTAAGATAATAAATAAATTGTATGCCCTACTATTTATAGTTGAACGTACAAGGGGTTAGAGCGGTTGCTTCGTATATCCTTTTAAGGGTCTTTGTAGTTTAGAAATCCGAAAATTGTGGAATGTTTTCATTGTGAATAATGTACGATCAGACTGGTAGTGCTTGGATTGTTATTCTTTAGTGTGAGAATGTCAAAATTACAATTCATTTTAGAATTTCGTGTTTGCAAGGTAAGTACTAAGTAAATTATAATTTTCTTTTAATCTTTTAATAAAAAAGAGGTAATATATAACCTTTTTTTTATTAAAAATAAAAAAGAAGTAATATATTACCTCTTTTTTATTAAAAGATTAGAATTGTATCTCTGCTTGGGGCTCTATAATCCCGTAGACCACTTTTTGAGGAACGTTAACTGCTCATAGTGATGAGCGTGTACCTTTTCAAAATCCTTTTTCATTTATACAAACAAAAAAAGCTTACTAACAGAGAATATCATAATGGGCAAGAGTAAAAGGAGAGGAATGAAAATGCGGTTTATCTTGAAAATGTTCCTTCCGCCTACTTTAAAAAATCACCGTCTCACTGACCAATATTAAAAAATAAAGACTTTATGTACTTAAACATGTTCTAAATACACCAGTTGAAAATTTCTATTTCTTTCAGAAATTCTCTGATTTTATATGACACCATCATTAGCAAATCTTTCATTTCATTTTTAATGTTCCGTACGGAACACTTATAAGATCACTTCGGCGTCTGTCCGTCAGTCTATCACACCCGATTATCTCTGAAATTATTTGTCATAGAAAGTTGAGATTTGGCATAAATATAGGAATAATTGGCTCATTAGAGCTGTATAGTTTTGAAAGTCAATTTTTGACTTAAGGAGTTAGTTTTGGGGGGTGAAATCGGAAGTGAAAAAAAAATGTTTACCATACATCGAGTGGGATGTCAAATGGAAGCTTGTGAAAACACGCGTCCAAAAATATATATAAGTAATACTTGCGCACACTTTTCTTTGTATTATTTTTAAAAAATCGCGAAAAATCGCTGTCTACCCCCCCTTATCTCGAAAAGTTCTGGAATATTCTCCACAGGATGCAGATTGAACGAAAATTATCACGAGTGCATTACCTTCATAATTTATTGGTGTATATATTAAAAAAAATTCAAGGTCATCAGTTTTCAGTAAAGATTGGAAAAAAACTTTGTTAAAAACTCATCTGGGGATGTTTTGTGAAGTCAATGATAATTTTATACCTCCGTAACAAAATTTTTTATTTTGAAAGCAATCAACGTACGGAACACTAATTGCGCAAATTCAACTTGCACTTGACCGGTTATTTAACTATTATCATGCATAATGTTTTGAAATTATTTATTTCTATATTTGTAAATATTACATACAGTAATATCAGGGCTCTGAAATTTTAATAATATCATAAATATGCTTGAATAGTATACAGTATGCATTCTGTTACCTTGTGAATGACACGAATAAAGGATTTTTATGCTATACCTAAAACTACTATATGTAATAGATATGAACATACGTAATAACTTTGTTAGTATACGTAATTAAATATCTGAAAGTCAGGTAATTAAAAAATGTTCAATTTAGAGGCAAATTTACTTTTAAATTCAACTTCTTGCTCCCGATGCTCAAGAAAATATAGAAACCGTTTAATTCTTTCTTAATACTTTGTAAATGACAAACCCATACCTTACACCAAATTCTAGTGGCTTAAATCAATTGTACATTCCGCGATTAACAGTTTTAGTAGAGTTTACATAGGTTACAGAAAAGTGTTCTAACTTTTTTGGAGATAATAAACAAAGTTTTACGCATAATTAATCCCTGTATGGAGTCAGCGACGGGTCAAATAGTCTTACATAAATATATCTTGTGAGTCGTCCAGTTGCAATAACAGTTAAATCCGCTTGACAATTTTTTTGGCAGAGTCATTCTTTTTCTATTAATTAAAAGATGTTTTTTAAATTAGCAAAATGCCTTTAATGTGGCTATTACAGGACTATATCGATAAATAAAAATAAAATGGATTTAGCTGTTTTCGCATCTGTATTAGGATTTAATTGCTTTTACAAATGGAGTATCTGATATGTTTATTTTCAAGACAGATGCAAAAGGAGGTAAAAGCCTGCCTCCCAAGGAATTTAATCAAATTATTAGGTACTTTATAAACTAAAAAGTTTTGTGCTTATTAAAAATATATTATTTAGAAGAGATGCAAAAAAGTTATAAAATAAAATGTAAAAGATACAAAAGCGTTACAAAATAAAATGCAAAATAAAATCATATACCTAAATTGCAAAAAAATGACCAAATAAAATAAAAAATTGCCTATGACATAATATCATTTATATTCAAGAGATCATCTTCTTCAGTTGTTAATGATGGATAAGTCTGATTGAAAACTCCAGTATATAAATTGAAATTATGGTTTTCTGTCCAGTCAACGCCGTGGTGCAGCTCAAGTAAACTTTTCAAATTATTTACCTTTGCCTATTTTATATCATGACCTTTAGGAACCTCTAAAACTCCGTTACTATCCGACCCTCGTGATTTTCCACTTTTCGTGATTGATTTTGGCTCGACACATTTAAATTCATAGAACGGCTCCCCTAGAACTAAAATAGATTTTTTAGATTTAGTCCTAGAGATTATAATTTTGTGCAGTAATTTTTCATTATTTGGACATACTGTTGTGGGTTTTCAACCGAATGGACTTTAAATTGGTTCCCGAAAACCATATCCGGAGGAATAAACGAATGCCTAATAATAGGAAAGTAAAAAACTATTTTTTTTCACTTGCAGCAGCTTCCATCAACGGCCATCAAAGCCTCAAGATAAAGAAATTAACACAGACACGGCCACACAACGTGTTGTGTTGCTGCCAACCTACCCTTCCCTATTTTTACTTTTTATTTTATAAAAAAAAAAAATACCAAACCTGAATGATAGCCAAGGCATATTACAAGGATATAACTGCTTTTGCTACTGCAATTTTCAGCGAACATATTTTCAAACATGGATTTAATATGCTTTCGCAATTTAAATATAGCAGGTAAGGATTTATATTCTTTGCTCATATGTACTGAAGGCATTTGACTACTTTTGCTTCTGTACCTATTTTTCCTTCACGATTTTATTATGTTTTTAATTTTTTTTTTGCATGTTTAGAACGTGCTCATCAACTTTCAATTTTTATGGATTTAACTGTTTTTGCAACTGGAGGACTCGTGTTAAATATTTATTTCAGAGTTTTTGGCGTTGAGAAATCATCTAATTTTTTTGAAATTTTCTCATCCTAGACTAAAGTAATTATTAGAAAAAATTGGGAAAAAATAAAATAGTTACCTCAAAAAACGTTTCAGTTTGTCTATACTAGACGCTTTAGATGGTCGCAAAATTTTAGTTTAAATGATATTATTAGTCACAACAGAAATTTTTAATGTAAATATGTGAAAACTCCTTTAATGCACTAAATGTATTGGTATTTTATTTAATAGCAGCTGTGCCCGCGGCTCCAATCGCGTGGATTTTATTCACTATTATCGTTACTGCTCATTCCATATATTACCTAACGGAATAAAATATATCCTATAAGCTGGCCAGAGAACCTATGTATAAATTTAAAAAAAAAAACACGTAAATCGGATAAGTGGTTCTCGAGTCATAAACGCACTAGCGGACAGACAGACAGAGAGACGTTACGTTTTATATATATTAATATTATTATATAACCTGGTCAGAGAACATATGTATGAATTTAAAAAAAAAAAACACTTAAATCGGATAAGTGATTCTCGAGCAATAAGCGCATTAACGGACAGACAGGCAGACAGAAAGACGTTGCATTATATGTATAGTATATTCTTTTCTACATGATATTGTTCCATATCTAATGGTTTACGCAGCGAATTGCAAGAGAACGCGCTAACGGTAAAGTTTTTTCCGATTTGATTTACTATTATCGTCACTGCTTATTCCTTATGTTACCTAACGTAATAAAATATATCCTATTAACTGGCCAGAGAGCATATGTATGTTTTAAAAATAATCACGTAAATCAGATAAGTGGTTCTCGAGTAATAAACGCACTAACGGACAGGTAGACAAACAGACAGTTAGACAGAGAGATGTTGCATTTTATATATGTTATAGAAGATTATAGATAACCTGTCCAGAGAACAAATGTATGAATTAAAAAAAAAAAAACGTAAATCGGATAAGTGGCTCTCGAGTGATAAGCGCACTAACGGACAAACAGACAGACAGAAAGACGTTGTATTTTATATATATTATATTCTTTGCTATATGATATTGTTCCGTATTTATTGGTTTAGGCAGTGTATTGCAAGAGAACGCGCTAGCGGCAAACTTATTTCTGCCTTGATTCAATATTATCGTCACTGCTTATTCCTTATATTACCTAACGTAATAAAATATATCCTTTAACCTGGCCAGAGAACATATGTATGTTTAAAAAAAAAAGCACGTAAATCGAATAAGTGGTTTTCTAGTGACAAGCGCACAAACAGACAGGCAGACAGACAAACAGACAGACAGAGAGACGTTGCATTTTATATATATTATAGATTATAGATAGAAGATTATAGATAACCTGGCCAGAGAACAAATGTATGAATTAAAAAAAGCACATAAATCGGATAAGTGGTTCTCGAGTGATTCACTATTATCATCACTGCTTATTCCTTATGTTACCTAACGTAATAAAATATATCCTATAACCTGGCCAAAGATCACATGTATGTTTGTTAAAAAAAAAGCACATAAATCGGATAAGTGGTTCTCCAGTGATAAATGTACTAACGGACAGACAGACAGACATACAGAGAGACGTTACATTTTATATATATTTTAGATAAAAACTTTAGATATGTTGCAAAAAGTAATTTACCAATTTCAAAGTGTATAATTTTCCTAGAAAAACTGGAAATTCATATGTACCGATCAACAGTCATGTATATGGAAATATAAAAATTTCATTTGCTACGGATTTCTTGGATATTGAGGGCAGTATTGAATGTTTATGTCTCTGAGGCCTTTCTCACCTTATTTTTTTTTGTTAATAAAATCTTACCAAAAGGTGTATTTTCCCTCTTTAAAATATCGTCTCACAAGGCTTAAATTAAGTTACTCTTTAGTATGAAATGGAAAATCTTATCGCATTTACAGTTCATTTTTGCGAGGGAAGCACTGGGTAAATATCTTTACCTATTTTGCTTAATATAGAAGAAGATGGTTTATTATTAGATTGGTAAAACTGTATTCTACAATTAAGGCTAACTTATCAATTTATCGTATTGTTAACAGATATTTTTGTGGTTAATAGGGCTATCAGTGAAATTAAAAAACCCAATATCTATTTTAACAATGAAACAATTATTCATCTATTTAGAAACCACAAATCGTTTTTTTTTTTTACATCGTAACTAAATAAACACCTTATCGGATTCTACTCAGTATATATCACCACTACACCAAACGCTTTATTTTTGCACTCGACGCGCGTCGAGTGCAAAAATAAAGTGTTTGGTGTAGTGGTGATATATACTGAGTAGTATCATTGTGCCAAAGATTCCACATTCCCAACCTTATCGGATTGTTTCGACACAAGCTCTGATCTACAGTCAGTTCTATGTAATCCCTACTACCTTATATTTTGATGTAAATAAATTCTTCCATTAAAATAAGATAACTAAACTGAATTATACCATATTTCGTTTACAAACTCGCATTTTTAAAATAAGCACTTATTTTGACTTGCCTACGCTAAAGGATAACTTAGTCAAGACACTACAAGTCGACATTTTAAATCTTAAGTGCTAGGTATTAATTAAAATACGTTACGCAAAGGAAAGGAGTATAGAAAATATTTACAATTCCCCAATTTTCAGATTCTTGATTCCCAGAACCTTCAAAAATACCAATAACGCGAAGCAACCTCTAACATCCTCTCCTACATTAACCATACATATGTTGCGCCATAAACCATTAAAAATAATTAAAACATTATGCAATTCTCAGATTGAAAGAACTTGGGAATGGACATATAACAAGATATATGAGTAAATCCAAAAAAAAAAGAGTATTTAGAGAAGTCAGAAACCAATAAAAAAGTTTTGACAAGCACACTAGTGCTGCTAAGTATTTTTTTTGAAAGTCTGAAATATTTGGAACATGACGCCAGGGTTGTGCAAGTGTAAATCGAGGGTATCAAAAAAGCACGGATATTTTTATATGTTAATGATCGTAAAACAAAAGTTAAAAATATTTAATAAATCAATATATTTGTTTTTTATCAGGAGAGCAGCGCAACCATACCCTAAAATGATTTAGTATTTTTAGAGTTTCGTATGGAACACATATGGGATCACTTCGGTTTTTCTGTCGGTCCGTCTATCACACCCGATTTTCTCCGAGACTATTTGACATAGAAAGTTAAAATTTGGCATAAATATAGGAATTGATGGCCCAATCAGAGCTCTGTTACAAATTTTTTTATTTTAAAAGTAATCACCATAATAATCGAAATTAGAGCTTTTCAGTCTAGTTTTAATTATTTTGCTCTATCTAGCCCTTTTATTCGATTTACGACTTGTAAGGGATAATTTTTTTTCTGTATTAAAAATTTTTAAAATTAAAAAAAAGTGAGAACAACCAACAAAAAAATTACGATCCATAATTGACTATGTTATCCAACGTCAATATTATACACTAAAAAACCATAGACGTGAGGGTATACCGTGGAGCGGAAAGCGGATCTGACCACTATTTGTTAATAACCAAGATAGCAATAAATTACAGAGCAACAGAGACAAGAAGAGTAGCGGAAAATGAAGAAAACAAAAACAAAGTTATAAGCGAAAAGAAATACAACCTAGAAAACTTAAAACATGATTCATTCTATACAAATTTAAACTGGTTGCAAAATTACAAAACACACAGAAAAAACATGAAGATGCGGAAGAACTGTATCAACAATTAAAAATATGCATGTATGAAGCAGCAGGGGAAGCTCTAGGGTATCAGGAGAAACGAGCGCAGCAACAACCAGAATGGTGATCGGAGAGAATAAAAGAATTAGTAGAAAACAAGAAGACAGCATACAGAAGACTGCTACAAACACAAAATGCAGAGAACCATAAAATATATGCGAAATGGAACAGAGAAACAAAAAGAGAGATAATAAAAAGTAAAAATGAAGAATGGAAACGAAAATGTGAAGAGGTAGATAGATATATAGGTGGGACAAAAATAACAGAGGCATGGAAAACTATTAAAAATATTAGAAACGAAAATAAAGTGTTAAGCAATATAAACTTAATAAGTACAAAAAAATGGGAAGAATACGCTACTAACGGAAAGAGACCCAAGTTCCAAATGAACACTAACATCCAAGTGGAAAAAATATCGGTAGAAGAGGTGAAAGGACCTAAGGGCGTAAAAAAAAACTGATTAAATATGGACCAGATATATTACACCAAAGAACGACAGAACTTGTTAACAAATGCTTAGTAGAAAGGGTGATGATACCATAAGACTAGAATTGTGCATATAACAGCTCAATCTACAAAAAAGGAGATAATAGATCGTGCAAGAACTATAGAGGTATCAGTGTAACCAGTGCAATGGGAAGGTTGTACGGCAGAGTATTAAAAAAGATAGTAGAGTTGGAATGCCAAGACATCGAAGAGCAGAGTGGCTTTCGAGTCGGAAGATCGTGTGTAGATAATATATTTGTACTTTAGCAGATAATCGAGAAAAGAAAAGTTAGAAATTTGCCTACTCACCTAACATTTATTGATCTAGAAAAAGCCTACGACACGGTGCCTTTGAAGAAACTCTTTGAAGTGTTGACGACTATAGGCCTTAGTAAGACATATGTGTGGGCTATTACAAACATATATAAAAACCCAAAAAGCTCCATTAAACAGGGAAAGTACGTGTCAAAACTCTTTCCGGTAATAAAGGGTCTCAGACAGGGATGCTGTCTATCACCTACTCTTTTTAAGATATATATCCAAAAAGTACTAGACCATTGGAGAAGGCCAATCGCAAGTATGGGAATAGAGATCGAAGGAGAATATCTAACAACCTTGTTATTTGCCGACGATCACGTGCTTATTGCTAATGAAGGAGTAGATATAAATTACATGATAAGAAAATTGAAGATCGAATATGAAAAATGGGGATTAAGCATGAACATATATAAAACAGAGTACCTGAAAATTGGAGAAGAACATGAAGACCCGGAATTAGAAGTTCAAAATATTAGAAAATACACAATATAAATATCTAGGAAGCATAATTTCGGAGGAGGGAACAACGAAGAAGGATATACAAAATAGGACACAACAGGGATGGGAAATAACCGGCATATTAAATGGGGAACTATGGTCTAAGAATATAAAATTAATTACAAAAACGACAATCTACATAACAGTAGTAGAACCGATTTTAACATATGGATCTGAATGCTGGTGAGTGACACAAACAGATAGAAAAAAAAAATAGAAAGAAATGAACTATTTACGAAGAGCATGCCGAGTATCACGACTGGAGCACATTAGAAACGAAGAAATAAGACGAAGAACAAAAAGTATATATATATATATATATATATATATATATATAAATATATATATATATATATATATATATATATATATATATATATATATATATATATATTCCACGATGGACCAAGTAGAAACAAAAAAACTACTGTGGTACAAACATGTAACGCGAATACAGTAAGAAAGGTGGCCAAAAAAAGCATTGAAATATACGCCTAAAAATCGAAGGAAAAAAAGAAAGACCAACAATAACATAGAGAGAAGGCGTAGAGCAGTCCATGAAAAATAGAGCCATAAGAGAGGAAGAGTGGCAAGACAAAAAGAAATGGCGAACGAATATATATATATATATATATATATATATATATATATATATATATATATATATATATATATATAAAGTACGTTCCCAAACATACTTTATACTCACAAAAAACTCAGTTCTTTAAAAATACTTAAAACTCTTAATTCAATAACATTCATTTTTTTATTTCAGAACAACAAGACCAGATTTTTAAGAGTTTCAGAATGTTGCGCTTGGAAAAAATACGCACATAATTTTTTTTTTTTTAATTTTAAAAATTTGTAGTACACAAAAAAACAACGTTATCCCTTGTTGTAAATCGAATAAAAGGGCTAGACAGAGCAAAATTATTAAAATTAAGCTGACAAGCTCTAATTTCAATTATCCAAATATTCACATTTCGCGCCCTTTTTAACCGCATCATAGAATATATTTTTTTCAATTGATTACTTAACATTCTTAAGCCTTTAAATATTAAAAACCGGTAAAGTGCAAGTTGGACTTGCGCAATTAGTGTTCCGTATGGTGATTGCTTTTACAAAAATTTCTGTTACGAAGGTACAAAATCATCAACGACTTCACACAACACAGCCCTAATGAGTTTTCAACAAAGTTTGCTTCCGATCTTTGTTGAAAACTGATGACTTTGAAAATTTTGTTTTTTTATATACCAGATAAATTATTAAAGATAATGCATTCGTGATAATTTTCGTTCAATCTACACTTTATGGAGAATATTCCAGAATTTTTTCAAAATTTTTTGATCAGCACTTCTCGAGATAAGAGGGTAGACAGCGATTTTTGGAGGTTCTTTAAAAAT
>CM032446.1:105767956-105787956 GCA_019049505.1 Pachyrhynchus sulphureomaculatus | reverse complement strand
ACCAATATTCCTGAACCTTAAAATTACTCACATAAAATTTCAAAATGTAAACCTAGAACGTAGATTCACAAACAGACTCTATAATAAGTTCATTACGGCAACGCTACAATTACTAATCACTAACACTTGTTATTATATCGACAAATTGCAAAAAGAAATAATTAATATTGAAAACATTATTAAATCAAATATTCCAATACACACATTTAATATTTAAAATCCAGCACCCAAAAAAATGCGAAAAAAAAAACTATTCCAAAAAATAAAAACCAAAAACATTAAAAAAGAATAAAAGGGCTTTCAAATAAGGGATACAATAAAGACAAAAAACTACTGACGGTTGGATTGAAAACCTCACAGATATGGCAGTCCCAGATTATGCTTCAAAAATCCGCAGCTAAGGACCAAACTTCGCTATGGAAATAAATAACAAACGAATCACAACTGCCAGTTCATAATATAATAGCAAATGTAGAAATAAGCATAGCTTAGATCAAAAACTTATAATATCTTAACGAATTTCAAAAACAAACTAAAAAGTCAAAACAAAACCACAGATCTATCAAAAAACTTAAGAAAAACTAAACAATTTTTAGAAGAAAATCCTCAAATAAAAATATTAAGAGCAGATAAAACCAGCAAAACAGTTATTATGAAATCAAGCGATTACCAAAACAAAATGGAAAATGTATTAAATGATAAAATAACCTATAAACAAATTAAATTAGACCCAACAAACATATACCAAAAAAATAACAATAAATTGTCGATGGGAACAAAAACAATATATATCTCCTATCACTGCAAAATCACTGAAAATCCGGAATGCAGTTCCTCCAAAAATATATGGTCTTCCTAAACTCCATAAAGAAAACGTTCCATTACGACCCATTGTATCCAATACCCATTTGCTTCACTTTCCAAACCCTTAAAAGATATCTTACACAAAATCTTATATAAAAATGACCACTACATTAAAGATTATTTCCAATTTAAGGATAAACTTAAAAACAAAAAACTTCCAAATAATTATATCTTAATATCACTGGACGTCGTATCACTATATACCAGTATACCCATAGCATTAGCCGTAAAAACCATTAAGAAAAACTGGGATAAAATTAAACAATTCACCGACATCCCTATGAGTGAATTTATTAACGCAACAGAACTTATTCTAAAATCGATGTATTTCCAATACGAAAATAAAATTTACGAACAAATAGATGGTGGCTCGAAAAATGAACAAAAAGAAACACAAAAACATCGATTTAAATCAGTAACTTATTTTTTATAACTAAAAGATTTAAGAAAATTCCAATACAAGTAAGACCAAGAAAAACGGAATTAAATTCTGAAATAAATGTTCTTGAATCACTTCTCTCCAGGTAATTCCTCGTCAATCGGGGAGTCGTCAGCGTATTCCTCGTCACTTTCTCCATTGTGAACATTTTCTGAAGTTAAATTTTGGGTAAAAAATCCTTGCCTGTGTATTTTCCAAGAACTGAGATAAATGGAGGAGATCGCGTTATTTTGCAGCATTTATTGGAAGTTTTCCACTATACAAATTTTGCAGTGGTTTAACAGAAGTAGCTGTGTATTGAGTTTTCTTCTTGGAGTTTTTACTCTGAGGTTTTTTTTTGAAGGGCTGAAGATGCATACTTCCCAAAAAAAGATGGTTTATAAAACACAAGACCTCTGTAAGTTGCTGAAATTTTCAACATTCGAATTGGTCTGGTGGTAAATGGGCATTTTTTTTGGGGTAAAGTGACGAGAGGTGATCAGTCCAGTTTTGAAAAACACATCCACTCCACAATCAATCATAGTAAATGGAGTGAGTTTCACTAGAGTATTCCTCAAGACCTCCCTCCAGTCTTCTGGAACCTCTGTGTATGAATTTTGTTTAACAATGCTCATATTACGATCACACTCTAAGTAAGAGTGACCCCTTATCGGAAATATAACCTCGATGGTTTCAAAACGTTCTTCCCTTGTAACCAGATGGTGTAAAAACCTAATGAAGGTATAATTCTTATTTTGGCCCGCACACGAGTCACAAATTATACACAGTTCACGTACTTCAAGGGGCAAAACACTAAATACAAAATGCGAAACAAAGAGCATGCATCATCTGCGCCCTTTTTCGCCACAGACCCATTATAAGTATAGAAAACTGTCTACTGAGTGACAGTATGTGAACGTTGAAACTAATGAAATTTAGTTGGCGTCGGTAGTAGATATCATTAGTAGTGATGTTGGGACATGGTAAGTTTTTTGAAAGTCCATCGTGACAGCTTCCAACGTCGAAGATTTCATGGAACGTTTGCAGTATGCTTTTTTTAAGGTATAAAAAACGCTCACCCCTCTTTTGGTGTACGTCCCTCTCCCTCAGTTTTGCAAGCAGATTTTTTCTTGTTTCTTCGAAGTCGGTAGCAGATTTAACTTTTTCCTCAAGCGCTGAAATTTGTGCTTTAAAAGAATCACAAGTACTGCACGTGTCCTTACGTGGGTAACCAAATGAAAATTTAAAATTATTCTCAAAAATCCCACGAAATGATTCATATGACAGTTTATGTTCTGGATTGTGAAATAAATACATAGTGTGTAGCTTTGAAATATTCAACTCAGCAGGCAGGTATATTTTGTTGGTGTCTTTCAATGAATAGTGTGATTTGCTTCCTTTAAGAGATTTCAAGAAACCGACTACTTTTTCCATGGTCTCATGTGAAAGTTTGTGGGGTCTAGTGGAAAGTTTTCCACGACGGTCATTAGGAGATGTACCAGTAGCAAGAAGAACCCCTCTTATGTACCTAACTTTATCTTCACTGATACCATGTAGCGAGATGAATGCTTTTAAGCAGACCTGAACATCACATGAAACACTGTCTTTTACCACACGAACTCTATATGAAAATGAAGCTACGTTGTGTGTAGGGTCATCATTTCTTGGTCGTCTTTGCTTCACCGGTAACAAAGTAATGAGGCCACTCAAGTAAGAGTTTTGTTTACCTCTGTCTCCCAGCAAATTGTACTCCCGTATAATTCGTTTACGATCCTCTTCTGGAACACTCTGAAAACATTGAAGCCGTTTACAAAAACAGTTCGAGCCAAGCTCGTGAGACCCGGCTCGCAAGTATTTCATAACATCCCTGACTCTACCAGTTTTTTTCCGCTTCTTACATGTGGGTTTTCTGACGAGTTCATCACCTTCACTGCCACTGCCTGAGTAGTCACTTTCCATTGTTTTGAAACACACTAACACAAAGAAACTGACAGATGAATGAGACGCTCACAATAAAACAAAGAAACTGATGATTGAGATGCGAACAACAACACACAAGACAATAACAAACACTAAACGATAAATCACTGAGGTAACAGGCTTGCAAAGCTGGCTGATAGGAGCGCGATGTTATTGACTTCCGAGGTTCTTCCATACACGCCCAATGACTGACGAGATTTTTCTCCAGTAAAACCTATTTTCAAACAAATATTTCAGCTGACATACGGGGTTTTGTACAAAAGATGATAGACTATTCGAAAAGTATACTTCAGCAACCAATAGATGGCATCATTATTCCGGTTCCTTGAAAAAACTGACTGACGGGGTTTTTCCCCTGTACCCTTCATATATATATATATATATATATATATATATATATATATATATATATATATATATATATATATATATATATATATATATATATATATATATATATATATATATATATATATATATATATATATATATATATATATATATATATATATATATATATATATATATATATATATATATATATATATATATATATATGGTATATATATATATATATATATATATATATATATATATATATATATATATAAGGGTGACCGCAAAAAATCGATGTCGGAATTTTGTTCGTCTGGACCCCACAAAACGATTCCCCTTTCCAGATATGGAGATAGCCGAAATTTGAGCTCGATTAAACGACGTTAACCCGTGCCGCTCGTCGCTCAAAGTTTGAAAAAATCCAAATTTTTGGCAAAAAAGCTGACATATGGAGCCATAACTCCAGAACGGTAAATAATAGAAACACGCTTAATATCTCAAAAGAAAGCTAATGTTGTTCTTCAAAATTTATATTCTAAACATAATTGTTGTTATTTTAAGTCAAACCGAGTTACAACAGCCTTTAGCCCCAAAAACGTGACCTGGTACCAGTAGGAGCCAGTTTGGGAGTATTCTAAGCATTTTACGGGTTTTTACATAATGATGTGTCTCGGAATTAACATTTTTTTTTGTTAAAAAGTATTTTGGAACTCAATTTTCAAACATAAAGAGCCTTTTGTTCAAATTTAATATTTTATTATATGGGGATTACCTGACTAGTTTACCAAAGAAAGACCCGTTTGACAGGTAAAAAGGAGGGTGAATCTAATTTCTATTTTAGGGATGGTGATGTTACTTCAGCGTACAACCGACCTTTTATTTATTCAGTTTAGTTTCTAAAGTGCCTTTGAGCTGGTTAGATCGAATAATTATCTAGTGAAGATATTTTAAGGTTTTTTTTTTTTAATTTTCCAAGTGTGTGTGTTATTGTTTTTATAACTATTATAGTATTATTTTAAAACACATTTGAAAACATTTTATTGAAATTAAAGTTTGCTATGTATTTTGTTTCATTTTCCAAGTTAACTGTTATTTACCTATTGGCCTCTGAAATGGCATCCACATCAGGTGTACAAAGCCGGACCAAGGATAAAATATTTCTTGTGGGCTATCCCATTCACCAGATCACCGGTTGTAAACTACCCTCAAATCGTCAAGTTTTGTGTGCTTTATTTTATAATTTACGTACTGTGAAATTAACTATAAGAGAATCAGCAAAACTTATAATACCAGAAGTGTTCATTTTTTGGGAGAAAGCTCGAATCCCGACTAAACATGAGCAAGATGCAATTACTAAGCTGGAAAAACTTCACGCCGAGTGGAGAACTCTCCAAAAAGACCGGAAGAAAACATCGAAAACGGCCAAGAACAAATTTTAAACAGTTTGTTGAAAAGTTGGATGATCTCTTTGATATTGCTCAACAAGATGCCTTGGCTCTGATGAAATCGGAAGAAGATAAGGCGTTTCTCGTGAAACAGAGGCAGAAGGGCCGCCCAGGTTCCATGACTGGAGTGGATCTCAAGTTGTCTCGAGCTAAAGAAATCAAGGTGCAAAAGGAACTTGCAAAAATGAACCGACAAATCCAAGAAGCAACTTTTGATATTGGTGAGTTTTTTTTTATTATTAGTATTCTAAAAAATAGATAAACAAATAAGTAAATGGTTTCATTATAATTGAAAGAAAATTGTACATGAGAGCATGATTTGGCATCTTTATAATTGAGTTTATATTTTTTAAATAATACCTTTTGATAATTAGAAGTAGGTAATTTAGTACCTATGTATTATTACTATTCTGCTAAAACGACAAGTTTTTATAGTCTTTTTTTTTCTCTTTCTTTTGTTGCTTCTTAGAGACGGATGATGAAGACAAGTTCGAAGAAGGAGAAGAAGACACTGAAGAGGACAGCATCTACCAGGAACTTGAGAGCTTGGAGGAAATGGACATCCCCGAAGAAGCTGCAGAAGATCCAGGACCATCTGAGAGCAAGAGGATGAAAGTTTTATTTGCAAGGGGCGTTAAAGAGATTTTAAACATGAAATTGTCCATTTTATTAGATCGATGTAAGGTATCCGACAGAAATGCCACGAGAATTTTAATAGCTTCTCTAGAAGCACTAAACCTTGACCCTCTTGAGTACAAAGTCTCGAAAACTTTATTACATGATAGAAGGCAAATGTTCAGAGAACAATATAATAAAAAATTTTTGATAAAGTAAACATTCCTGAAAAAGAGCCCGTGGTTGTCCATTGGGACGGTAAACTTTTACCGGGTGTTTCAAAAAATGAACAATGTGAGCGAATAGCTATAGCTATTTCATATGGCGAAAAGGAACAGCTGCTGGGAGTTCCTGTAACAGCAAACAGCTCTGGAGAGGAGCAAGCCGTAGCCGTATATGAATGCCTACATGAATGGGGTCTTCTCAACACCGTCAAGGCGATGTGCTTCGACACTACAGCATCCAACACGGGAAGACTCAAAGGAGCATGCGTCATATTGGAGCAAATGTTAGGACTAGCGTTGTTGAAAATTGTTATACCTAGCTTGCCGTCACCATATCTTGGAAATTCTGTTAAGAGGCGTATTCGACACAAAAATGGGATCAACCACTGGACCTCATCCAGACATTTTCAAGAGATTCCTCACTGCGTGGCCCAAGATAGACAAAGGAAAATACGACACAGGTATCAGTGACAATCTAATACAAAAGCAGCTAACTCCAGAAGTAATTGCAAATGTTACTGCTGAATTCGAGACCAAATTAACTGAGAGCCACCCCAGAAATGACTACAAGGAGCTATTGCAGTTGGTTCTCGTATTTGTTGGATCACTAGATGGCAATGTTGTGGGTTTTAGAACTCCAGGAGCCATTCATCACGCTAGGTGGATGGCAAAGGCTATTTACTGCTTAAAAATGTTCATTTTTCGTCGTCAATTCAAGATGTCTAAAGAAGAAGAAAGTTCTGTGCGTGCCATTTCTGTTTTCCTAGTTAAAATTTATTGTAAAGCTTGGTACAATGCTCCAAAAGCTCATCTTGCACCAAAGCAAGATTTAGGTATTTTGCATAGTCTGTTAGACTATAGAGAATGTGACAACGACATTGCAGAAATAGCCCTGACCAAATTTTCGAACCATTTGTGGTATTTGAATGCAAAGTTGGTGGGATTATCGTTTTTTGATCCCACCATTACAGACGATGAAAAGTTGTTAATGGCTAATAAATTGCTCAGTAGCACAGATGAACCATCACAGCACGCTAGGGTTGTAAATCCAAAAGTTAGGAAAGAAAACTTAAAAGAGGTAGTTGATGGAGGATTGGTAAACTTACTTACCAAAGAAACGTTTACATTCTTTGACCAATTTAATATAAAAACAGATTTCCTAAGACAACATCCAAACACCTGGCCTCAAAATAATGACTTCTAAGAAGGATTGAAAATTTTTCTGTGTCTGTTTTGTATGTATTACATATATACCTAATTTTTATATTTTAAAATAAAAAATGTCATTAGACTTATCAGTATTACTTGTTTTTTTATTATATTTCTACTTTAAACTCAAAAATATACCAAAAAAAAGCAAAATTTATCACTTAATAACAAAAATATACGAAGTATGCTCCTAGTGGTACCAGGTCACGTTTTTGGGGCTAAAGGCTGTTGTAACTCGGTTTGACTTAAAATAACAACAATTATGTATAGAATATAAATTTTGAAGAACAACATTAGCTTTCTTTTGAGATATTAAGCGTGTTTCTATTATTTACCGTTCTGGAGTTATGGCTCCATATGTCAGCTTTTTGGCCAAAAATTTGGATTTTTTCAAACTTTGAGCGACGAGCGGCACGGGTTAACGTCGTTTAATCGAGCTCAAATTTCGGCTATCTCAATATCTGGAAAGGGGAATCGTTTTGTGGGGTCCAGACGAACAAGATTCCGACATTTTTTTTCCCCTTCTATGAGATCCGGTCACTCTAATATATATATATGGTATATATATATATATATAT
Organism: Pachyrhynchus sulphureomaculatus; assembly: GCA_019049505.1. NCBI lineage: Eukaryota > Metazoa > Arthropoda > Insecta > Coleoptera > Curculionidae > Pachyrhynchus > Pachyrhynchus sulphureomaculatus. The sequence goes on along the minus strand of CM032446.1, from coordinate 105,780,287 downwards.
ATATTTAATATATATATATATATATATATATAATATATATATATATATATATATATATATATATATATATATATATATATATATATATATATATATATATATATATATATATATATATATATATATATATATATATATATATATATATATATATATATATATATATATATATATATATATATATATATATATATATATATATATATATATATATACATATGGCATATACGAGGCTGGTTTGAAAAGTCCGTGCAAAGTCCGAGAGATGGCACCACCGGCGCGTATCGAGGTCATGTTTAGTTAGTAGCATCTCTTGAATGCACGCACACCAAGTTTCAGCCATATTGGTCTATTTATTTGTGTTTGGCATTCGTGTGAATCAAGGAAGTCGAGTGATTTTCAAGAAATGGACGAAAAAGAATTTCGTGTGGTGATTAAACATTACTTTATGAAAGGCAAAACGCCTCAGGAGACTAAAGAGAAGCTTGATAAACATTACGGTGACTCTGCACCTTGGATTAGAACAGTTTATAAGTGGTTTCAAAATTTTCGGACTGGCCATATGGGCACAAGTGACGCTGAGCGTTCTGGACGGCCTGTGGAGGTTACGACTCCAGAAATCATTGATCAAATCCATGATATGGTGATGGATGACAGAAGAGTTAAGGTGCGTGAGAGTGCTAGTGCTGTGGGCATCTCGACTGAACGGGTACATAATATTTTGCATAAATATTTGGACATGAGAAAGCTATCCGCAAGCTAGGTGCCGCAATTGCTCACGCTTGACCAAAAACGGAATCGTGTGAAGTGTTGCAAGGATGGTTTGCAGCTGTTCCAGAAGAATGCGGACTTTAAGCGTCGTTTCGTCACTGTGGATGAAACATGGATACATTACTATACTCCTGAAACCAAACAACAATCTAAACAATGGGTTACCAAGGGGGAATTTGCACCAAAAAAGGCGAAGACCGTTCCTTCGACCGGAAAGGTTATGGCGACTGTCTTTTGGGATTCGCAAGGGAAAATCCTCATCGACTATCTGGAAAAGGGTAAAACTATTACAGGTGAATATTATTCATCGTTATTGGACCGTTTGAAAACCTAGCTGCAAGAAAAACGCCCGCGATTGGCCCACAAGAAAGTCCTTTTCCATCACGACAACGCACTAGCACACACTTCAGCAGTTGTGGTCGCAAAATTAATGGAAATAGGATTCCAACTCGTTTCGCATCCCCCCTATTCTCCAGACTTGGCTCCCTCGGACTACTATTTGTTCCCCAATTTGAAGAAATGGCTGGCGGGACAAACATTTTATTCAAACGAGGAGGTGATTGCAGACACTAATGGATATTTTGCAGACTTGGACAAATCCTATTATTCGGAAGGGATCAACAAACTAGAACATCGTTGGACGAAGTGTATAAGACTAAAAGAAGACTATGTCGAAAAAAAAAAAAAGGTTTACCCCAAACACATAAGTAGTTTTTATTTTTGCACGGACTTTTCAAACCAGCCTCGTATATATATATATATATATATATATATATATATATATATATATATATATATATATATATATATATATATATAATATATATATAAATATATATATATATATATATATATATATATATATATATATATATATATATATATATATATATATATATATATATATATATATATATATATATATATATATATATATATATATATATATATATATATATATATATATATATATATTATATATATATACATATATATACGAGACAACTTTGAAAAAATTGTACAGTATCTCCTTTAGTCATAAGTGTAGCCGATCAAATAACATTATAGCAGGCGACAGAAATTATAAATAATGCTAAAATCTTATAAATGTTAATTTTTAATTAGTGTAAGCTGCTGCAGATTTTAATTGTTATTACAACAGCAAGTCAATATTTTTATTAAGTATATTTCAAAAATTTTTAAAATGATAGTTTAGGTTAAAGTAACGCATAATATAACCAAAATAAATATTCAATTCCAATAAATTGGGCTTCATAAGGTGATTATAAAGTGGTTTATTAAAAGACTATTATCGTTCAGAAAGAAATAGCTCAAACCAATTACGGGGAAACTGGCGAAATAAAAAATAAACAGCTTAAAGTTTTTTGAATAAGTAAAGGTTATGTAGCATCAAGAAATGATATTTCAGTACATTATATTCTCCTTTAACTTGTTTCAGGAAGGATTACATTCAGAAAGAAATAGCTCAAATCAACCACGGGGAAACTGGCGAAATAAAAAATAAACAGGTTTTGCAACAAACAAATGATTAACTCCATCATATAACGCCACATGTTAGATAGATAATATAATTTTGTTATACAGCATATATATATATATATATATATACATATATATATATATATATATATATATATATATATATATATATATATATATATATATATATATATATATATATATATATATATATATATATATATATATATATATATATATATATATATATATATATATATATATATATATATATATATATATATATATATATATATACATACATATATATACATATATATATATATATATATATATATATATATATATATATATATATATACATACATATTTATATATATATATATATATATATATATATATATATATATATATATATATATATATATATATATATATATATATATATATATATATATTATATATATATATATATATATATATATATATATATATATATATATATATATATATATATATATATATATATATATATATATATATATATATATATATATATATATATATAATATATATATATATATATATATATATATATATATATATATATATATATATATATATATATATTGTTTTTTATCACATCCAACCAAATCATTAAAAGTAATTTCTGAAAATTAAACTGAGAATTTTTTTACATTTCCGTTAATTCATATCTGTACAGTAGAGAACAAATTTATTGTTCCCTTAACGATCAACTAAAATTTAGTAAAGCTGTTTCTCCATAAGAGTTCTTTTAATTCTGATCTGAATTGATTTTTTTGATATCTGAAAACAACACTTAAATATCAGTACTTAAAATGCATCTAAAGAAATTTAAAAACGATTAGTAAAATTAAAAACACACAAAACAAGTGTCCTATAAAAAATTTAGTTCCAAAACCCAGTAAGAGTAAAAAAAATTTAAGTAAACAAAAACATTATTGCAGATCAAATTAAGGTCCCTGAAAAACTATTTTTCAAAATAATGTCATCTACCATATATATGAACTGCTACGTTTTCACTATTTTTGTAAGTGAGAAGTGCAATTGTTGGTCACTACGTGGCTTGTCGTTTCCGTGATCACACCCATATCTGGATAGATATTTTATATTATTTGTTCCAATGAGTAAAAACTGTTACTGTAAACATTATTTTTGAAATATTCCTTCAAGAAAAAATTATGGACGTCAAATCAAGGTTACGGGGAGACGAAGTTATGTTACCTTCGTTGGATGTCAATTTAATGGGCAAAATTTGAAAAACGATTTGCACAGATGTATTTGAAGTATGTCATATAGCATCAGCCTCTGAAAATTAATGTTATAAAAGAACTTTTTCTACAAATGTTGCAGGTTTTTTGGGATAGAATAAGGTTATCAGAGAAAATTATTGGTTATATTAGGAACTTACATTTTTACTTTAGTTTTTCTGAAATTTTTTGAAATTCACCATTTCCAGATTTGGATCGGTATTAAGCCCAAATTAGCACAATTTTTTAATATGCCACTCAAAATTCAAAACTACATATCATAATCTTTAATCTGGACCAGATTGTGTGTCGGCAATTTATAGACTCATGGGGGGTCCGGTTAACGAAGAATGAGCCATATATATATATATATATATATATATATATATATATATATATATATATATATATATATATATATATATATATATATACATATATCTTTGTTATGTAATACCTAATTTAAATTAAGAGCGTTAACAATTTTAAATGGTATTTTAACTACCGAGCAAAATATATCATTTAAAAGCGAAAGCATACAAAGAGAAACTTCTGAAAAAGTTTAGGGCGTCCATGCTCAATAAGGGCTGAATTAATAAAAAGTATTTGGGATAAATTTGGGGTTGATGTTGTTTTTTAACGATAAAGACTTGTTAAAGCTGCCGTCAACTAATTAGTTTCGTAACTAAAGGTATTCTCATACTTTTATTTTTATTTGTTAGTACCGAAAACTTTTAATGAAATTAAATTAATTTGGGCGTATGGAATGATAAACGGTATTTTATTACATAAGTTTAATAAACAACTATCGGAATACATTTTTTAATATTTATGTAAGAAAAAATATTTATTATAAAAACTGATATCTAACATTTTCCTTTACATACTATCTCTATTTAAACTAAAAATAATTATTAAATTACATAATCGTCAAATTTCTCCACCCTAAATGCTCTGAAAAGCACGTGTAACATGTATTCGAGGCAGCTCCTCTAACTCATCGTCACCCCCTATAAGTTTCACTATAGATAATTATGCATTAAATAGGTATATGTGTGCAGAAACTAGGAAAAATTTTCTTAGTATAACGTATGTCGTTGACAAACTATAGTATGTTTTGCTACTTTAACAAGGGAAGAAAAAGGCCTGGTAAAAGTAGAATAATTAAACTAATATTAAACAATACCCGTCCATTAACATCATTTCAGTGTTAGCTGAAACCAACTAACTTGAACCAATTTTAACGAATAAAGTCTCACAATGTTTGTCTTCACTATACAAATGTTGTTAACTATATTAAATCTTGCTAATAAAATAAAATAAAATAAAGGAATGAAGAGATATTATAATTTTTCACCGGTGAAAAATAGATGGAGATAACTGAAAACGTATATACTTATATATTTTCTGTTAAAATTGGAAATAATAGAAAACTAGCATGATGTTCAGATTGTTCGACTCCAAGAGCCCTACAATAGACCTATAATAATCCCTTCCAACTCCCACCCCACCTCTTTATGTCCTTATACGTTAGAATATAGATAATTTTACTTAAAATATGTTTTTCTCTCAATCAAGAATGGAGAAAAATTATTATGTTACTTTTGAAAATGTACGAAATTTATCGACTGTCACCCCTTTCACCTCCTTCCACAGAAGCAATGTAGCTGAAAAACTATAAGTTATTTTCCTTCTTTAAGTGTTAGATCTCATTTCGTTTAAGAATTATCGTGCCAATAAACCGACAATCAGCAGAGAAACCGATGGAAATGTTTTTGGTGATTTATGAACCTTAAAATGTAATGTAAGTTTCAAGGATGATTTCTCCACGAAGACAATAGTACCCTTTAGACATGGAAGTCAAACTCATTTAAATTGATTGCATCTTTTTTAAAGAACAAGTCCGGTGCTAAAAATGCTCTGCAATCGGAAAATAGTATTTCCAGAACTAGAACGAAAAAGACAATAAGCCAGTGTTGTGATCTAGGCAACAATGAATTGTATAAAAAAATATAAAAAAAAAATAGTGAAATAAATGCTTAAAGTTGAATTAAACTTATTTTAATTAATATGGAAAAATAATTAACGCATTCTTAAGACAAGTTTATAGAGTATTTAAGAAGTGTTGTCAGAAGTCATTATTTTTTCATAACAATTTGATTTATTCATGATCCCAGGTAACACGAAAATATCGTATTTAGAAAATACTAAATAACAGTTACAGATCCTTTAAAAGCTCCAGATTATTTTCTATATTAATGTAAATAAACTTACAAACAATAAAAATAAAGTTTTTTAAATTTCAAATTTTAAGAATATCTCTGAGAAAAATTAGATTTTTTTTTGAAATTTAGTTTTGACTCAACGCTTTATTTCTTTCCTTATTTACCTGTTTCTGTTATATTTTCAATGTTCACAATTCAGATATCAAAATCGAAAACGCTTTATATTTAAGTACCTACACTGTTAAAAAAGAAATGGTATAATTCATAGAACTTTCTTTGTTAACCAGATGGCATGGTCAGTTATGTAAAAATAACTTAAATAATATAATATTCCATAAAATACTAATAATATCAATACCTTAATTTAGATTACTGCATAAAACCCGTTTTAAAATCAAAGAAGCGGTTCTATATATATTCTTGTAAAAAGCAGTCATGACAATAATGAATTTCAAATATTATCCACAACCTAAAATTTTTTACATTTCTTCACGTTTTAAGGTCCATATGCAACGCAAAAAACATATTCACTTATTTTCATCGCTCTGTCTTTCAGCCTGTCTAACTCTCCGTTGACATAATTCTTGAATAAAATGAGATATTGATTTGAATTTGATAGCATATAGCTTAAGGTGAATGGGATGGTTTGTAAATTTTCTACATTATTGTGAGAATTTTTTCTAGTTTTAAATTGAGATAATGAATAAATTTTAGGCATAATTATTTATAGTTAAAGACATTAGGGGTTAAAATAGTGGCAGGTTAGAAGTGTTGCTTTATGTATATTATAAGTCCGTCTTGGGCTCGTAGAGTAGAGGAATCTGTTATTTTTTTTATTATTTTCAACTATTTACCACGCATAAAGGGCTAAAAGAATACATCATTTTCGTTTTTTTACATGATCCCTAATTCAATATAACATTTCATAAAAATTTAAAAAACATAAACAATAATATTTATTAGAGAATCGGTTAAGAAAAATATTAAAAATTAATAGTAACTATTTTAACATTGGCACACTCGGCATTCTTTATTACATAAACTCTTAATTTCAAAAAAAAAATGATGAGTATGTGGTCAGTTCTCGAGTTGGTGATAAAATGTTAGCAAAATCATATTAAACAAAAATAAGCATGGCAATAATATCCGCAGGTGAGTAGGGATAATTAAACCACTAACAACTTGTACAGGTTTTGATTTATTTAACGTAATTTCAGTTATTTGAAATACTGTCTCCTGTATATCTTAACATTTAATAGTTTTATAACATTCATGATCTCTGATCCCACGAAATTTCATTACAGTGGGCAACCCGGTCACCTGAGCCTAATCTTGTAACTATTTACAGCATTTCCCTTTTTTATTTATTTTTCTTGTGCAAATCCAAACCTACTGTTTCACCATTTGCGATAATTTCGCGGTTTTCATAGTACGAGGGCTGTCTAAAAAGTTCTCGGCCTAACAATGAGAGAAAAATTTTTTTGACGTGAAATATGTTTTATTTTTCAATATAGTCTCCTGAAACTTCAATACATTTATTCCAACGTTTTTCCAATAATTCAATACCATCATTAAAATATGATTCCGGAAGGTCTACAAAATATCCATCCACGGCTGCAATAGCTTCGTCATTTGATGTAGAACGCTTTTCAGCCAGGAATTTTTTCTGGTTTGGAAACAGATAATAGTCAGAGGGAGCCAAATCTGGTGAATACGCTGGATGTTCAAGCAATTCGGACTTTAATTCGTGGAATTTTGCCATCGCCAAGACACTTGTGTGAACACGTGCATTATCTTGATGAAAAATGATTCTTTTCTTCTTTAAAGCAGGTCTTTTCTCATGAGTTTTTGCATCCAACTAACCCAAAAGGTTACAATAATATTCAGAGTTAATTGTTTTACTTTTGTGACGATAATCGATAAACAAAATACCTTTGTAATCCCAAAAAACTGTTGCCATAACCTTCCCTGCTGATGAAACCGTCTCTGCCTTCTTTGGTGCCCTTCCACTGGCTTCAATCCATTGTTTCGACTGTTCTTTTCGCTCTGGTGTATAGTAATGGATCCAAGGTTCATCAATAGTTATGAAACGATGCTTAAAATGCATTTTATTTTGCTTAAAACGATCCAGACCAGCTTGAGTAATACACATTCGAATGTGTTTTTAGTCAGTTGTCAGCAAATGCGGCACCCATCTTGCACAAAGCTTTTTCATATCTAATTCTGCATGCAAAATATTGCCAATTCATTCTTTTGCGATGCCTATGGTCTCAGCTACTTCACGCATTTTCACTCGTCGATCATCTAACATGACACGAAAATATTAAACAGCCGCTACTACTCGAATGAATTGACAGATCTAAATAAAATTTTACATGTGTTTATACAAAGGATAGAACTTTCCAATACAGTTATGGTCTCACAGTTTTTCTAACGCCATCTGTGTGTCAGGCCGAGAAATTTTCAGACAGTCCTCGTATTAGTTAAAACATAGCTTCTAGAATTGAAGCAGGAAAGAGTTACAGATATAAAATTTCGTAAGTAATTTGAATATTTGTGTTGAACTGACTTAATGAAGTTTTCTACATTTTTTCTAGAAAAAACGCAGAATATTTTTTCAGTTACTACCAGCTAAAGATAAAAAAATAATTTTATAGAAATTTATATTTAGCAGTAAAACTGATCGATACATTTCTAAAAAATTGTTAAAGTTATTTGCCCTGTAATTCCTCTGTAAATAATTAGTCCTAAAATTAACGTTGAACTTTTTCATCCCAATGAATGGCAGTATCCAAGCATTACAACTCGATTTTTTAAATAATAAGTGGAAGGAAATGAAAGTCAGAGACAGAAATGGTTCCTATTAAAATCAGAAGTAAGAGAATAATATAATTTTCAAAATTCTCGACTCTAAAAGGATATATCATGATATATTTGAAGCAGATAGTCTCCCACTCAAAAATCAAGGAAATTCTTATAACACTTTTGAAACTTTATAAAATACTTTCATCCCTTTCCCTAAAGAAGTATCGCTCGAAAACTATTGGCTCAGCCCTACTTTAAATATTATATGTACACCAAATTCGAAATTGATATTTCATTTTACTCGTGTGTTATCGTGTTAGTAGGGCGAAAGATCGACTTTCCCTTTAGCAAGTTAAGAAAAATTCCTGTGGTGTAAAAGTTATTATTCACAGAATGAACCTCTTAACTGGGAAAAAAATTAAATAAAACTAAAATTTTAAATATCTTTGTGATTATTACTCTCAATGAAAAGCGCAAGAAATGTATGCAGTATGTAACTATTACTTATCGCAAAAAGTATAATACATAAATACACAAAATTAAGCAAAACTGCTAAGCCTATTTCGCTTAATTTCTATTGAACAGTTCTAACAACTGAATGAAAAATATATATGGCATCTCATTTAAAAAATTTGAATTTTCAATTCAGATTCGATATACAACATTCCTAAACACAGAAGAACTAAAGTAAAGACGTATCCTATCATTTCTATAAAAATCTTCCGTCTTCAAAATATTTCTATTATTACAGACTTAATCCGCCCCTCTATACCAAATTAAATTATTTCTGAAATATTTTAAATAATTCATGTGCGGCTTCGATCAGCTCCTTTTTAGAGTAGCAGGGAAACAAAGTTTTAGCCTTATAACACAACCTTAATTAAGCGTCTTAATTAATTCCTTCGCCCACCCTTAAGTTTAGGCAAGATGAATATTACAAGACGGCCTTCTAGCACCACAATAATAATGCAGTAGAGTGAAAGTTAACCAGGGTATCCACTGTTGCAGTATTTTGTTTTATAACATTTGCGCGCAAATCGTTGCTAAAACAACGTTGACGTTAAACTGGATGTAGTAAATTATATCGTAAACAACTAACCAAAAATATTTATTATTACACTCTGATAATTTTGGAGATAGGGCATTGATAACAGGAACGGATTTAGAAGTATTTAAAAAGGTACCGTCATCAAATTTCTGGGTAAAGTATAATGCAATACTAAGAGTAGTGATATAGCCAAGCTGGACTTCTGCGTAATTTTTAAAAAGGTTTAATTTTCTGAAGTACTTTAGGAGAGGGATTTTTTTTCTTCGGGATGTCCCGTCGGTCACTAACACGTTGACATTGCAATTTTTACTGTTAAAGGGAAAGTCCCCTCGGGTACTAATTTTTTATCGTGTTGCCCAGGGTTTAAATTTTTAAAAATCCACTGTAAGAAAATATTTAAGAAGTCCCCCCTGTTCCTATTATTCGATAATTTTTACTGCGTTGCGACAGATTTAAGCCGATTAAATGTCATAGTGAGAAAGCATCATCGATTATTATATACATACATATACATATATATATATATATATATATATATATATATATATATATATATATATATATATATATATATATATATATATATATATATATATATATATATATATATATAGACAGGAGTAGTCGCGACTGACTAGTTAAGAAAAATATATTCTAAATTGAGAATATATATATTAAGGTCTCTATACACTGTATTATATTATTTTAAAGATTCTTTAAAAAAGTTAATTTTTTAAAATTCTGCCTACTTACAAAAATGGTTTTACGTTTAACCAATTGTAGTACTAACTAAAATAAATCACTTCACTTACTCCGACACTAAAGAAGAAATCTCCTATTGTACACCGTTAAGCATTTAAACGCCACTATGTCTGATGTATCAATAGTCATTTAGTTCTCAAGTGTGCATAGCGGTATTTTGTGGTGAATTTCAATATATTGTCATTTTTCGAACGTGACTGGTACAAAATATTGAGGACATATTGGATTTGTATGGTGAGGCTTTTCGAATCTCTCAGCAATCGTGCATAAAAATTTATTTCGCCCACTAGTAGGTGAAAGACAATTATCGGTTCAAATAAATTTATCCGAATATAATTGTTTCTGGACTGAATGCACAAAATAATATTCTTTATGCAAGAAAAGAAATACAAACAAAACTTTAAAAGAAAATGATGTAATAGTAATAAGTAGAAACCGGATTATATGCATTTGCATATTTTCATATGCATTTGCATATTTAGACCATTCTCACCGATTATTGCATATTTTACCCAAAATCTAGTAATTATGCATATTTTCCCTATATCTACAATATTTCTCGGTATTATTAGGCAATTGAATTGCTCAGGGTATTGTTAATGTCGCCGTCTGGAACCGATCTTATCGCCGGGACATTACCTGCAATAGTCTAAACATCGATTAGGTTATAGTGCCAAGGGAATACCGAAAATTACGATGGTATTGTATTCCTTTGTTTCTTGGTCGGGATATTAAATGATAAGTAGTTAGTTTCTAAGAATATTTGTCTGAGCGTGGATCAAATAAACAATTTTCTGGAAAACGAATTTTTATTTTAAAACAAGATATCAGTTTTCACATTATTGTTGACGCGCTTGCATCAGTGTAGTCTTTTTGCAATTTTTAACGTGTTGTGTTAAAGTTTAACGTATACAATGCCACCCGGAAAGAAAGTGTCTGTTCGTGGGTAGCTGATTATTCTGAAACATTTACATACGACGGAAATGTTTTATATTATCAAGTTTGCGAGAAAAATGTTTCGTGCACAAAAAAGTTTCAAATTGACCAGCATGTCAAGACAAGTCTTCATCTCGCAGGATTGCAAAAAAAGGCCCACGACAACAACTTATAACAGCAGCAAGTAGCAGTGATTCCACTTCTATAGGCAAACAAAAAAACCACTTTAGCATGGATTTATGTGAAGCATTGCTTACAAGTAATATTCCTCTCCACAAACTTACAAATCCTACATTTAAAGATTTTCTGCGAAAATATTTCTTGAATCAAAAAATACCAGACGAATCAACACTGCGTAAAAATTAGATACCAACAATTTATCAACATGTTCTGGAAGAAATACGTAATGAACTTAAGAATGACATTATCTGGATTTCAGCTGATGAAACTACCGACAGTTGTGGTAGCTATATTGCGAATTTAATTGTGAGTGCATTAAGATTAGAGCCTTCTTCTTCCTATTTGGTGGCCTGCAAAGAACTTGACAAGACAAATCATTCTACGGTCGCCATATTTGTGAATGAGGGCATTAAAAAAATATTTCCTGAATCTGCTGCAGATGAAAGAGTGTTTATATTTCTCTCAGATGCTGCTCCCTATATGATCAAGGCAGACAAAGTTCTCCAAGTATTTTATCCAAATTTAATTCATGTGACGTGCTTTGCTCACGGAGTCCATCGACTCGCTGAAGAAGTACGATCCACGTTTGGAAATGTAAATAAACTAATTTCATCAGCAAAGAAAGTGTTTCTTAAGGCACCTGCCCGCAATAACGCCTATAAAGAAAAGCTGCCAAATGTATCTTTACCCCCCGAACCAGTGGTAACTTGATGGGGAACATGGATTGAAGCTGTACTATTTTACAATGAACATTTCGAGGCCATCAAAGGTGTAGTAAATCACTTCGATAGTGCAGAGGCTATGGCAGTTCG
>CM032446.1:105650456-105762956 GCA_019049505.1 Pachyrhynchus sulphureomaculatus | reverse complement strand
AGCAGGCTACATCCATCGACACTTTCCAAGAAATTACTTGTAGAACAGACTCAAGTCACTAACCGTTCTTCGATGTTCCAGCAAATCAGGGCCGCCGGTCAGTTCCGGGTCTCCAGTCAGACGAACAGCTCTTCTTTGAACAGAATCCAACAAATGCAGTGTGTGTTTGGGAGTGGTGCCCCATACATGGGAGCAGTATTCCATAGTTGGTCTAATTTGAACTTTGTAAAGAATTAACAGTTGTGGAGTGCAAAGCTTTCTGGTTCGAAATAATATTCCCAACTTTTGAGAAGCTCTCCTTGCTATGCCGGCAACATGTTCATCCCAGAACATATTTGCTCCCAAATTACCGCCCCACAAATTGAGTGACGATGCTAGGGGAATGGCGTGCCCCCACATGACTATGTCGGGTTCAGCAACGTTAACCTTTCTAGAAAAAACCACCACCACATGGTTACTGTCACCCCATGATAGAATTTCTTCCAGGTCTTTGTTAAGTTGAACGACCTCCTGCTGTCTGCGATATTGGCCTGAGTGGCGGATGTCCGAGCGTTCAAAGTGAATGAAGAGATAAGCGTACTGTGATCTGCAAAACTGTAGATTAGTAGGAGACAGTATGGAGCCTTGGGGCACACCGGCGTTGATAGTGAAGGTATTAGAAAGAAATCCGTCGACCGCCACTGGTAAAGAACGCTCTCTGAGGAAATATGAGAGCTGCAAGCAGAACTTTTCAGACACACCATAAGAGCGAAGCTTAGCCAACCGTCCATCGTGCCACGCACGGTCGAATGCCTTGGATATGTCAAAAGCAACCGCTCGAGATTCTCCAAAATGTGCAATTGCGTTGTTCCAAACATGTGTTACATAAGTCAGATCTCCTGTTGATCTATGTTTACGGAAGCCATATTGGTGATCGCTAATAATGTTGAATCCTTCAAGATATTTTAGAAGATGCTGACTGATAACCTTTTCAATGACTTTCGATATTATTGAAAGTAGTGCGACTGGTCGGTAGTTACTTGGCCAGGTCTTTTTGCCTTTTTTAGGTATCGGCTGAACTGTGGCACATTTCCAGCAGGAAGGAAATATTCCCTTGCTACAGGATAGGTTGAAAAGTCTACAGAAAACTGTTGTTAGTTCCCACGCACAGTTTTTAAGAACTATGGCAAGTGTTCCGTCAGCGCCTTTTTGGTGTCTAGCATCATTAAAATACGCTTTATAATACGCTGTCTGAAGACAACATCGGGCATCCTTGACTGAAATATGGGAATAGCAGTTTGTGTTTTTCCTTGGAAATCGACCGTAGAATGTGAAGCAAAGAGTTCAGCCGACAAGTTCGCTTTCTCAGCAGGTGTCGTTGCAATAGAATTATCTGGCCATGTGAGTGGTGGTATGGTGGATTTGGTGAAATTTGGATTTACTGCCTTAGCGACTGCCCAAAAGGACCTGGAATTGTTGAGACAAGCAAGAAGTTTGTTTCTAATTTGTTGATTCTGTGCCTCCTTGGTTTCGTCGATAATTCCTTTGCATCTGTTCCGGGCACGAACAAAGGTGTTACGATTTATAGTGTTAGGATTTTCACGTCATTGTCGGTAGGCAAGATGTTTAGAAGCAACAGCTTCTTTGCATTTTCGGTCAAACCAAGGCTTGCCGTTGGAGGAGCATTTCTTCGAAAAAGGAATGTAAGCTTCCATACCAGCCAAAATAACATCGGAGACTTCCCTGGCGCAGTCAGATGGGTTGTCGGATCGAAAACAAATGTCTATCCAAGGGAAAGTTCGAAAATATTCCATGAGATCTTCCCATTTAGCAGATTTTTTAGTGACAACAACGGCCTAGGCGCCTCTCTGTCACTGATTGGTAGGATACTCGATGTCAAAAGCAGTTTATGGTCGGAAGAACCTAACGGCGGATTTACGGTGACCGTGTAAATCTCCGGATTGGTGGTTAAAAACAGATTAAGAAGACGGCGAACTCCCCGTCTCGATCAGGGATCCGTGTTGGTTCGTCAATAAGCTGAGTTAAGCTACAAATGATTGAGAATGATTTAGCTTAAATATATATATATATATATATATATATATATATATATATATATATATATATATATATATATATATATATATATATATATATATATATATATATATATATATATATATATATATATATATATATATATATATATATACGTATATATATATATATATATATATATATATATATATATATATATATATATATATATATATATATATATCAGTGTGTTTTTGCCGGTTTCACTAAGAAATGGCACCAGCGAACATTACGCAGTGTATGAATTTGATAGATACGTCAGTTTGTTCGTCTGACATTAACTTAACTAACATACACAAGTTGAGTCCGCCAAACACTAGCGTCTGTATTGTATCGTTCAGTGATCATGTTGACTTTTGTGCCTGAAAAAGAATATTTGCGGCACGCATTGCTTTTCTTATTTAATCAAAAGAAAAATGCTGTGGAAAGTCATCGTTTGCTGGTAGAAACATATGATGAAGACGCTCCATCGATTAGAACATGTGAGACATGGTTTCAACAAATTGCTTCAGCAAGAAGACCATGCTTTGTGTCTGGTGGGACCAGAGCGGTATTGCGTATTATGAACCTTCAACTGGCGAAACCATTAATGCACAACACTATCGCCAACAAATGATTAATTTAAATCACTCATTGATCGAAAGACGACCGGAATGGGCCAGAAGACGTGGCAAAGTGATTTTGTTACAGGACGATGCGTCGTCTCACACAGCAAAACCAGTGAAAGACGCCTTGAAATCGCTTGCATGGGACATCCTTCCACACCCGCCGTACTCTCCCGACCTGGTGCCATCTGACTATCACCTCTTCGCATCAATGGGGCACGCGCTTGCAGAGCAGCACTTCAGCAATTTCGAGGAAATTGGAAAATGGTTCGACGAATGGGTTGCCGTAAAAGACAAGCAGTTTTTCTGGCATGGTATTCATAATTTACTTGAAAGATGGGCGAAGTGTGTAGAAGCCAATGGCCAATATCTTGAATAAATAAAAAATGAATTTCCCTTGAAAATTACGTGTTTTCTTTACCACAAAAACCGGCAAAATATGTATATATATATATATATATATATATATATATATATATATATATATATATATATATATATATATATATATATATATATATATATATATACAGGGTTACAGGGAGGAAAGTCGTCCTAGATAATTAAGGACGTTATAGTTTAGGTCATTTCTGACCGATTTGATTCTATGACATGATGTCCTAAACTTAACCGTTTTCGAGATATTGAAGTTTAAAAATTTTGTAAAAAAAAACATGTTTTTTTTGGCTTTTATATCGATTTTTTTTATTAGAGGTTCTCGAGTGCGATTTATTGGTTATTTTTAGTTAGTCTGTATGTCAAGTATCAAAAATCATCAAAAAAATTTGAACTAGTTACTAACAGTTTCAAATGGCGGCTTGTTAATGTTTCTAAATTACGAATTTTTACCAAGTGTTTCCTACTTTAAATCAATAAAGAGAAAAAAAAATGTATGGAAGTTATTCTGCAAATTATTTTAAAAACTTTTTTAGCTATCTAAAACAGTATAATATCTGCTGGATCTGTTGAAAATTCTAAGAAAATGAGATTTCAATAGGCCCAAATGTAGAGTAACATAATAATAGAATTTAGATACTACCAATTACCGGTTTACTACATGCACCTTCAAACAATAAAAAGGGTTGGGTAAGCATTTTTTCCGGTCGGGGTATTCTCTGTGCGAGTCACATTTTCTGTTCACTAAACATTATTGAATGATTTTTAGTCCGCTCATGCGGTTCGTCCGTGGTAGATGTGCTATACCGTGCTTTTCAAAAATATCTATGTTTCATTTTCGACTGTGTGAATTGGCTCGTAACTGGATTTTGATCTCTGCTTGTGAATATGGCAACATATACCAACGAGGAATATGCTGACATCCTAATGTGTTACGGATTTTGCGAAGGAGTGTCGTCGCGTGCACGTGATGAATACATACTGCGATATCCTACGCGTCGTGTACCTGATGTTAGCGTATTTGATGGAACTTATCGAAGACTACGAGAAGCTGGTTCCGTACAAAGACGGCAGACTGACATGGGACGACCACGTATCTTTGACGAAGACGAAGAAAACGAAATACGACGTCTCTTTGAGGTGGACCCAACCACATCTACAAATGTTGTCGCACAACAGCTTGGTATTTCACAGTGGAAGGTATGGTTTGTAATGCATACTGTTGGGCAACACCCTTACCGCTATACGCCCGTGCAAGTCATTGAAGAAGGGGATCCTTTGCAATGATTAGAATTCTGCAGATTTATGCTCAATACCGATGTCGAAGATGCATCTTTTTTTAAGAAAATACTATGGACTGACGAGTCGAAATTCGACAAAGACGGTCTTACAAACTACCACAACGCCCACTATTGGGCTTCTAAAGAGGAAGGCAACCCAAACAAAAAAAGAACGAAAGGATCACAAACAAGATTCAGCTTAAATGTGTGGATGGGTATAATTTCAAATTATTTGGTTGGGCCATTCTTCCTGCCAGATAATTTGAATGGCGAGGAATACGACAATTTTTTGCGGAACGATTTACCTAATTTGATGGAAGACCTACCTATTGGTTTGAGACAAAACATGTACTTTCAACACGATGGCTGCCCAGCTCACTACAGAGGAAGTGTTCGTGCATGGCTCAATGACAATTATCCCAACAAATGGATTGGAAGAGGCGGACCCATACCTTGCGAGAAGTCCAGACCTAACACCGATGGATTTTTATGTGTGGGGTCACATGAAAAGTCTCGTATACGACCAGATGACTCCTATCGAAAACGTGGATGTCCTAAGACAAAAAATAATTGATGCGGCTGACGAAATGAGGCGGCACCTCACAACCAGCGTTGTGAAAAGTAATTTAAGAAAAAGAATGAGAATTTGTGTTAGAAATAGGGGCGACCATATAGAACATGAATTATAATTAATAAAAAAATATTAAACTGCAAGGTTTTTTGTTTTATTTGTGTATTTTTCGTATTTTCACCTAGAACTAAAAATTTACCTTTTGCTACCCGAGCCCGCTTTAGGTGTCATTCTGTGTACAGTTTTCCTATTAAACTCCTAGTATTATACCTTTTTGATAGCTAAAAAGACGTAAAAGTTTTTAAAATAATTTGCAGAATAACTTCCATACATTTTTTTTCTCTTTATTGATTTAAAGTAGGAAACACTTGGTAAAAATTCGTAATTTAGAAACATTAACAATCCGCCATTTGAAACTGTTAGTAACTAGTTCAATTTTTTTTGATGATTTTTGATACTTGATATACAGACTAACTAAAAATAACCAAAAAATCGCACTCGAGAACCCCTAATAAAAAAAAATCGATATAAAAGCAAAAAAAACATGTTTTTTTTAGAAAATCTTTAAACTTCAATTTAAACTTCAATATCTCGAAAACGGTTAAGTTTAGGACATCATGTCATAGAGTCAGATCGGTCAGAAACGACCTAAACTATAACGTCCTTAATTATCTAGGACGACTTTCCCTGTATTATATATATATATATATATATATATATATATATATATATATATATATATATATATATATATATATATATATATATATATATATATATATATATATATTATATATATATATATATATATATATATATATATATTATATATATATATATATATATATATATATATATATATATATATATATATATATATATATATATATTATATACATACATTTAATAATAATAATTTTTATCTTTATTGTCTAACAGAATACATCCATTTATTAATACGATATAATATGTAGAATGCCATAAGAAAATAACAACATTAAGCAAAGTACAAAAAAAAAAAAAAAACTTATTTGCAGATTTTGCAATAATCTATTTCTTAAGACGTTGGTGCAGTGGGATGAAGATAGTCCGCACAGATCAATGTCCTTGCAGGTTTTATTTAAAATATCCGTATACCAATATAGTACTGTTCTAATTAAGCAATTCAAGCCTTCCAGATATCCTTCTGTTACTTTGTCCTATATAGGGCGTATTACAATTGCTACATAAAATGCTCTGGTTTTAAAATAAAAATAAAGCTGGGAAACCAAAGCATACATCGCATTCTATATGCCAATTACAATGAAGCCTACATAAAGCAAACCAATAGAAGGGTACCTGCAAAACTATAGGAACATAAACTTAGGATCCTCAACATCAGCTCTCTGCTAACACCAGCTCTCTTCTAACACCAGCTCTTTTCTAACAGCAGCTAGCTATAGGCCACAAAATTAATTTTAACATTTATAAACCAGTAGCCTCCGTATAAAACTATAAAATAAAAATTTTTCAAGAAGCCATCGAAATTACGGAGAATAGAACCTTAAATAAAATAGATGTGCCCTAAACCTCCCATCGTCATGGAAATGCATAGTAACACAAAGCACCAAAATATGACCTACCAAGCACCTCAATGAGCTATATATATATATATATATATATATATATATATATATATATATATATATATATATATATATATACATATATACATATATTATATATATGTACGACTAGCGATGGAACAATTATTCAAATTATTTATTTCTCTATAAATTTATTTCACCTTTCTAAATTTGAGGAAGGATATTACTTGAATATGCGACAATAAGCTTAAAAGCACTTAGCCTCTAGGACGATACGCAGAAGTCGTAACAACTTGCCCCAAGTTTTCCGACATTACCTTAAATTTCGTAAAGAATATAACAGTTTTTTTATTGCTTTAAAGATACCTGAAATAATAAAACCTTCCTATTTACAACGTACTCAGAAAAACAATGTACAAAAAAATAGGCATGAAAATTGTAAGAGAAAAAAATATTAAGCTGTGCAATTGAGCGGAGAAGTGCTATAATGCTTGAGAGTTCGCTGCCGTTTTATTTTCGAGCCCAAATAAGCATTAACGTAGACTCGTCGACTAAGTAGAAAGAGTTTTATGAAGCGTTGCGAAGAAGTTAGTAGATTCAGACCTACTATAATTTTATTATACTTTATTTGCGGTAAAAATCATGACCTTGCGCTGCGCGCCATACCTCCAATCTTATAGACGCAAAGCTTTGTAACATTGATATTTGAAAGATATACAACTAGTCATCAGGACTTCTATTTATCACTTTATGAGAGGTACATATTACTGCATTAAAACGAAGTAACACCTACAATAATACCACCATAATTTTTTTCAATTGATAAATTGTACATTTTCATGTACAGTGGGGGCGATCGCATTACCGACGTAAGATTTATATTAAAACTACATTTACGTCACTTCAGTTTGGTCTTAACCTCATTGTTTGGAGCTTTTACTCACTTCTTCTTCCACATTCATTTTGAAAGAAAACTAAGATTTATACAAAAAATTTTTGTAGCTTAAACACCCTTAGTCTTCTGGACATTTACCTCGAATGTTTCTATCAAATATAAATGCTTCTCTACTACAGTTAAGAAAAATAAGCACTTCTGTTTATTCCTCAGTACAAAGACTTTACAACTTTTAGGAGAACTAATCCACAATTATCCAGAGATCTCTCTACTGGAGAATAGGAGCCCTGATCTATTATATCTTGTTCTTAAGTCCTATTCGTTAGCAAAGGTTGTCTAAGTGTCAGGGACACTTTTTCATTACCCGTGGCTCAAACGGTCTAAAATGTCTTTTCATCAATAGGACCGAGTATCGAAGTTACAATTTTAAAGGGGACAGGTAAAATTTTAGAATGGACGGTCTATTTAAAATAATGTTGAAAAATGAGGCAATCTACATTTACAGACATATTTTATTTTTAATTGCCCAACAAATGAAAGAATTGATCGTAATATGGATGTAGTTATAGAATAATGATGGATCAAGAACAAAATATTTTGATGGTGTTTAGGGAAACTAGTAAAGGACGTTTACTTACTGCCAATAATCGGCATATAAATTTGGCCTGCCATATTGTTAGATGTTGAATAGGCGTAATATGCAATGTAATTCCAAACTACCAGACCAAAATCTTCACTACCATAAATTAATTTAATTATTCTATATTTTATTCTTATGTTTTACCAAATTTGAAGGTAAACTATTATACAAGTATGTATATAACATCTGTGAAGAATGTATAGAAATGCTGAAACTATCATCGTCATTAAATCAAAGTGTATCATAAATGATATTACTATCATCTGCGTCATAATTACCTAGATTTAAGTCAGACAATAACGTAAAAACAAAATGAAATAAAAATGTGCAACTTCACTAATCTAGTATCCTTTATCTGCTAAAAGTTGCCTACAGGAGTACAGACACAGCTAGTGGAAATCAGGAAGCTCCCTTCTAAATTACTTTGTTGCTCCATCCAACAAACCGATTCTTTTTTACTGAAGACGAGTACAATGATAATATGTTATTTTTGGTATGTTATGTATGTAATTATATAGTTAAAAACTTCTAAAACCTAAAGAATATATTTAGTGACGTCAGTATTGGCTAAACTTAAGATGACATATTAGGATTACAAGAACCGGTCAAGTGCAAATTGAACTTGCACAATTAGTGTTTCGTACATTAATTGCTTTTAAAATAAAAAATTTTGTTACGATGGTATAAAATGATCATTGACTTCACAAAATACACCCCAAATGAGTTTTCAACAAAGTTTGTTTCCAATCTTTACTGGAAACTGATAAGGTAAGGTACATCCCGTGGAAAATATTCCAGAATTTTTTTTAAATTTTTTGATCAGAACTTTTCGAGATAAGGTGGGGGACAGCGTTTTTTTCGCGATTTTTTAAAAATAATACTGAAAAAAGTGTGCGTAAGTATTATATTATATATATATATATATATATATATATATATATATATATATATATATATATTTACTTGTGTTTTCACAAGCTTTCATATGACACCACACTCGATGACCTAGTAAAAAATTTTTTTTTCACTTCCGATTTCACCCCCCCCCAAAACTAACCCCTTAAGTCAAAATTTAACTTTCAAAACTACATAGCTCTGATGAGGCCATCAATTCCTATATTAGTATCAAATTTCAACTTTCTATGTGAAATAGTTTCGGAGAAAATCGGGTGTGACAGACGGACAGACAGACACCGAAGTGATCTTATAAGTGTTCCGTACGGAACACTAAAAACAAAAATGGAGTCAGTGTAAAGCGTTATTTTGAATGATTGACTAATATTCATACATCATTATTTCAGAAATTATTGATATCTGATATACAGAAAATGCTAAATGAAATTTGTTTAGGATTGTCCGGAGAATTTAATAAAACGCTATATAACCAGTAATGATTAAAAATTAGTCTTTTCTATTTTTTTTTTAATTACGCTACTATTCCATATTTCTTTTTGTTACTTAAATTATGTTAATTATGGCGCAAATGATAGTAACATCGTTTATAAAACACTTTGATTTGATGTCGATAATAGTTCCCGCATTTCTGTATATTCTTCAGAAATGTTATATACATACTTTATTAATAGTTACCTACCCTAAATCTGGTAAAACATAAAAATTAAATATAGAATATATATATATATATATATATATATATATATATATATATATATATATATATATATATATAACACATGGGCTGAAAAGTCCCGGGCCTAACAATGAAAACACGGTTTTTTTGGTTCAAAATTAGCTTTATTCATCAACGTAATCTCCATCAAGAGCAACGCAATCATTTCCAGCGCCGCTCTAACATTTCAATACCACTTTTGTAGAACGATTTATCTTTTGCCTCAAAATAGGCCTCAGTTTCAGCGATAACCTCTTCATTCGTGCGAAATTTCTTACCGGCGAGCATTTTTTTCAGGTCTGCGAACAGCCAGTAGTCGCTGGGAGCCAAATCTGGCGAATACGGTGGATGTGGGAGCAATTCGAAGTTCAATTCATGTAGTTTTGCCATTGTTTTGATTGACTTGTGACACGGTGCGTTGTCTTGATGAAACAAAATTTTTTTCTTTGCCATATGCGGTCGTTTCTTTGCAATTTCGGCCTTCAAACGCTCCAATAACGCTATATAATATTCACTGTTGATGGTATTTCCTTTCTCAAGATAGTCGATGAATATTACACCACGCACATCCCAAAATACCGAGGCCATAACCTTTCCAGCCGATTGTTGTGCTTTCGGGCGCTTTGGACGAGGTTCACCAGTTGCTGTCCACTCAGATGACGATCGTTTTGATTCCGGAGTGAAGTGATGGATCCATGTTTCATCCATTAAACATGGCCAAACACTGCTCATAATCATCAACACGTTCTTGTTTTTGATCAACAGTGAGCAAACGCGGCACCCACTTTGAACAGAGCTTTCTCATAGTCAAATGCTCATGCAATATAAAGCCAACACGTTCTTTTGATATCTTTACGATGTCAGCTAACTCACGCAACTTCACTTTTCGATCATTCAAAACGATTTTATGGATTTTTTTTTATGTTTTCTGGTGTTACCGCCTCATTTGGACGTCCACTGCGTTCTGCATCATCGGTGTCTCTACGACCACGTTTGAAGTCAGCAAACCAACGTTTTATTGTTGTTTCTGATGGAGCGGAGTCCCCATAACACTTTTCAAGCCATTGCTTCGCTTGAACCGTATTTTTTTCCCATCAAGAAGCAGTGTAAAATTAAAACACGAAATTGTTTTTGATCCATTGTTTTGAAAATAACAAAAGTAGCGTCACTCTTAGCACAATAACTCACAAACTAATGAATAGAATATCATGAAATTTTAACAGCTGTCTTTTGAAGGTTAGTATTAACTGAAAAAAAGGTGACTGCAATAAAACTAGCGCCATCTATGTGTTAGGCCCGGGACTTTTCAGCCCATGTGTTATATAATATATATATATATATATATATATATATATATATATATATATATATATATATATATATACATATACATATGTAAGTTATGTTGATAAATTAGTTAACGAGATCTAGGAGGAAAAGTCAATGATGAACTTAATACAATTAAAGTAATAACAATTGAATTCTATCGTAAATAAAAACCACTTATTCCAATTAACCTATGTGAAGCCCCTTTCTAGAAAGCATGGAGTGAATTCTTAAACTCCCATTTTTTTATTACATAACATTATCAATCTATTGTTATTCAGAGATTTGTTTGAAATACTCGTGATCTTTTTTTGCTACAACCCAACTTTTAGTTTTTCATTTTGTAATATTTTCTGTTCAAACATACAGCTGTTTTCTTTATGTTTACAGCACATGTTGCTAAAAAATATAAATAGTCTACACTTATTTAAAGAATGTTTACAAAGTTAATTTTGTAAGAATAGTCCTACTATTCATTTTAACTTCATCAGAAATTTTACTCAGGACGAAGGAATTTTACTCACCAGGAAATTTACTCGAATGGATCTGATATTTAAAAATATTAGTTCCGGTTGAGTAATCTGTATAGAATACTGAGGAGAATAACCTTCGGTCCTTATTTACACTATTTTTACATTTTATAATTTCAATACTTTCGTCTAACGATTTCCTATGACATACATTTTTTTTCTATTATCCTTAAGTTATCTAATATTTCTGTATGAATTTTTCTGATCTTCTTCTTCTTCAGCTTATTGTATCCATCGTCGGATAAAAACCTCCCTCAACTGCTGACATTGTTCTCTATCCTGTGTTCTCCTCATTCAGTCATGCCAAATTAATCTTTTTATGACATCTAACCATCTAGCTTGTGGTTTTTCCCTGCTTATTTGCTCGTGGTCTCCATTCTATAACTTTGCATGTCCACCGATTATATTTCATCTTTTCAATGCGCTTTGCCCAGTTTGACTTTAATATACATACCGTTTCTATTAGATCTGTTAAAATGGATCTTCATCTTATTTCTGTGTTTGGTATTCAATTATTAAGCTTAATATTTCGAATTCTTCTCTCCATGGCTCGTTGGATCACTTGTAATTGACGGATTACAGTTTTCTTCAATGTCCATGTTTCTGTTCCATACGTAAAGACTGGGTAAACATATTGGTCAAAAACCTGTGCTTTAAACGTGTTTGGCACATCGGATTTAAAAATTCCTTGTGGTCTTCCAAACGCCCATCCGGACATGGATACTCTTCTCTGCAGTTCTGCTGTCAAGTTGTTTTTTAACAATTCAAATTTTTGGACCCAGGCATATGTAACTATCAACTTTCTCTATTTATGTATTTTCTAATATTATTATATCTTAGTTTTGTTCTATGTCGTTAGTTAAGTAT
Organism: Pachyrhynchus sulphureomaculatus; assembly: GCA_019049505.1. Lineage (NCBI taxonomy): Eukaryota > Metazoa > Arthropoda > Insecta > Coleoptera > Curculionidae > Pachyrhynchus > Pachyrhynchus sulphureomaculatus. Next base: position 105,750,554 of record CM032446.1, on the reverse strand, counting down.
TTCGTTTTGTTCATATTTATTTTCAGACCTCTCTTTTTTGATTTTTCATTCAATTCTTCCAGCATTCTTCGCAGTTCTTATTTGTCTCTAGCTATCAAGGTTACATCATGGGCAAATCTCCGATGTATTAGTTTTTCGTCATCTATAGTTATTCTTCTAATGTATCAGTCGAGCGTTTTAAGCATATCTTCCAAGGCCAAGGTGAGTAGTTCAGGAGAGATTGAGTCCTTCCTGTCTTACTCCACGCTAAGTTTTTATTTTATTCGTTTTTTCTAGGGTTCTTACTTGTGTTGTTGCTTTTGTATATATGTATACTTAATGATGTTTGTTTATCGGTTATCAAGTTTGCAATTACTTAAAGCGTTTAGGATTCCCCATATTTCTATTGAGTCAAAAGTCTTTTCATAGTCCACCATTGAGGCCCAAAGTGTTGTGTTATATTCGCTTGCCTTTTCTGCCAGTGTTTTCATAGTTTGCCTGTTCTCGAGGCTGTTAACTATCTAGTTTGTTATTCCATGTGTAACGATTATTGTAAACAATGTGTATTATACCGATAACAAGCTTATATGTCGATAATTTTCTAGTTTATACTTATTACCTTTCTGGAAAATAAGTACTATTATGACATTTAGCCAGGCAGTTGGGATTTTTAACTCGATTAGACACTTTTTATATATTCTTTGAAGATGTGCATTAACAGATTCACCTTCGCATTTTATCAGTTTTACAATTATTTTATCCTCTCTTAGAGCCTTCTTATTAGACATGCTCTTTAGGGAATTTTTATTTCTGCAGCTATGATTGCCGGAATATCCTCAGAGCCCACATTTCTAACTATTATTCTATCTTCTTTTTCTTTGCATGGAGGTGGTGTTTTTCTTGATTCAAAGGGGGTTTATTGTTAGTAATGACATGATCGATTTAATTTCTTACATTTTCATCCTACAGGTCCATCTTCTTAAAGAATGTGTTCATTAGATATAGCTTATTTTCGTTGACATAATTTACTAATAGTTTTCCTATACTGTTTCTTGTTCCCAGTCCAAACGGAGCTACTTCTAGTTCATAAGAGTTTTCTGGTATACTCACTTTTGAGTTGAGATCTCCCATTATTATTGTGATTTTTTTTTTTGTTTCTGTTCATCGTTTCATTAATGTTTTCTATTCTACCATATTTTAAATTAGCTAAATGTTTTTTTAATCTTATTTTGAATCGACTGTCTTGGTTACCCAATATATCTATCCCTCAGAGCTCTCTGTAGGGGTTACTCGACCGGAACTAATACTCGGTGTGCAATTAGTCGGCCCTACTCGAGTAAATCGCAATATATATAGTCTAGTTTTTACTCCTAAATTTAGTCAACCATCACTCGTAATGATGCTAACATGGTTAGCAAAACGTCCGTCGAGTGTAAAAATATTCTGTTGTGTGAGCAATTTTCAGACGGATATTTAATGATTTTAAAAAGCTTTGAACAATTAAGTTGTCAGCAAGTCAAAATGACGTAATGCCGGGTTTTGACTTATTAGGCATTTTTATTTCTCTTAGTTAGTCTTTCTTTATGACTAGAAATTAGTTACTTGTAATCAAAAAAGTTCCTTTTTTATTATTCAACATTAAATTTTTGAATAAAATTTGAAATTTCCCTTTTATTATTTCTTATCACAAAATTAAATTGATCTGATCTTGCATTCACTTCTAAAACGAATACTGGAAATAATTTACACCCATTGAAAAATGACAAGACTCTCTGCAAAATGGAAATAAATTAGTTTCGGTTTGGTTAGGAGCTCTAAATGAAAATTAGCTCTGGGGATTTTAAAATTCTAACAGTGGAAAAATTTATGTGACACTGTCGTCAGTTAGCACAAAAAAAAAACGTTATAATTTATTGTGTAAAAAGTTGTTGAAGTCATATATGGAATTGCGAAAAATACAAGCACACTGCTAAGATTTGGGTATTGTTTTTATTAGATAATATTATGCAACATGAAAAATCTAACTACCCTGGAATAATAGACTTTGTTTTCAGGTAGTAATTCTGACAAAATGATTTGTAATAATTATTGTTTATAATTGTTATAATCGATAAATCCAGTCGCTAAGCGAATAATGAATTTAATTACCCTCCATATTAACTATTACATAATTGGACAATCTGATTAGCAGTCTATCTAAAACAGTAATTTAGGCAATTAGTGATTGTTTACATTTGACATCTCTCCATTATAGTCTTGGCAATTATCTAAGCTAACTTTAACAGTAAATTCTTGTAAATATGGCTTAAAATTCTAAATGAGTACAGTTAGTACAAATACATTGTATAAATAAACATGTGAGCATTAGAATGAGTTACTTTTTCACAGTCCTGATTCAGCTGGATCGTTCCACCATTTAACCACCTCCAGCATCCTTCAAAGAGTTTCATTGTTACCTTTATGGTAGTTATCCAACCAAATTGACAAAACATTTTTGTTTTTAGGAGTTTACCGTCTTTGTAATTAAATTACTATGTATTTGAGACAATAATTTAACTTAACCGAGGTACATAAGAAGTTTTAAAATACAGTCACCATCAATAGAATTAACTTAAATTTAGTTTTACATTTTTTCCATTAAAGTTGTAAAAAAAGCGATTATGTGAAGAATAAATTTCGTGGAACAACATAATATTTTACTTTTAGATTTCGAGCGTCTTAAACAGAGCACAGATATGGTTACTTAATTTTCCTTTTTTCCTAAAATCACTTAGACTCTAGTAACTGCGAAATAAATTTAGTATAGTCGAGTTTGCTTATTTTTCTTTCATTTTCAAACCCTGTATTGTATCTTAAAGAATATATTTTTCTTTGATTTTGAAAGATAAAGAGTTTTCAAAAATAGTAAAAATTTTCTGAATATTTACAAACAAGAATGATTGATAAGTGGATGGATTATTTGCTGGTTGCCTGATAGAAGCGCGATCAATGCTATTCTAATCACAATAAGTAACTCCATTATATACATGGGGTGTTTAAAACACGTAGGCTAAAAAGTTTTTAGTCTGACACATCGATGTCGCCCTTTTCAAAAAATCCATAAGATTTTTAGGAAGTACCAACCTTCAAACAATATATGTCAAAATTTTATGACATTTCGATGATTAGTTTACAAGTTACAATGGTTTAAGTTACGCTACTTTTTGATATTTTCAAAACAATGGAAAAAATCGAATTTAGTGTATTGATTAAACACTATTTTTTGATGGGAAAAAATACCGTTCGAGCAAAGCAATGACTTGATAAGTGTTATGGGGACTCTGCCCCTGGAAAATTACTCATCATTTACTGGTATGCTAAATGTAAACGCGGTCGTACAGATACAAATGATGCTGAATGTTCTGGATGTCCAAATGAGGTGGTTACACCGGAAAACATAAATAAAAATCCACAATTCAACTGAGGAGACAGCAGCCGGTGAAAGCCACCCGAAGCGACCAAAGACACAACAGTCGGCTAGAAAAGTTTTGGCCTCTGTATTTTGGGATGCGCATGGAATAATTTTTTATCGACTATACTGAGAAAGGAAAAAACATCAATAGCGAATATTATATAAAGTTGTTAATGCGTTTTAAGGCAGAAATCGCAGAGAAACGGCCCCAAATGAACAAGAAAAAAGTACTCTTTCATCAAGACAATGCAACGTGTCACAAATCAATGGTTACGATGGCAAAATTGCATGAATTGAAGTTCGAATTGCTTCCTCATCCAGCATATTCTCCAAGTTTGGCCCCCAGTGACTATTATCTATTCGCAAACACCAAAAAAATGTTCGCGGGAAATAAATTAGGCTCCAGTGAAGAAGTTATCACCGAAACTGAAGCCTGTTTTGAGGGCAAAGACAAATCCTTCTACAAGAAAAGTATAGAAGTGTTAGAAAAACGTTGAACTGATTGTATCGCTCTTGAAGGAGATTATATTGATGAATAAATGCATGCAAATTCATTGTTAGACGAGCGGATTGAAACCCGGAATTTTAATGTACTACATTCCACCATCCATATATATATATATATATATATATATATATATATATATATATATATATATATATATATATATATATATATACATATATACGAGGCTGGTTTGAAAAGTCCGTGCAAAAATAAAAACTACTTATGTGTTTCGGGTAAACCTTTTTTATTTTTCGACATAGTCTCCTTTTAGGCTTATACACTTCGTCCAACGATGTTCTAGTTTGTTAATCCCTTCCGAATAATAGGATTTGTCCAAGTCTGCAAAATATCCATTAGTGTCTGCAATCACCTCTTCGTTTGAATAAAATCTTTGTCCCGCCAGCCATTTCTTCAAATTGGGGAACAAATAGTAGTCCGAGGGAGCCAAGTCTGGAGAATAGGGCGGATGTGAAACGAGTTGGAATCCTATTTCCATTAATTTTGAGACCACAACTGCTGAGGTGTGTGCTGGTGCGTTGTCGTGATGGAAAAGGACTTTCTTGTGGGCCAATCGCGGGCATTTTTCTTGCAGCTCGGTTTTCAAACGGTCCAATAACGATGAATAATATTCACCTGTAATAGTTTTAAAACCCTTTTCCAGATAGTCGATGAGGATTATCCCTTGCGAATCCCAAAAGACAGTCGCCATAACCTTTCCGGCCGAAGGAACGGTCTTCGCCTTTTTTGGTGCAGATTCCCCCTTGTAACCCATTGTTTAGATTGTTTGTTTGGTCTCAGGAGTATAGTAATGTATCCATGTTTCATCAACAGTGACGAAACGACGAACGCTTAAAGTCCTCCGGATTCTTCTGGAACAGTTGCAAACCATCCTTGCAACACTTCACACACGATTCCGTTTTTGGTCAAGCGTGAGCAATCGCGACACCCATCTTGCGGATAGCTTTCTCATGTCCAAATGTTTATGCAAAATATTATGTACCCCGTTCAGTCGAGATGCCCACAGCACTAGCAATCTCACGCACCTTAACTCTTCTGTCTTCCATCACCATATCATGGATTTGATCAATGATTTCTGGAGTCGTAACCTCCACAGGCCGTCCAGAACGTTCAGCGTCACTTGTGCCCATATGGCCAGTCCGAAAATTTTGAAGCCACTTATAAACTGTTCTAATCGAAGGTGCAGAGTCACCATAATGTTTATCAAGCTTCTCTTTAGTCTCCTGAGGCGTTTTGCCTTTCATAAAGTAATGTTTAATCACCACACGAAATTCTTTTTCGTCCATTTCTTGAAAATCACTCGACTTCCTTGATTCATACAAATGCCAAACACAAAGAAATAGACCAATATGGCTGAAACTTGGTGTGCGTTCATTCAAGAGATGCTACTAACTAAACATGACCTCGATACGCGCCGGTGGTGCCATCTCTCGGACTTTGCACGGCCTTTTCAAACCAGCCTCGTATATATATATATATATATATATATATATATATATATATATATATATATACATATATATATATATATATATATATATATATATATATATATATATATATATATACACATACATACATATATATGTATGTATGTATATATATATATATATATATATATATATATATATATATATATATATATATATAAATATAAATATATATATCACGAATGGTGGAATGTAATACATTAAAATTCCGGGTTTCGATCCGTTTGTCTAACAATGAATTTGCACGACGTTTCGCCAAAATCTCATTTGGCATTTTCAAGTCCTCTTGCCGCTGCTGCTACTCGATACTGTAATCTTGCTGCTGCTACCAAATTATTTATAAATTTAATCCGTCTATGAACTGACATTGAAAAGAAAAAATTCCTGGGAATGCTCGATCAATGCCCCTTAACGGGTGATTTTTCAAAACAGAGAGAGTAAGGAAATTGACCCTCTGAAAGGAATCCTAGATAAAAATATATTTTCGTCTACAAAAATATTTAACGTTGATGAAAGTGGATAGTTTTAGGAGTAAAAAGGAAGAAGCAAATCTGCCCAATCACAAGCAGGAAATAGGGCTTGGGTTGTGTCAGTGTGCCTAGACAGTATGTGCCACCAATGCTTATATTCAAAAGAATGAGCCAAATTCCTGAATTGGGTAATGACACCCCTCCTGAGGGTGTTTTTACCAATCCAGCCACTGGCTGTATTAACTGAAACTTATTTGTAAAATGGATGAAACATTTTATAGATGTCTTAAAGCCAACCCCGAAAAATATAGTGTTACTTGTGCTTAGTGAAAATACAACACATTTGAAGGACCTGGAAGCGTTGAACATAGCAAAGGCTAATGTTACAACTGCCACGCGTTACTACTGACCGGCTTCTGCGATAGACGTGTCTTTTTTTAGTGTTCCGTATGGAACACTTATAAGATCACTTCGGTGTCTGTCTGTCTGTCTGTCTGTCTGTCTGTCTGTCTGTCTGTCTGTCACACCCGATTTTCTCCGAAACTATTTGACATAGAAAGGTGAAATTTGGTAACAATATAGGAATTGATGGCCTCATCAGAGCCATGTAGTTTTGAAAATAAAATTTTGACTTAAGGGGTTAGTTTTGGGGAATGAAGTCGGAAGTGAAAAAAAAATTTTTTTACTAGGTCATCGAGTGTGGTGTCAAATGAAAGCTTGTGAAAACACGAGTTAAAATATATATATATATAATATTATACTTGCGCGCACTTTCCTTTGTATTATTTTTAAAAATTCGCGAAAAAATCGCTGTCCCGGGCCTTATCTCGAAAAGTACTTATCAAAAAATTTCGAAAAAAATTCTGGAATATTCTCCACGGGTGTAGATTGAACGAAAAATATCACGAGTGCATTACCTTTAATAATTTATATGGTATATAAAAAAAACAAAAATTTCAAGGTCGTCAGATTTCAGTAAAGATTGGAAACAAACTTTGTTGAAAACTCATTTGGGGTGTGTTTTGTGAAGTCACTGATCATTTTATACCACCGTAACATAAATTTTGACTTAAGGGGTTCGTTTTGAGGGGTGAAATCGGAAAGTGAAAAAAATTTTTTTTTACTAGGTCATCGAGTGTGGTGTCAAATGAAAGCTTGTGAAAACACGAGTAAAAAATATATATATAATGTAATACTTGCGCACACTTTTTCTTCGTATTACTTTTTAAAAAATCGCTGTCTCCTACCTTATCTCGAAAAGTACTGATCAAAAAATTTTGAAAAAATTCTGGAATATTCTCCACGGGGTATAGATTGAACGAAAATTATCACGAGTGCATTAACTTTAATAATTTATTTGGTATATAAAAAAAAAACAAAATTTCAAGGTCACCAGTTTTCAGTAAAGATTGGGAAACAAACTTTGTTGAAAACTCATTTGGGGTGTGTTTTGTGAAGTCACTGATCATTTTATACCACCCTAACAAAAATTTTTATTTTAAAAACAATCAACGTACGGAACACTAATTGTGCAAGTTCAACTTGCACTTGACCGGTTTTTATTTAAACCTATGATCAGTTATTATATTCAAGTAACAGAAAAATGTTTTGAAGACAAATCCAGGCATCGTAATATCAAGTTGCAACTTTATATGCAGAAGCTTAACAAAGAGCTGCTACCATGGATGAGCGGATTTAAAGCGGCTGGACCCTTGGTCAAAAAACATCTTTCCCGAACATTTTCTTAAACAGCTGAAAGTATTAATTCGAATAAGAACAAACTAAAGTAATAAAGGCACATCGAGCTTAAAAGACGCTTCTGTTATTACCAATAATGAAAACAAGCAACCTGATATCTCCGAACAGATTGCCACATTTAAATATTAAACCGTCTACTTTTGGATTTAACGCTAAAGCTTTTAAAAACTTTTTAAATTTTTATGTCCAATACTACAAAAAATACTGTACGACTGTGGAAATTACATCAAGTCCTTACAAAAATATGTAATCTAAAATAAAACCAGCCAAGTGCAAGTCGGCTTTGCGCAATTAGTATTCCGTACGGTGATTGCTTTTGAAATAACAAACTTTGTTACGAAGGTATAAAATGATCAGTGACTTCACAGAACACATCCCAAATGAGCTTCGTTCAATCTATAACTTATGGAGAATATTCCAGAGTTTTTTCAAAATTTTTGATCAGTACTTTTCAAGATAGAGTGGTAGGATAGGGCTTTTTGGACCTTTTTTTTAAAAAATACTAAAAAGAAAAGTGTGCGCAAATAGTACATCATATATATATTTTTGAACTCGTGTTTTCACAGGCTTTAATTTGACACACCACTCGATGAATTAGTAAATTTTTTTACTCCACAAAAGGAACCTCTTAAGTCAAAAGTTAACTATCAAAACGACACGTCTCTGATTAGACTATCAATTCCTATATTTTTGCCACATTTCAACTTTTTATATCAAAGAGATTCTTCGGAGCAAATCAGGTTTGACAGATAGTCACACAGACGGACAGATGGATGGAACACTAAAAAGGTAGACATCAATAAAAAAAAAGAAAAGAAAATAATACCATTTACTTAACTCTCCACAAACCTAAAGTAAACACTTCCGCAGACACCTAAAAAAACCCTTTAAAACCGGCATGGGCGATGGTAATTTATTTGGGCGCGACGCACACTCGGATGAAGTACTACAATCTTGGACAAAATTCTATCGACCGTTTAATTTTCATCGTTTTATAAAAAATTTCTTTTTAAAATGCTCGTAATGAATGGTACTTTAGTTATGTTAGGTTGGGGTAATTGAAATGAGTTCATCGTAAGATAATTTTAAATTTAAATAATTACTAAATTAGAACATAACAGTAGAAAAAGGTGAGAACCAGCCAAAATTGGCCTGATTTTTCAGATTAGACCATTTCGGGTCAAGGTTTTTGTTACATTTTTGGTTCACATTCTTGAGATGATATGGGAATAGCTAAAAAATAGAATATATTCCTATATTCACTAGAAAAAACTTGAAAAATATTGACAAATGTCCAAATTTGGTCAATTTTTCAGGTCCGACCATTTTGAGCTTAGGTTTCTGGTAGAGTTGGTGAATTTAAACTTTAGATAATGGTCAAACATATTCACTAAACAATCTTGAAAAAGACGAAAAATAGCCAAAATTGTTAAATGCTTGAAAATCTTACACTCTTAAAAAGAAACGGTTACTTTATCGTAATCTGCGACATCAAAAACCTATTACAACGTTGGAAAATTTCAAGCGCAAGTAACGTACAGGATCAGTAACTGTCCAAATATCTATTTTATAGAAAATTTATAATTTTTTCATAAAAAAACCGGTTTTTATTAAAAAATAAATAAGAAAAATCAAAAAATTTGCAGGTACATTTTAAAGTATTCATTACAAGCATTAAAAACAAATTATTACAAAACGATGAACATTAAAATGCAAAGAGAATTTGGTCCAAATTAGTAGTACTTCTTCCGACTGTGCAGCGTTCAGCGTTAAAGCCGAAAAATATGACTTTAAAAATCAAAATGAATAAATTATAAATAAACTCATATTTTAAAGAGGACAGTCTAATAAATTAGCCTGTCCTCTTTAAATTTTTTTTTAAAGAGAACTTATTAAAAAAATATATTGAAATGCAAATTTCCAGTGTCAAAAAGTAACTAATTGAAAAGGTAACAATTTTTATAATATGTTTTAATTATTAAATTTGTTTGAAAAATACTGTAGTAACGATATAACCTTAAATTCTGGTACAAGCTGGTTTTTCTTTTATATTTTTTTCAAAGGACTGAATTAAAATATTATCCTAATTTTAATAACAATAGCCAAAGTGCCTTCATAAAAAAAACACACAAATAATTAAGGATAACCACCTGGATGTGACTGAAAGATTATCGGGTACATAAGAACTGATATACCAACTATACCACTAGAACGTTCGCAAGCTATGCAGTGGGTAAATGTACTAAAAAGCACACTATATCCACTGAAATCAAAAACTGTAAACCAACCTTGTCAATTTTACTGAGTATTAATAAAGCTTTTTTGAATTTGAATCTGAATATCTAGTTAAAACCCGCCGATATTTTGTAGTTATATGGTAAACCAGTGGCAGCGTAAAAAAATATTAATGACGTTATTTCTTTGGGGTCGATTTTTTCCTGTATTATTGAGATCTGCTCTTTAAGATGCAATCGGTGTTGCTACAATGAGGCGTCAGTTCCAATATATGCAATGAATTCCATAACACCCGGTATATATATATATATATATATATATATATATATATATATATATATACACTCAGCCGACACACGGAATTAAACCGCTGACCTCCTGATCAACAGCAGGCTCCTTACCCCACTGCGCCAATCGGTCCGGTTTTTGGGTATATATATATATATATATATATATATATATATATATATATATATATGTATATATATATATATATATATATATATATATATATATATATATAAAGTGATGCTATTTTTCTCTGAATCAATGGTAACAGCTGGTCACTATTTGGATGTTAAGATCTCTCAGAAACAGATGCATTTGTCCTATTAGCTGTCTAAGAAAATCTGAGCATCCGCCTCTATTCTTTTACGGCGTGCCGCATTGATAGTCCATGTTTCGGCTCCGTTGGTGGCTACAGGGAATATTAGTGAATTGACAAGCCTTTTTTTAGTCATTTTATTTATTCTGTGATCTTTTGATATTTTGCTTAGGTTTGTCATTGCAATTTAGGCCATCGCTATCCTTCTTTTAATTTCTTCTTCACAGCCCTTCCTGTCAGAAATTCTGACGCCTGAGTATATAATATCTGTCTTCAGTGGTATATCGTTGGTTTTGTTGAGAGGAGGCAAAATTTTAACTCGATCTACTATGAAAAGAGAACATCTCTCTCGATTTAGTGAAAGGCCGACGTTTGCGCTAACCCTCTCAATTCGATGCAGTAGTGCAACCATTTCTTCCTCGGAGCTAGTCATTATTGTAGTATCAACGGCGTGTCTTAAGTTCGAGAACTTCTTGCCTCCTACTGATACCCCTCTATTCCACTCTTCCGTCGCTTTGCGGATAATCCATTCACCATATATATGAAGAGTAGTGGAGACAGGATACAACCCTGCCTCACCCCCTTTCCGACTTGAAATCGCTTAGGCAGATTTTTCTCAACTCTAACATAAGCGATGTTGTTGCTGTATAATTTATGAATTAAGAAAACTGGGTGGTCTGGTGTCCCCATTTGTTCAAGAATTCTCCATAAGTGCTCCCATTGTACTGTGTCGAAGGCCTTTGTATAATCAAAAAACAGAACACGGCATTAACATTATATTGATACAACTTTTCTATCATTTGTCTCACATTGATTAAGTGTTCCCTTGTGCCTCTACCGGGTACAAAATATGTCTGTTCTTGGAGAATCTGAGACAAAAGAATTGGTTTCAATCGTTATTGGATGATGTGAAGCGTAACTTTGCTTGCGTTACATATAAGAGAGATAGTCCGGTAATTTTCGCAGACGTCTCGTGGGCCTTTCTTGTGAATCGATATATATATATATATATATATATATATATATATATATATATATATATATATATATATATATCGATTATGTCTATTCTTTAGGCCATTCACCTGTTGTCCACATCTTATTACAAATTTCGTGGATTAAGTTAACACCGGTCTCTCTTGTCGCTTACAGCATTTCGGCCATAATGCCATCCATCCCTGCGGATTTATTATTTTTGAGTTTTTTCATAGCTGATTCTACCTCACTCCTGAGAAGTGTTGGCTCTAAATTTCCCATATTCAGTTGTGTGCTACAGTTATTTGCACTTCCCATGAGAATTTGACAGTACTCACGCCATCTTTCGATCACTTCTGGCTTTGCTGTCAAAATTTGCCCAATGTGGCTTTTTAATGGTAGATTTTGGTGTATTCGCTAATTGTTTGACTTTTTTAAATAAATCTGTAGTTTCATGTTTTTGTGAGTGTCGTTCTATTTCTTGACAAGTTTTGGCTATATGTTTGTTTTTGTCTTGTGACATTTCGTGATTTCTTCAAAATATATATATATATATATATATATATATATATATATATATATATATATATATATATATATATATACATATATATATATATATATATATATATATATATATATATATATACATATATATATATATATATATTATATATATATATATATGTATATATATATATATATATATATATATATATATATATATATATATATATATATGTATATGTGATATCGTTTCGTGACAATACGGTTCCCCAGACAAATTCTGTTTCTACTGAAAAACTGACTATTATACAATGTATAATCCCATCGATTAGAATATTTGAAAACACACAAAGCACAGGACTTGTGTAATAAAACGATGAAATAAAAAAACTGGTTCACAAAAGTTGTAGCCTAAAATTCGTAGTATGGGATCCAGCAAAGAAACTTCAGTAACAATTGTTACGTAAAACTATACCAGGAGGAAGCATATAATAATAAAAACGGTAAAAAGAAAAAACCCTTATCGCCCTGGTAACTTTACTTTAAAGTAATCCCAAGGATCAGTCCTGGACACTACTAAAGATAAGTTTTCAATCCAGAACTGCAGGATGTGTAGTACGTATGGGCTTGACTCGATAAAAACAGGTCAATTTCAGCCACTGAAATCTCGTCATTTTACGAAATGTAATCGTAGAGTTTGGAATAAGTTAGTTCTTAGTGTGAGAATGTCAAATTTAACTTTTATTGTAAAACTGCTGTTTGCAAGTTTCTACCAATTTTTTTAAACATTTAAAGATAAAATGAGATTTAACATTGAAATTATTTAGAAATCAACATAGTTAGGTAACTGTGTGCAAGGGTTTTAAAGGAATAACATGAGACACAAAATATATTTTGCATTTTAATATAAAAATAAGCAATAACCATATTTTTAGTATTTTTAGTGTTCCGTAGGGAACACCTATAAGATCACTCGGTGTCTGTCCGTCTGTCCGTCCGTCCGTCTGTCACACCCAATTCTCTCCGAAACTATTTGCCATAGAAAGATGAAATTTGGTATTAATATAGAAATTGATGGCCTCATCAGAGTAGTTTTAAAAGTTAAATTTTGACTCAAGGGGTTGGTTTTGGTGGGTGAAATCGGAACTGAAAAAAAATTACCAGGTCATCGAATGAGGTGTCAAATGAAAGCTTGTAAAAACACGAGTTAAAAAAAATATATAATGTAATACATGAGCACACCGTTCTTTGTATTATTTTTAAATAATTTCGAAAAATCGCTGTCTCCTCCCTTATCTCAAAAAGTACTGATCAAAAAAACTTTGAAAAAATTCTGGATATTTTCCACAGGGTGTAGACTGAACGAAAATTATTACGATTGCATTATCTTTAATAATTCATCTGGTATATAAAAAAAACCAAAAATTTCAAGGTCATCAGTTTTCAGTAAAGATTGGAAGAAAACTTGAAAACTCATTTGGGGTGGGTTTTATGAAGTCATTGATCATTTTATACCAGCGTAACAAAAATATTTATTTTAAAAGCAATCAGCGTACGGAACAGTAATTGTGCAAGTTCGACTTGCACTTGACCGGTTATTCCTTTTTTTGATTATTTAGTCTTTCATACGGTAGTAAAAAAGAGAGCGTGATCTAATATCAATACATATAGAAAATAAATAAAACCTACCAATTACTCTAGCGAACATTCCCGTTTCCTTAATAAAGAAAGGTTGATTTTTCACTATATTTTTTACTATTTATAATATACTCGTAATATAATTTTTTACTAATATAATATAATTACTTTACTTCTGTTGTTATTATGTCGTATGTATGTGTTTATATGGCAACATTCTAACACAATTAAACATTTAGAAGAAGCATGTCTACTAGTTCATTAATATATTTTTTTAAAGTTTCATAAACTTCTTTAGAAAGATACATTATTTTAAATTAAACTAGAATTTGTTAATTAAATTATCTGACCTTAAGTGCCCCATGAACTCGAAGGCAAATTAGGATAGCTTCCTTAGTCATTTAAAAAATAACTAAAAATAGTATTAGATCTACAAAAAAAGACTCAATCACATACGAAATAGTATATATTGGATATTTGTAGTGAAAGTGTCTAATTTATTGTTAAGTAAGTGATAGATATTGGGTCAGACCATCCTTGTAGGAATATCCGAGGATGTTTGTTTCATATATGTATATATATATATATATATATATATATATATATATATATATATATATATATAAAGTTAATAATGCAACTTAGGTTGTTAACTATTCCTTCAAAATCATATTTGAACACAGATTTTCTTAATGTCGGGTATTCTAAACATAAAAATATTGTATTTAATCTCGCTGAAAAACAACAATTTCTTATTTGGAGCTCCTGAATCACTATTAGGTTCAGCATGATGCATTTTCGAATTCATAAATATCATGCGTTAGATAATGTTAATTTAAAAAATCGACTTTGGTAAGATTGGATAGGGTGTTATTACGCCCTTGGAATTACTTCAAGGCCAGAAAATAGCCGACTTTTTTTGCGTGATTTGTTTGTTTCATTCAACAAAGAATTACCTCCTTTAGACTATGTTAATGTGTGTTAATCAATAAGTGTGAATGTAACACCCTTTGTTGAATTTGTTATTTTGTCAACCATGAAAAATTCATATTTGCCAATATATTAAATAATTTCACAAATCTACCATAGAATACTTGTCGCTTTGGCGCTATAGAAAATGAAAAAAAAAAAAAAAAAAACGCGATTCAATACAAACTTGAATTTATTCTTTTATGTAAAATGTTGCGTCCCATAACTGTACCTGATCCAGATCAAGTGATAAATTTAAAAAATAACTGAAATAAATATACCCAGCTTTTCTCTATAAATCTTGTAACCTCTAAGGTATAAAATCGTCCTTTCTTATTGGACCACGAGCTACCGGAAAAAGGTGCGTGGGCAGTAGCAACTTGCCCCTTTGAGAGGTTCATCTGGCATAGAAACTGTTCACATTTCAGGTATTTTGGGCCGTCGCTACTGGCCCATTATTCAATAAAGCCCAATTCGAATATACCATTTTTGGCGTGAACGGTAGCACCGTAGGCGTGGTACAGTATCATTAGCTAGTTCAGTAGGACTTGCGCTCAATGATTTGCAGAAGTCGATGTTGGCACGGGGGCCCAAGGTGCCCTTTTTCTTGAGTCAAGAAAAAAGGGCCTTATTGGATAATGGGTCAGTAGCGATAGCCCAAAATATCTGGAAGGTGAACAGTTTCGGTGCCAGATCAACCTGTAAAGGAGGCAAGTTGCTATTGCCCACACCACTTTTTTTCCTGTAGTTCTTGGTCTATATATTGATATCTGATGACGTGATCATTATTATATGCACCAGTAAGTACGTGTCTAGGCCCAATGCAACTTTGCCTATTATTTATATAATATTGTTATGTAAACTGCAATATTATTTTTAAATGAAGACAATTATTATTATTATTGAAATAAGCTACTTAGACCAGTTTCTCCAGAATGTCTGAACATCTCGGCTTTGAGCCACAAAAGTTTCAAAGAATTTGTATTGTTAGACCTACTGTAAAATTTTCGTAACGTCGAAAGAGTTAATTAGTGAAATCAATATTTAATTGGTATCGATCAATTAAATCTTCAACTTTAAACAACTCCAATAAGCTCGATAATAGAATACCGTATATTGTTTTAAGGAATAGTAAACTAAAAAAAAGTCGGTTTTCTCTACCGATTAAATTAGTTAAAGTAATTAAATCTTTGTCATTATGTGTGTTAAGTTGGAATTTTTTTTTATCCCATACATATACATACATTTTTAACAAAACATACTAACATCCCCATGTTAGTATGTTTTGTTAAAAATTCAGAATAAATCGATATATCTAAAAATTATGTGCATCCTAATTTTTTATAGTAAACTAGAGTTCTGTACTGGTACAGTACTAGCTTTATGATTTTTTTATTTTTAAGGAAGGATTAGAAGAAGTGTTAAATAAATAAATTCTCAAGTATGTTCTTAAGTTTAAAGTTAGAATTAATATCTCAAGTTTTCTGCAATATTTGTTTTTATTAATATACGTATATTTTGCGTTCTAATTACAGAAATTAATTCGTTTTATAATATTATAACTAAAATCCATTCTAGAATCTTCAATAAGGACTCATTTTTCTATTGGAGTAACTAAATAAAAGGATATTATGGCATTGCATTTATCTTACATATAGTTATACATTACATTATAAATTCCTACGATAATCTCTGTTCAAACCATCAAATCTTTACACTAGTTAATGGTTACGCAGGAATTTCGTAACTGGTTAAGATAATTATTTTAATAATGTATATAACTTATTGGGTAGGCAATCATTTCACTACTTTTCTATATAGTTCTATGAACGAGTCTTTGGCCATCATTTTTTTGGCATTCTTACCTCTTTCTTTTTCTGATGCTTTGTATCAGCTTTTTTTTTTTTCTTAAAATGCAAATAACAATTTTTTTTTAAGACATATTTTCGATTACACGAATATAAGTATTTGGTTTTCATATACCATTATAGAAATATATAGTATGTTATAAAATTAATTTATATGAAGCCTGCAGCTACTTTCTTAGTTTTAAATTTGAGTCAAAGTTTGACTGTTAAAAGAGTATTTTAAACGCGGTGATGATGGGATAAAAATAAGGGAAACATTCATAATGCGACCTCAGTGTAGAGGTATACTGACATAGTTTTAATTGTAGGCTTTATTTCTGTCATTTAATTTTTTTTATTGAGGAACGTTTTTAAATATTCTAATCGATGGGATTATACATTGTATAATAGTCAGTTTTTCAGTAGAAACAGAATTTGTCTGGGGAACCGTATTGTCACGAAACGATATCACATATACATATATATATATATATATATATATATATATATATATATATATATATATATATATATATATATATATATATGTATATATATATATATATATATATATATATATATATATATATATACATATATATACATATATATATATATATATATATATATATATATATATATATATATATATATATATATGTATATGTGATATCGTTTCGTGACAATACGGTTCCCCAGACAAATTCTGTTTCTACTGAAAAACTGACTATTATACAATGTATAATCCCATCGATTAGAATATTTAAAAACGTTCCTCAATAAAAAAAATTAAATGACAGAAATAAAGCCTACAATTAAAACTATGTCAGTATACCTCTACACTGAGGTCGCATTATGAATGTTTCCCTTATTTTTATCCCATCATCACCGCGTTTAAAATACTCTTTTAACAGTCAAACTTTGACTCAAATTTAAAACTAAGAAAGTAGCTGCAGGCTTCATATAAATTAATTTTATAACATACTATATATTTCTATAATGGTATATGAAAACCAAATACTTATATTCGTGTAATCGAAAAATATGTCTTAAAAAAAATTGTTATTTGCATTTTAAGAAAAAAAAAAGCTGATACAAAGCATCAGAAAAAGAAAGAGGTAAGAATGCCAAAAAAATGATGGCCAAAGACTCGTTCATAGAACTATATAGAAAAGTAGTGAAATGATTGCCTACCCAATAAGTTATATACATTATTAAAATAATTATCTTAACCAGTTACGAAATTCCTGCGTAACCATTAACTAGTGTAAAGATTTGATGGTTTGAACAGAGATTATCGTAGGAATTTATAATGTAATGTATAACTATATGTAAGATAAATGCAATGCCATAATATCCTTTTATTTAGTTACTCCAATAGAAAAATGAGTTCTTATTGAAGATTCTAGAATGGATTTTAGTTATAATATTATAAAACGAATCAATTTCTGTAATTAGAACGAAAAAAATATACGTATATTAATAAACAAATACTGCAGAAAACTTGAGATATTAATTCTAACTTTAAACTTAAGAACATACTTGAGAATTTATTTATTTAACACTTCTTCTAATCCTTCCTTAAAAATAAAAAAAATCATAAAGCTAGTACTGTACCAGTACAGAACTCTAGTTTACTATAAAAAATTAGGATGCACATAATTTTTAGATATATCGATTTATTCTGAATTTTTAACAAAACATACTAACATGGGGATGTTAGTATGTTTTGTTAAAAAGTACCCATATGTATGGGATAAAAAAAAATTCCAACTTAACACACATAATGACAAAGATTTAATTACTTTAACTAATTTAATCGGTAGAGAAAACCGACTTTTTTTTAGTTTACTATTCCTTAAAACAATATACGGTATTCTATTATCGAGCTTATTGGAATTGTTTAAAGTTGAAGATTTAATTGATCGATACCAATTAAATATTGATTTCACTAATTAACTCTTTCGACGTTACGAAAATTTTACAGTAGGTCTAACAATACAAATTCTTTGAAACTTTTGTGGCTCAAAATGTTCAGACATTCTGGGAGAAACTGGTCTAAGTAGCTTATTTCAATAATAATAATAATTGTCTTCATTTAAAAATAATATTGCAGTTTACATAACAATATTATATAAATAATAGGCAAAGTTGCATTGGGCCTAGACACGTACTTACTGGTGCATATAATAATGATCACGTCATCAGATATCAATATATAGACCAAGAACTACAGGAAAAAAAGTGGTGTGGGCAGTAGCAACTTGCCTCCTTTACAGGTTGATCTGGCACCGAAACTGTTCACCTTCCAGATATTTTGGGCTATCGCTACTGACCCATTATCCAATAAGGCCCTTTTTTCTTGACTCAAGAAAAAGGGCACCTTGGGCCCCCGTGCCAACATCGACTTCTGCAAATCATTGAGCGCAAGTCCTACTGAACTAGCTAATGATACTGTACCACGCCTACGGTGCTACCGTTCACGCCAAAAATGGTATATTCGAATTGGGCTTTATTGAATAATGGGCCAGTAGCGACGGCCCAAAATACCTGAAATGTGAACAGTTTCTATGCCAGATGAACCTCTCAAAGGGGCAAGTTGCTACTGCCCACGCACCTTTTTCCGGTAGCTCGTGGTCCAATAAGAAAGGACGATTTTATACCTTAGAGGTTACAAGATTTATAGAGAAAAACTGGGTATATTTATTTCAGTTATTTTTAAATTTATCACTTGATCTGGATCAGGTACAGTTATGGGACGCAACATTTTACATAAAAGAATAAATTCAAGTTTGTATTGAATCGCGTTTTTTTTTTTTTCATTTTCTATAGCGCCAAAGCGACAAGTATTCTATGGTAGATTTGTGAAATTATTTAATATATTGGCAAATATGAATTTTTCATGGTTGACAAAATAACAAATTCAACAAAGGGTGTTACATTCACACTTATTGATTAACACACATTAACATAGTCTAAAGGAGGTAATTCTTTGTTGAATGAAACAAACAAATCACGCAAAAAAAGTCGGCTATTTTCTGGCCTTGAAGTAATTCCAAGGGCGTAATAACACCCTATCCAATCTTACCAAAGTCGATTTTTTAAATTAACATTATCTAACGCATGATATTTATGAATTCGAAAATGCATCATGCTGAACCTAATAGTGATTCAGGAGCTCCAAATAAGAAATTGTTGTTTTTCAGCGAGATTAAATACAATATTTTTATGTTTAGAATACCCGACATTAAGAAAATCTGTGTTCAAATATGATTTTGAAGGAATAGTTAACAACCTAAGTTGCATTATTAACTTTATATATATATATATATATATATATATATATATATATATATATATATACATATATGAAACAAACATCCTCGGATATTCCTACAAGGATGGTCTGACCCAATATCTATCACTTACTTAACAATAAATTAGACACTTTCACTACAAATATCCAATATATACTATTTCGTATGTGATTGAGTCTTTTTTTGTAGATCTAATACTATTTTTAGTTATTTTTTAAATGACTAAGGAAGCTATCCTAATTTGCCTTCGAGTTCATGGGGCACTTAAGGTCAGATAATTTAATTAACAAATTCTAGTTTAATTTAAAATAATGTATCTTTCTAAAGAAGTTTATGAAACTTTAAAAAAATATATTAATGAACTAGTAGACATGCTTCTTCTAAATGTTTAATTGTGTTAGAATGTTGCCATATAAACACATACATACAACATAATAACAACAGAAGTAAAGTAATTATATTATATTAGTAAAAAATTATATTACGAGTATATTATAAATAGTAAAAAATATAGTGAAAAATCAACCTTTCTTTATTAAGGAAACGGGAATGTTCGCTAGAGTAATTGGTAGGTTTTATTTATTTTCTATATGTATTGATATTAGATCACGCTCTCTTTTTTACTACCGTATGAAAGACTAAATAATCAAAAAAAGGAATAACCGGTCAAGTGCAAGTCGAACTTGCACAATTACTGTTCCGTACGCTGATTGCTTTTAAAATAAATATTTTTGTTACGCTGGTATAAAATGATCAATGACTTCATAAAACCCACCCCAAATGAGTTTTCAAGTTTTCTTCCAATCTTTACTGAAAACTGATGACCTTGAAATTTTTTTTTTTTTTATATACCAGATGAATTATTAAAGATAATGCAATCGTAATAATTTTCGTTCAATCTACACCCTGTGGAAAATATCCAGAATTTTTTTCAAAGTTTTTTGATCAGTACTTTTTGAGATAAGGGAGGAGACAGCGATTTTTCGAAATTATTTAAAAATAATACAAAGAACGGTGTGCTCATGTATTACATTATATATTTTTTTTAACTCGTGTTTTTACAAGCTTTCATTTGACACCTCATTCGATGACCTGGTAATTTTTTTTTCAGTTCCGATTTCACCCACCAAAACCAACCCCTTGAGTCAAAATTTAACTTTTAAAACTACTCTGATGAGGCCATCAATTTCTATATTAATACCAAATTTCATCTTTCTATGGCAAATAGTTTCGGAGAGAATTGGGTGTGACAGACGGACGGACGGACAGACGGACAGACACCGAGTGATCTTATAGGTGTTCCCTACGGAACACTAAAAATACTAAAAATATGGTTATTGCTTATTTTTATATTAAAATGCAAAATATATTTTGTGTCTCATGTTATTCCTTTAAAACCCTTGCACACAGTTACCTAACTATGTTGATTTCTAAATAATTTCAATGTTAAATCTCATTTTATCTTTAAATGTTTAAAAAAATTGGTAGAAACTTGCAAACAGCAGTTTTACAATAAAAGTTAAATTTGACATTCTCACACTAAGAACTAACTTATTCCAAACTCTACGATTACATTTCGTAAATGACGAGATTTCAGTGGCTGAAATTGACCTGTTTTTATCGAGTCAAGCCCATACGTACTACACATCCTGCAGTTCTGGATTGAAAACTTATCTTTAGTAGTGTCCAGGACTGATCCTTGGGATTACTTTAAAGTAAAGTTACCAGGGCGATAAGGGTTTTTTCTTTTTACCGTTTTTATTATTATATGCTTCCTCCTGGTATAGTTTTACGTAACAATTGTTACTGAAGTTTCTTTGCTGGATCCCATACTACGAATTTTAGGCTACAACTTTTGTGACACCAGTTTTTTTTATTTCATCGTTTTATTACACAAGTCCTGTGCTATCAGATTATCGCCGTAGGATTTTTACTTTAGGTATTAAAATCTGGAGAACAGCTTGATGCAAGAATTCATTTTAGTTTCCAGAGAACAGTTTTACTGCATACAATGAGGGAAGAGAATAAGGTAAGTGTTTTTTACTATTACCTTCATATTTATCAAACTAAACGTAATAACATTTTCAATACTTATCTAACTAAATGTGTTTACCTTGGTATGAACTACATAACTTTCTCTTTTTAAGTATAAAATTTTATATTGAAAATAGTTAATTTTCTAACAAGGTTCTAGAACATCTGCTTAGAGAATATTTAAGAAATGTAGCTACATCGGTATTTATTGCGAACACTTTACCAAGACGAAAACTTTTCTTCTAATTCACTATATTTCTATTACCTCAGGCGGTACACAAAACAGCTTTCTCCCTAAAACCTTGTTCAACGTCAAGCTTGCGGAATTTTATATTATTTTTTTCTGATGAATAAATGATTGCATTAAATTTAACTTTAATTGTTTTGTTTCATTGACTGGTTTAATACAAATTTTCTATACTTTAGAACTTTTATAAGACCTACTGTCTCTTATATTTACGCTAATTAATATCACCTACAGTATTTAAATAGGTTGTGTCCAAATAATAAAAAGGAATATATTGAATAGTATTTTTATAACTGGAACGCATTATCTACGACTTCTGAGCTACCGTCCAGCATATGTCGGTTCAGCAAAAAGAAGCTACCACAAAAAGTTGACACCCTAGGTAAATGGGCTACAAAAAGTTGCCGCTTTCAATTTGGAGGCTACGTGAATATGTTGTTTAATTAAGCTCGTAAAATTAAATTATTGTTAAACTATTATTATAATAGTAATGGAACACTAAAGAGTAAATATAAATACAACTGGACAATTTAAGAAGCAAAAATGCTACAAAATTTAAATCCATTCAGATATGTAAAATCAAGTGTAACTTAAAACACCAAAGCCTTGAGAGCTGTAAGAATGTAAAAGCTATATGAGCAAATGGAAAACTCATTGTAACTTCCTCTTTATAAAAGGTGCATTGTTAATACCTGAAAAATTTTTAAACGAAGTGTGTAAAATTAATAACCAACACAATATCAATAAAAGAAGTTAAATATTAATAATACAAGAAAAGTGGGCGAGTTTTTCTGGGCCTGAAATAATTCCGACAAAACTTTTAGCTCATTAATACACTATTTAGTATTGCTGAATTTATAAAATTCGTGAACTCTAACAAATATTTAAAGGATAGGGTTTCTAAACCGAATAGTAAGTCAGGAGCATGAAATAAAAACGTGTTGCTTTTCTTCAGTCATAGCGACATTAATTATTAATGTATTGATCATAACATCAGAATATATATTAAATCTTTTATATAGTTTCGATTTCTAGGAAATAAAATATATAAAGTTCAGGTTTTTCCAATTAATAATTCTTAAAATCGGATATCGAAGGTTTTACTTCGAGAAACTACTACCTAAAAACTCTCTTATATTTAATAACTAATCTTTAAGCAATTCAGTAATGAAAATTAATTGATAAAAAAATTTTTTATCCAACTTCTCTTCTCTATAATAATAATAATAATCACAATAGGACATATTGGATTACGAAATTAGTCACAGAAAAAATTTATCTAAGCAACCTTACACAAGAATGAGATATTTGCAGAACCTTAAGCCGTAAAAGCTGGGCAGATATGTAGTTTTTTAAGCAGATACTATTCTATGAATTCTTGAATTTATCCTCCTAGTCAAAGTCAAAATAATTGCCATCAAATCAATATAGTTATTGATAGTTTGGATGATTCTAATATAAAAATAAATATGTGTACACACACAATATTGGGTAAATGGGTTCGTCCTATACTAGGATAAAACTTAAAAAATAAAAGGGATGAAAATAAGAGCGGGAATAGAGATACTGCTAAATGGTATGCAAATGTTATATCATATATATAATTATTAGGTACAAGTAATGAGTTATAATTTATTATGGACTTGGAAAAAAAATTTAATATGTCGACAACTACTGCAGAGATTTTTTTAAAATCAATTTTTGCACATATAGGGTATCCCAAAAACGTATAACAAAACGAGGATGGTTCTCTCAACACAAATTTATGAAGATACAGTTTGTTAGGATTTTGTAACCTAGCGTCAAAATCGACAGCGGTATAAAGAATAGTAGTTTTTTGGTACCGGATACTATAGTAATTGACAACACCAGGATCGGTGCAAATTTTTGATATCCTAATTCTCATTTTATTAACAATTAAGAACCTAAACTATTTATTTGAGATTGTCGAATACTAAAAAAAAATCAAATAATATTAACCTAATTAACTACCCTATAATATTTGATGTATTATTTCATCTATTGTATTTCATTTTATTAACATGGAACACAATATCTTTTCTATTCGATTACTCGTATATATTAATTACCTGAATTTATGTTTGGTAATTGACTTTTTCTCTTTAAAAAATAGTTTTCCTATTTTTTTCGTCCGAATTTAAGTTTTATATTTATAAAATGAATGACCGACATATTATGGTTTCTATCGATCACCGTTTAACTTTTTAAGGAGCAAGAATAAATTTGCATAATGAAAAATACATTACATATTATTTTAATTTTAAATTTCTTCCATCGTTCCTCTTCTTTAAATAACATCGTTATTAAAGCCAGTAAAGTGTTTAATATTGAAATTTAGCAAAATACCACGTTTATGCTAGAGAACAAGTTTAGGAAGTAACTTATGCAACAATGAAACAAGCTTAATATATTCACAAGTTATTGTTCATTATATACCACGGTGAAGACGCTTTTAATAATTAATTTTAGCTCACAATGTTTAAAATAAATATTCAATTAGTTTAATTAAAACTGTGATGATAAGCCATTTTTTATAGATAAATTTCAAATTATTTTACAGAAAGAGTGATTGAATTCACTTTCAATATATAATATCAAGGACAATTTAAGTGTTTGTCAAGGTTCCTTTAATTATTCTAGACTAGTAAAAATATATATAAATATATATTATATATATATATATATATATATATATATATATATATATATATATATATATATATATATATATATATATACGAGGCTGGTTTGAAAAGTCCGTGCAAAAATAAAAACTACTTATGTGTTTGGGGTAAACTTTTTTATTTTTCGACATAGTCTCCTTTTAGGCTTATACACTTCGTCCAACGATGTTCTAGTTTGTTGATCCCTTCCGAATAATAGGATTTGTCCAAGTCTGCAAAATATCCATTAGTGTCTGCAATCACCTCCTCGTTTGAATAAAATTTTTGTCCCGCCAGCCATTTCTTCAAATTGGGGAACAAATAGTAGTCCGGGGGAGCCAAGTCTGGAGAATAGGGGGGATATGAAACGAGTTGGAATCCTATTTCCATTAATTTTGCGACCACAACTGCTGAGGTGTGTGCTGGTGCGTTGTCGTGATGGAAAAGGACTTTCTTGTGGGCCAATCGCGGGCGTTTTTCTTGCAGCTCGGTTTTCAAACGGTCCAATAACGATGAATAATATTCACCTGTAATAGTTTTACCCTTTTCCAGATAGTCGATGAGGATTATCCCTTGCGAATCCCAAAAGACAGTCGCCATAACCTTTCCGGCCGAAGGAACGGTCTTCGCCTTTTTTGGTGCAGATTCCCCCTTGGTAACCCATTGTTTAGATTGTTGTTTGGTCTCAGGAGTATAGTAATGTATCCATGTTTCATCCACAAGTGACGAAACGATGCTTAAAGTCCTCCAGATTCTTCTGGAACAGCTGCAAACCATCCTTGCAACACTTCACACGATTCCGTTTTTGGTCAAGCGTGAGCAATCGCGGCACCCATCTTGCGGATAGCTTTCTCATGTCCAAATGTTTATGCAAAATATTATGTACCCGTTCAGTCGAGATGCCCACGCACTAGCAATCTCACGCACCTTAACTTTTCTGTCATCCATCACCATATCATGGATTTGATCAATGATTTCTGGAGTCGTAACCTCCACAGGCCGTCCAGAACATTCAGCGTCACTTGTGCCCATATGGCCAGTCCGAAAATTTTGAAACCACTTATAAACTCTTCTAATCGAAGGTGCAGAGTCACCATAATGTTTATCAAGCTTCTCTTTAGTCTCCTGAGGCATTTTGCCTTTCATAAAAATGTTTAATCACCACACGAAATTCTTTTTCGTCCATTTCTTGAAAATCACTCGACTTCCTTGATTCATACGAATGCCAAACACAAAGAAATAGACCAATATGGCTAAAACTTGGTGTGCGTTCATTCAAGAGATGCTACTAACTAAACATGACCTCGATACGCGCCGGTGGTGCCATCTCTCGGACTTTGCACGGACTTTTCAAACCGGCCTCGTATATATTGTATATATATATATATATATATATATATATATATATATATATATATATATATATATATATAAAGAGAGAGAAAGCAAAAGTTGCCGTATCTAACAAAATCCTAAGTTATGAAACTAGTTGGGGAACTCGGCAAAAAGGGCATCAACAGATGTTCATACTATATTAATTTAGCCAATATTTCGGTCCTAGGTTGGGACCTTCATCAGGGCACAAACTGAAAAAGAGATAACGAAGCAACCAATAAAGAAAATTAGGCATGAGGAATTGGTGTTGTTAAGTCAAGTTTTTAATTATTAATTTTAATTATTAATTTTTAATTTGCAATTTTTAATTTCAATCTTACAAATTAGAAAAATACCAAATACCAAAAATTTTACCATATGACGTAGTACTTAATTCGTACTAAACCGGTCCTTTCCTGGTAGTTCAACCTTTCCTTTTATTTATTTTGAGTAATCCCTTACATCTGTCAGGTGGTCGTCCTTTGTCAGCGCCCTGTCAAAATTGTCACTTTTCTTTGAGATGGCAGGTGGTTAATTAGTTTTGAAATTTCAGCATCCAACGTTATCAATGGCATCCCTGCTGTAAATGCCATGTTTGTATATTAATATGTTAGTGAATAGTGGTTGTTTTATTTCAGGGTTGGTCTTTACTATGGCGATTGTTATTGATGGTCATTCTTGTTAGATTAAATTGCATGCTACATGTGAGTCACTCGAATTTTGTTTTTGACATTTCTTCATAATAATAATAATAATAATTTATGATTGTTTATAATAATAATACTTTTAAATTACAATAGTTCCATAATAATAATTGTAAGATTGAAATTAAAAATTGCAAATTAAAAATTAATAATTAAAATTAATAATTAAAAACTTGACTTAACAACACCAATTCCTCATGCCTAATTTTCTTTATTGGTTGCTTCCTTATCTCTTTTTCAGTTTGTGCCCTGATAAAGGTCCCAACCTAGGACCGAAATATTGGCTAAATGAATATAGTATGAACATCTGTTGATGCCCTTTTTGCCGAGTTCCCCAACTAGTTTCTTATTATATATATATATATATATATATATATATATATATATATATATATATATATATATATATATATATATATTATTCTAAAAATCGAAGACGTTCTTGAACCAATTTTTAATATTCTTTTTTTTTGTTTTTTCTTCTTGGGAATGTGGTTCTTGATCAGTCTTCACCAGTATTATTTGCTTATCCCACGAACAATTACATCCTATAAATTATATTATTTCATTAAGAATTCTTTTAGTAAGTTACATTTTCGTTTGTTGTAGTTATTTCTTAAAAGCTTACCTAAAAAGGGGATTTCAAGCTAATTAACAGACAAAGTACTTTCAAACATTCATATTTTTGTCACTAAAAACAGATTATAAACCATATTTAATCTCTGTAGGACACATCTGTAGAGAATGTAACAAAACTATTTTTGTTGAAAGAAATATTTTATGAGATATCAGCCTTCGATCGTTATTGTTGATATGTTTTTTTGCACATGCATAGTAAACATTATGGTGTTGCCCTCTATCAATTATTAAATTAATAAAATAGTTAGATTATAATAGATTTTACTGAGACCCTTTATGTCAGCTTTATCATTTATTGCATGTGAACTTTTTTTATGCGATCCATTTCCAAAAATTCTCGTTTTTGTTGGTTTTGTTCGGTTTGAATGATTTTGGTCTCTGGGAAATTAAAATTCGGGTTTTTCTGTATAACGTGTTTCGTTAGAACTGTCTTGTTCTTCTTGTCATATTTATGTCCATTGAATCCATGTTATAAGTATTGTGATGTTTGTCGAAAGCGCTACAGGAGCGACACGTGTGCGGAAAAAGCGATTCACATTATTCTTGAATAGCTGTAAATTGTACTCGGTGGAAAGCACAGTCCTGGGCAAATTTTTCCAAAGGGATGATGTTTTCCATATAAAAGACTGCTTGAAAAGCGTTGTACGAGGAGTAACAAGCTAAACCTCATCCGGATGTGAAGTATTAGCGCGATGTGTATTTATAACATGCACCGCTCTTGGAGGAATTAAGCGGACCACATCCTTCGAACACTTTCAATGAAAATACTTGTACAATAGGCTCAAGTCACCAAACGTTCTTCGATGTTCCTGCGAATCAAGGCCGCCGGTCAGTTCCGGATCTCCAATCAGACGAACAGCTCTTCTCTGATTAGAATCCAACAAATGCAATGTATGTTTGGGAGCGGAGCCCCCAACATGGGAGCAGTATTCCATAGTTGGTCGAATTTGAGCTTTGTAAAGAATTAGCAGTTGTTGTGGAGTGTAAAGCTTTCTGGTTCGAATTAATATTCCCAACTTTTGAGAAGCTCTCCTTCCTATGCCTGCGACATGTTCATGCCAGGACATATTTGCTCCCAAATTAATGCCCAACAAATTGAGCCTGGCAATATTTGCGTGGAATTTCATATACTATGTGAGTTTTTCGATTTTTGGGCATTTTACTTTTTAATATACTGAAATACTCTTTGAAAAGGTTATGCCCTTTATGACTTATGAAGTTGTGATGTGATTTGAAATAATTTTAGAATTTTTTAGATAACCCTTGTATATATGGTAGAGGTAAGTACGTGTCGTTTGTATTGTTTTTTGATTATGTTTGTGGTTGTACTGTGTCCAGTTGTTGTATGTATGAATTGAAAATGTTGTTAAGTAGTTTTTTTGGGTAGCTGTATTTAAGCAGTATGCTTTTAGCTTTCTGAATACCCTTATCTCTATATGGATCATCACTTAGTTTGAGCTTTGAGCTTGTATATATATATATATATATATATATATATATATATATATATATATATATATATATATATATATATATATATATATATATATATATATATATATATATATATATATATTTATATATATATATATATATATATATATATATATATATATATATATATATATATATATATATATATATATATATATATATATATATATATATATATATATATATATATATATATATATATATATATATATATACATATATATATATATATATATATATATATATATATATATATACATATATATACATATGTTATAGGGTGTTATACGGCGCACATGCTGATGTTGACAATAAAGTATTTTGAACTGTCAGTTCGAAAAAATTACATCTTGATTTTTTTAAAATCGAAAACTCTGTATATTATTTTATTTTTGAGTCCTACTAAAAATTCTGGATATTATTTGTCTAACATACTATATGTCTAAATTGAATTGAATTGTCTGTTTTAGAATTATTGTCATTTGAAATTTAAAATAAAAAAAAGACTACTATTAATAAATACTCTAAGTTTATTTTTAAGGTAACAATCGCTCAAAATATCCACCGTTAACAGCGAGGCAATGACCCAATCTTTCATAAACATCCTGAACAGAGTTTTGCAGAGAATCCGGGGTATCTGTGCTACTTCATATTGAATTCTTTGTTGTAAATCTTCTATAGTTTCAGGTCGACTTCGGTAAATTTTAGTTTTCAAATGACCCCATAAAAAAAAAATCGAGTGGTGTAAGGTCGGAACTCCTTGCAAGCCATTCTACAGCACCTTTTATGCCTATCCATCGATTAGGAAAAATCAAATTGCAGTTTCACAAAATGCAGCAATAAACGTTTTCGTCAATAACCCGTATAACACCCAGTAACTTTTATTTAAATATTTTTTTGATATACTATTTAATAAATGCTGTGGAATATATATATATATATATATATATATATATATATATATATATATATATATATATATATATATATATATATATATATATATATATATATATATATATATATATATATATATATATATATATATGTATGTATATATATATATATATATATATATTATATATATACATATATATACATATATATACATATATATACCATTATATATATATATATATATATATATATATATATATATATTATATATATATATATATATATATATATATATATATATATATATATATATATATATATATATATATGTATATATATATATATATATATATATATATATATATATATATATATATATATATATATATATATGTATTATATATATATATATATATATATATATATATATATATATATATATATATATATATATATGTATGTATGTATGTATATATATATATATATATATATATATATATATATATATATGTATATATATATATATATATATATATATATATATATATATATGTATATGTATATATGTATATATATATATATATATATATATATATATATATATATATTATATGCTGTAGGTCCCCTTTGCCTGTGGAAATACTTAAAAAGGTGCCAACCATAGGCAAAAGCAAGAGGGTCGCTACGTCCGTATCGGATATGGCACATTAAGAATAAAAAAAATATTTTATAGCAAATATCCAATGTTCCGATATAAACTAAGAGCAATTCTCATAATACTACTGAAATGATAGAATGTCCCCGACCACATTCATCCTCTTCTCATGTTAAGAAAGGAAATATCGATTCTATTCTTTGGCTAAAAGAACTCTGAAACACACCTACAACATGATAAATACGAAATCATTCTTCTAATAAATAATATTATTAAAACTATACAAGCTTGTCTAATCTCTTTCACTCCTTTTCTCTGTTAAAATTAAAAGTAATGAAAAAAATAACTTAATTTTCATACTCCTATAGTCCAAGAACCCTAAAAAGAAAAACATAATATATATATATATATATATATATATATATATATATATATATATATATATATATATATATATATATATATATATATATATATATATGAAATAAAACCTCTAACCCCCGGCCTCACTCCATTAACCCCTTATATATTTTACTGTAAATAATATGCTTAAAATTTTTTAATTACATAAACCCAAAAAACTGGAACAAATTTCGAAATCCTATTAAAATATATATTATCTAACAACCTTTTTCAGCACCATCATGGGTTAAAATTGAATGCGATAAAAAAAATAACCTTGTTACTTTTTGACTTAAGAATGTAAAAAAAGGGGCAACACTGCATTTTACCAAATTATTTACGAAATTAACTCATCTATGAAAGGCGGCTATTTACAATTAAGCAAATAAAATTTTAGAGGCAGAGAAAGAAGTTCTTGGTAACCCGAGAGAATAGCTGAGAGAGGAAAGTAGGGCAAATCGAACCTCCTCTTGAAAGAATCGTAGAGTAAAATATATTAACGTCTACAAAAATATGTAACGTTGATGAAAGACTTTCCACGTTTAGAGAAAAATGCAAAAAGTTTTAGGATTAAAAAGGCAGAAACAAATCGGCGTAACCATAAGTGGAGGAAAAGGACTTGTGTTGTGCCAGTGTGGCTAGACAGTTTGTGCCACCAATGCATATATTCAAAAGAATGAGACAACATCCTGATTTGGGAATGACAGACCTACAGGAGTATTGTCACCATTCCAGACACTGTTGTGTTAACTCAAATTGATTTGTGAAATGGATGAAACATTTTATAAGCATCGTAAATAAAGTGTTACTTCTACTTGGTGGAATACAACGCTGGAAGCGTTGAACACAGCAAAAGCTAATGGGATATAATAATATTACAACTGCTAGGACTTACTACTCACGGCTTCAGCAACAACAGAAAAACGACTGGGGACAAATCCAGGTCGTCAAGTAACGCAATATCAAGTTGAAAATTTATTTGTAGAAGATTACCAAAGAGCTGCTATTATTAGCACCATTGTGAACGGATTTAAAGCTGCTGGAGTTTGGTCCCTGGACAAAAATGTCTTTGCCGAACATTTATTTAAAGCAGCTGAAAATATAAATGTTCTCTTTCTCAAACAAACACAAGTAATGAAAGCACATCGATCTTACAAGACGCTGTCTCCGAACAGATTACAAGCACATTTAAATAGTGAACAGTCTACTGTGGGATTTAACGCTAAAGCTTTAAAAAAAATGTAAAATCTGTAAGCCCAATACTACAAAAAATACTGTACGAAAAACTGTGGAAATTACATCAACTCCCTAATAAAAAGTAAAAACATCAATAAACAAAAGAAAGAATAAAAAAAAGAGTCACCACCAATAACAAAAATAATACGATATACCTAAGCATCCTCTGCAAATCTCAAATAAAAAGCCCGACTTAGTCGGGGCACGAAAAAAATTTTTTGATGCCTCTGCTGGCCACGGCGGGGCGCCAATAAAAGGAAGCATTTTTTGTGTAGAACAAAAGAAATCCGAAGAAGTAAACGACTTTCGACCTACCCCAATTTATTTATTACGCAGGTTAGGTCAGTTTTATAATAACGCAAATAAAATTTTAGTGAATTACATGTGTTAAAATTTTTACTTATTAAGAATAAAATATTGAAATATATAACTTGTGTAATTAGTATTTGGTGTCAGGAATAAATTATTTTAAAAGCTAACAATCTTTAGAATATTTTCTTATTATTATTAAATTTGTTTAGGACACCTGTTCAAATGTGAAAAACGCTGTAGTAACTATGTGTAGTAACTTTATATTCTGGATCAAACTGGGTTTTTTTATTAAAAAAAATTTCACAGCAGGCTAAATTAAGAAATTACCCTAATTTTAATAACGATAGCCAAAGTACCTTCACAAAAAAAAAACACAACTAATAATGGTCATTAAAGAATAAACATTCGGAAATGATTGAAAGATTATCGGGTACATAAGGACTGGTATACCAATTAGGCAGAATACCAGCAAGCCTTAAAGTGGATAAATGGGCTAAAAAGTTGCATCCACTAAACTCAAAAACTGTAGACCAACCTTGAACATTTTACTGAGTATTAATAAAACTTTTTTAAATTATAAATTTGACATTAAACGTTATATATTTTTATATAATATTTTGAACTTACATTAGAGTGCCGGTAAAACGCTAATGTTCATCTTCCAGATCATTTAATTTATTAGTTTTTCAACAGAAAACCAAATTTTCTTATTACACATTTATTTTTCTCCTAATCTCCATGTATTTTCAAAAGAAAAATCACAGGTTGACTAATACCGAAGTACTTTTTACGGGACAGTTACTTTGTTGTTGTTAAAATTTGCTAAAATAAACTTGTTTTACTTTAAAGCAGTAAAATATAATAAGCATAAAGAACAATTTCATTCTTCAGTTGCAAATATTAAAGGAAACACTGTACGAGGTTACAATAACTGCTTCGAAACTAGGTAAGAAATAGCGTCTTACATATATCAGTTTGTTGTTCCTATGAAAGCGGATCTATCAAAGAGAATATCATTGGCTTGGTCGGTATTTGGCAGATTCCGGAAAATCTTCCTTTCCAATATCCCAAATACACTAAAAGCGAATACATTTATTTGATCAATGCGTGTTGCCAGTATTAACATACGGAACGGAAACGTGGGTTTTGAATCAAGATATTATAAATCGCCTACAAGTAGTTCAACGAGGGATGGAAAGAAGGATTTTGGGAATATCGTTGAAGGATAGGCTGGCTAATGAGGAAATTCGAGGAAGGTCCAAGATAACTGATGTAGCGGAGAGGGTAAGCAGGTTGAAGTGGAGATGGGCGGGGCATATTGCAAGACTCTCTGATAATCGATGGACCCATAAGATAATCAACTGGAGGCCCTGGAATGAGAAAAGAAGTAGAGGACGCCCGTAAACCCGATGGTCTCACGACATCAAAAGACTAGTGGGATAAAACTGGATAAACAAGGCCCAAAACCAAAGAAGATGGACGTGCTTAAAGGGAGGCTTATGTCCGACGATGGACTGCATAGCTGATGATGTGACGAAGGTTGATTTATATATACATGTCTCGGTCATCGTATTAATGAAATAATTGATATAATTATTTATTTAAAATATGAAGAAAAAGTGCAATAAATTTATAAGAAACAAAATGAGTTATTATTTATGGGTTATTATTATAATTTTTTATCTAAATAAAATGACCCTTGTGAGAGTCTTCATGGATACGCTTGTTTCTGATAATATTACTTATTTACCAGGAAGAATTATTGTTATAATTTTATTATGGAAATATTACAAAATTATTTAATTTATGTAATAACAAATTATAACCATCTATTAAAAAACATTATATTTAAATCGTTACTTCAGAAAAATAATAACATTAAATACAACTAAAAATATTCAGCCAACTATTTGAAGAGAATAAAGAAACACAACAAAAGAACTCTCTAATTATAATTAGAAAAGCTAAAATTTTAAATTCCTAAACGTGTGTTTAATATAGACACTAATTATTTATTAATGTTTAGAAACTGTAATTAGCTTGATGAAATAGCAAAATTTGAAATTGATCGTCTGCTAAACGATATAATAAATGTAATTATTCTGCAGAAATTTTCAAATTGTTTTAGTCGCATTGACTATAAATATGTGAACCATAATATAACAGAAAACATTTATCTTATCCAACCGACAGTTTTAATTTATTCTAGCAATATAATAGCAATAATTGCCTTAAGAGAATATAAATTATTGAGTAAGCAGTATATGCAACTGACATTCTTTTTGGTGCAGTCGTCTGAAAAATTATCACTTCCCAATGTTGAAAACCTAAAATCAATTATTTTGTACAATCCTGTCATAAGTAGATGATTATAATCTACCAGTTATTACCTAACTAATTTATATATTTTTCTTAGTTATAAAATTATAATTTATTAAGTGACAAAAACTACCGTGGTAATTGTTATGTAATTATTAATAATAATATATTTTTTCAAAGGGCTGAAGTTTTATTAATGATATTTAATGATGACAACAACGTACAAGAACTAATGAAAGTAAAAAGGTGTTTACGGTGTAGAATAGAATAACATGCCTCCCTTTATCGAGAAAATATTATTTTGTTTAAAGGTTTAGTCTGGATACTGGATTATTTTCCCCTTACAAAGCGGTTGACATTTTCAGTTTGATGATCTTCATTTGAAACAGCATTTTTGAAATTGGAAGACACATAATCTTTAAGTTTATTATTCTGTAAGTCGTCACTACATAAATATTTTCGAAAATTTGGAAATTTTAATGTAAAATAGTCTAGTAAAATATCTTGTTGAGGATCATTCTGAGTAAAAACTTTAGCTTTATCCTTTCTGTATCTCTCTTCATCTAGGAATGCCTGTATATCACTTCTTTCTTGTTTATTTTTATATTCATTATTGTTTCGCATTTTTCGAAGACAAACTCAATTTCTTCTATATGTGTCCCTATACTCACTTGACATAATATAACCTTGTGGCATCTCGCCTTTCTTCATAGGTCTTTTTCCATTTTCTTGTTGATTTTTGCAGAATAAGAAGTTTTTTGTTTAATACTTGAAGAGAGCTCAACAAAAATAATTTTAATTTTATTTTACCTTTGTATTAATCTTTTCTACATAAAATAAAGGTTCCAGTGACTTCAGATTTCCAATTTAAAAAATTTGGTCCTTATTTGAAACAGTGTCTTTATTGTATAAGACTCTAACTAATCCGAGCTTTAAGATTATGCAGAGGTTAATACTTCATTCCTTTCAACATTGTAAATTGGTGTCAAATCTGCTATAGATCCTAGATTTTAAATATTTACCTCTATTTCTGCATTACCTCTAATGACAACTTTTTTATATTTGATGGTGTGGATCTGGATGAGATAACCATAACTAGTAGTGCGTCATAATGTATAATGATTTAAGCTTCTACATTTTTAACATATTCAACAATTCTCTCCTTTGGTGTTCTATAATCTCATTTGCATGCAATCAATTTAATACTCTACTTGATAAAGCTTCGGCCAATTTTAACTTGCTTTCTAAGGTAGGTTTCATTTTTATAGGATTGAAAATAACCAGATACTTAAAAAAAATCTTTTGCAGTTCGTATTTTTTTTCAATTTTAACACACAAATTTTCAGTACATATAAGTAGAAAAGTTGTTCTTTATGTTGTGTACGAGGGTTTATGTAATTCCGCCATTACGTAATATAAAATTTTCTGTTTCCAATTTATTCAGAAAATACCTAGATCAGTATCTAATTTCACTTCTTCTCGTGTGGAGTTTTTAACAATTATTTGAAATATTTTTTATTTTTGGTTTTATTATTGTCATTCGCTAGAAAGTTTTAACTTTAGATCTTATTTTATTTAGGCATAAGAGATCCAAAATGACCCCGACGCCAGTCCTCAACTATAGCTGTGAAGCTGGGGATAATAAGATCAGAAAATTTACTATTATCTATGATTAAACTGACAAAATTGGAAATTTATTTTAATATTTTAAATATTTTAGTTAAATTTTCCACCTCGTTCAATTTCTTATTTTTTTTTTTTAAATTTTCTTCTAGAAACGTTTTCTTTGCTAATATTTACTATATAAAAATTTCAAAAACAAAACTCGATCAACTAAATCAACTTCAGTTTTTTGATCCTTTTACTGAATCTGGCTGTTAAGTAGTAGAACAGCTGACTAGAACTGACAAAGGCAAAGGATATTTATACAATACGTCTAGTGGCAGCAATAATAATAGCATGATAAAACTGATTATTTAGTAAATGGAGTACATAACTGTTTGGAGAACGACGACCAGTTATTTAATTTGCTGGTGAAGTTTGCTTTTTAAATTGACCTAATTAAGAAATTAACAGTTGGCATCACATTTTATATATCAAATCAAAGAAAAGACACATTCCGTACATATTACATTACTTCTTGTTAGGACACTGCATCTAGCTGGATGGCAAAGGAAAATTTGCTTTAATAAGTAACTTTGAACCTACGCATATTAATCCATCCATATAATTTTTTGACAGAATCGTGCAAAATTGGTTCTGCAATTTTTCCTCGGACCACCATTATTTCAACACCGTAGCAGCATGCTGAGCTGCTGTTAACGGTGTAACGTCACCGTCAGCGCGTGTCAATACCTAGGTACGCACCTCTACATAGCTCATGGACCAGTAAGACTAATCTCTGTCTGACACGCACCTAGAGATATAATGCGGTTCCGTAAGACCAGTATGCTTGTTCTTGCGAACTCCACTTCCCTGCAGATAGGGCAGATTGATTGTGTAAGACAAACATCCCTGCGGATGTGTAAGACCAGAATGCTTCTTTCTGCGCCCTACCCCCTGTAACTACTAATACCAGACACGTAACCCCACCTCACTTCCCGCAGATAGAGCGAACTACCTGTGGACCCATAAGATCAGCACGTCTCTGTCTAGCACGCACCTCAACGTAAATTGCAGACCCGTGCGACCAGTATGCGACTTTCTGCAACTAGCCCGCTGATAGGGCAGATTGCTGCTGCCCCGTATAATCAGCATTCCGTCTCTGTCTAGCACACAGCTAGAAGAAGACCGCGGATCCTCGTGACCAAAAGATCGACTGTCCTACTCCATTGTACACCACACCTTACCGTTTCGCAATACTACAAACTCATCAGGTAACAAACGTAACTAATCACGAACGCACCCTGAACCCACAGTATTTAATCGCGCAACCAGCATTGGATCGGAGTTGAACCTAGGACAACCTGCTGCTACTCCAGAGAAGCTTGATAAAGGGCCACAAGAAGTGCAAACCACGACCACCTTCAACAACGCCGTTTACCAACTCTCAGAGCTGCTATCGATGCTTAATACACCGTCACGAATCACGCTGTCCATAGTCATCCGCGCTCATGTTTATCAGCACACGTGCCGCTTCTGGGCGTCAGGTAACAACACACTGACCAGTGTTACGTTGTAAGGCCCGATACGTTTAATCGTGAGATCTAGTATTGCTGAAAGGTGCGATTGACTTTGTTACTGAGGAATATCTGGCGCTGTTTGAAATAAGGGTGCTGATCAAGCTAAATCATTCTGGTCTATGTGATCATAGCACCGCTACTTGCCAGGCAAGGTTCGCCTCCTCGCCCATCGTGATCGACAGAAACTTTTGTCACCACTCCGATTACGACATCGTACGTACCACTATCTATCGTAGGAACTCCGTTAGATTTCATGTAACATTCCCGTGCACATACACATATTACGTCACTCCAGACCCCTCATCTTTATTTAGTTGTATCCTTGGTTCAACCGCTTGTTTTATTTCTTTTCCCCGTTTCTTCTGTTTTTCAGGGTGTATCGTAGATCGGCCACCTTCAACTAGAAACTGACATGGGCTTTGACGCCTGGGTTACTGTTTCTCCACTGTAACAAATTATCCGAAGCTCCGGATAACCGTTAGAAAGTCTACCGACCGATATATAACCGATGCTTCGTGCACCGAAGCGACGAAGTGCTACAAGGTAATATCAATCATAAGTTATCTAACTTATGATCAAATTATGTATCCATAAGCACCAGAAAACTACATATGTTTATTTTAGTTATATGTAATATTGATTTATATGGTAAATTATTATATAAACTAAATATTGTAAAACTAATTGGTTTTTCATTTGTTTCTAAAATTAAGTACAAGTAATGATGAATATTAAAAGTTTATTATTAAAGAAAAAATGTTTAAAATTAACTTCAAATAATAATAAAAAGCTTCGAATGTTTTTTCAGTTTGAAGAAATCTACTACAGTAAACAATACTAAAGTAAGATCATACATCAAACACTCCATCGTTTAACCCATAAAACATAGTGTTACGAGAAAAGATAAGGTAGATGATCCTGATAAACCATTTCGTTTCACTAGAGAAGATGAGTAAGATCGAGGCAAGACGAATGTTCTTGAATGACTACCACGAAAATGAGCAAGGACGCTTCGAGTGTTACCAAGTTCCATACGTTTGCACTCTGGTACGCAAAAGACCTATAGTATCATGTCTTCAACCAAGATAAAAATACTAGATGACATATTTCAGATTATGTCATGTAGCCTCTTGTTCGTAGTCTAGAGAACAACCTGAGATAATGGCTCAACAAGTAGGTCATCCTAAGGCAGTTACTCCCATAGGCACTGATTCTATACTTTATGAGTGCAAACAACCAAATTTATGAAAAATTTTATATAATGCCAAAAGATCTGCCAAAAGAACTTCTCAGATGAAAATATTTAAAAAAAAAGTAGTCTCAACTTCTTGACTGAAAAGACCCCCGAAAAAAAGAACCTACAACAAGACAAATATGCAATCACTCTTCTACTTCCCTTCTGCATCCCTTTGACACCTTATATATTCTATTAGAAATGATTCTGCTTAAAAATTGCCCATTATCCCATTTAAAAAGCTTATAAAAATTCTCTTAATACTATTGAAACTATACAAGATTCTCCCATCTCTTTCACCCCCTTCTCCGATTATAACTGATAATAATGAAAAAATAATTTTATTTTTGTATTCTTATAGACAAAGAATCCTGAAAAGGACATGGTATATATGAAGCAACTCCCTACCCTACCCGATTAATTCCTTATATATTTTACTATAAATATTGGGTTAACATTAAAAATTATGTCAAAAATAACATAATTTTTAATGTTAACGTTTACACTCCATCATGATCTTCGAGTTAGCCTAATAGGCACCTAAAGCCTTTAGAGCAGCTTGACTATCCGACAGAATATACATTTCTTGGTTGCGGTAGTCCCGACTAATATTCTCGTAATCATGTTTTTGTATTGTGAGCGAAATTCCGCCTGAAATATTATGGCACTTGTCCTTAGTGGAATGGAATGGGGCTTTTCAGTATATATGCTAGCGCCTACTCCGCTCCAAGTTGTTTGGGAGAGCAGTCATTTATATCACACAAGGGGCCATAGTATTGAAGTTACAAGTCAATACACAATCGTCGATTTTTTAGTATTATAGTGCATTGGAAATAAAAAAAACAAAGATAATCGAGACATATTGAGCGCAATGCAGACATTTATTAATGAAAGTAAATTTGAGTTATCACCACTACACCAGTCACTTTATTTTTATACTCGATGCTCATTTTGCTAACCATTTTAAGAGCAGATTCGATCATCGCTTCTAATAATTTTTATATAGTGAGCGTGCCAAATTAAAGTGTTTGGTATGGAGGTGATAACTGTTGTGCAATGTCGTTGTGCCAAAAATTCCAAAATCCCATTGTAGAAGCAACATAAGCATAAAGTATTATGTGGAGAAAAATAAGAGAGTTTAAAATGATTCTGAAATTAAGAGATATAAAGAAACATATCATCTAAGCCCCGTTGCAGATAGAACGTTTTATTTTAAATTATTGAAATTGTAGAAGATTTCCTTTCCAAGGACCAAAACATACAATAGATCTATGACCGATGAATAATACTCCAGGTAATAAGTAGAAAAATATTTTTAGTAAATTATTATTTCTAAGTGATTTACAGTTATCAACAACAAATCATTATTGTGGATAATACAGAGAATTTGTAATAATGATAATGATGAGCATAAGTAAATAGTTACAAGCAGCAAGCCAGTTCCACAATACTTTTTTAATATTTACTGAAAAACACTACGAATGTCGTTCCAAAAATCCTCCTCCTAACAAAAAAAACGTAAGATTAAAGAAGAATCCTTTTTTATTTTTCTACATAGTCACCTTGCAATGACTTTTCAACTTTTTAATACCCTCATTATCATAAGATTTATTCATCTCTACAAAATAAGCATTCGTCTCAGCTTTAACTTAATCATTCGAAGTGAATCTTCAATTAGCCAGCCATTTTCTCTGGCATCTGGCGAACACTGTAGATGTTGAAGCACTTCGAAGCTAAGATCATGCAATTTTGCATCAACAATGCGAGACGTGTGTGACGATTACCGTATTGAAAAAGCACTTTCTTTATTGCGAGAAGTGTACGTTTATCCTGACTAACACCTTCAATTGGTCCAGTAGTTAAGCATAATAATGATGGTGGTAGTTGTACCTTTCTCCAGATAATCTATAAGCACAATACCATAAGAAGCACAAAAAACCGTTGCCATGCAGATGGAACAGTTTTGTGGTTGCTTGGGCGCGCTTTCACCTGCTCCCACCCATTTTTACGACTGCTCTTGCACCTCTGGTGTGTAATGATGAATTCATGTCTCATCTACTGTTATGAAACGTTGAACAAATTCACTGGAATTATGTTTGAACAAGTCTGAACGCTCTTGGGAAATGTACTTTGAAATGCGCTTTTGGTCGATTGTTAAAAAACGCGTCACTCATCGAGCGGAAAGCTTCCTCATACCCTAAACATTGTGTTTATTAATATTTACTGGGGCACACCGCCTATCGAGATGTTTGTTGAATTTCTATGGCAATCTCGTCAATTGTAAAGGTTTTCGGGCGTCCTGAAGGTTTAACATCTTAAATGAATGTACGACCTCGTTTAAATTCAGCAGCCCACTTTTTGATCGTCGAAAACGAAGTGAAAAAATCATTTAATATGACATTTAACTCTTTTTGAATATCCGTAACCATTCAAAACGAAATATTTTATAGCCCCTCGCAATTAAGGTTTATTTATTTTTTAGCAAATGTTAAAACTTCTTTATTTACACGATTGCTACAAAAAATAATTAAACACACGTGTCTGAAGTTTTTCACAGCCATGTAGTAGACCACATTTAACAAATATAATAATCTGGTCATCTTGGTACCAAATCTGTGTCAAGCTGAGACTTTTTCGAACGACCCTCGTAAAACTCTTAATGACTGATGGTTGGATTGGCATCGTAATAGCTCTCACATGGGTAAATTTGTCGCGCCACTAAATGGAGCAATGTCATTACATGCTTCGTCGGCTTATTTAGAACTACGTCTTCTGACTGAAGGCTTTCAGATAGGCCACTCGGAAAACCTTTACTTAATGTCGCTGCATGTGAAACGCCACTTTTATACGTGATTTTTATCAAGAAAATTAATGTCACGCAAGAGGTTCTAAAATCTCAAGCAAAAGCTGTTTAGAAATGTTCCGAATTGACAGTATATTAAGCTTCATGAGTTTTGTTATGAAGTGATGCTTCAAAGTCGGGGAATATCACGGAAATAGCTTTTAATTTACGTATATTTAATATCAGCTCAAATACGTTATTAATGTTTAGAAACTATAATTAACTAGATGATGAAGCAACATTTGAAATTAATAGCTTTCTAAGCATATATTCTAACCGTATTTATGCGGCAGAAATTCCTAAAATCTTGTCATGTTAGTCATAAATCGGTGATCAATAAACTATGTACCCGAAAATTCGGTACATTTATCTCAGTTATCAACTGCATAAATGATTTATGAGAGGAAAAACATTTAGCGCTGCAATAACTACATTCAGATAATAAAGCTTATTAAGTAATGGATTACTTAAGTTTTAGCAGATTTTAGATACATGTGTCAAGTTTATTAATCATAATTTTTTCATGTATTTTTAGGTTTTAATGACGATTGATTGAAATAAGAAACTTACCTCATTTTTCGTTTTATTTCACTTGCTAAAGGAAAGTGTTGTATTCGTAGAAAAGTCAACGGAATTTTGCTGGTTTTCACGTTTCAGAATCTTTTGGTGGCGAAAAGTACAGTTTTATATTTCCGTTGATTTTCTTTCCTGTCGCTTTATTGACCCGATAACTCTCAAACGAAATAAGATATCGATCTAAAATTTAGTAAACTTCTAATATTTGAAATAGAAAAAAATATATAATTTGGAGCGATATGGCTACGAGGGAAAGAGGTAAAAGGTTAGATATTGTATACTTTCAAAATTTTTCGTTGTTTTTAAAAGAGATAATGGAAAACGTTTAGGCCAATTCGTAAATAATCAAATATATAGAGGAT
Organism: Pachyrhynchus sulphureomaculatus; assembly: GCA_019049505.1. Taxonomy (NCBI): domain Eukaryota; kingdom Metazoa; phylum Arthropoda; class Insecta; order Coleoptera; family Curculionidae; genus Pachyrhynchus; species Pachyrhynchus sulphureomaculatus. Next base: position 105,707,595 of record CM032446.1, on the reverse strand, counting down.
TTAAGAAGTGGGGGGAAGGTTGTCGGAATTGCTTCGTATATATCGTGTATTATGGACCTTTTTAAGATTGTTGGAGTAGAGGTAGAGTATCTAGAGGATAGTATGTCAGGTCTCAGTTGTAAGTATTGCTGAAGCCCTTCCTCTACTAATTTTCTTTTAATTAATACCTCCCAGTAACGCACAGACTATAACTATAGAATTATAACGCTTGTATTGCAATTTTCTTTAGTATCAGAAGTCAAATTCTGTATTTTTCTAGTACTGCATGGGAAGTAACGACCAAATTAGTCTACTAAATTTTTATTGTTGTTTCTACTTTATGAATTCAGGAAACTATGATAATTATAATAGTTTTTAATTTTTGGTTACAAGTTGAACAGAAAGCTAATTCATGATGAAAATTTATACTATTTAATATTGGTAAAAATGTACAAAGTTACCCAAAACATCACTGAAGTTAGAAAATATAGAAATACTAGTGCTACTAAAGATTGTAACTATAGGTTTTAATATACTATGTAAGATCAATCACAAGTGAATTTTGTTAAGGTTGAAATTCTTTATAAGTGCTATTCGTAAGTAAAAAGTAGTAAATTATAAGAATCATCACAGCTCTCGTAATATGTAAGACAAAAATAAAAAGGAACCTAAATACATTACCTTTTGAGCTTTCTGTTACAAGCTTTAAATGTTACTTCATGGTTGGAGAGTAATAAGCTTTATTTTTGTTTTTATTTCTGACAGAAAAGCTGTTATGATATCTGATCCTTGGTTCGGTTATACTACACATATATAAAAATAAAAAAATTACACCAACCAAATCGCATATTTAAAAAGGCCCACTCAAATTATTGCTTCTCTATTCAGTATTCTAAAAAAATCTTACACTACTAAACTTAGTCCATGAAGATGCCAAATATGAAACCGAAAAACTTATGAATATTATATATATATATATATATATATATATATATATATATATATATATATATATATATATATATATATACTCGAACAGATGTTTCCATTAAAATAAATCTTGTCGACTATTAAATTTTTGAAATGACATGATCATATTCATTTTTATAAAATTTAAAGTTAATATTGAAAGTTTCTTTACATTTAATAAATATGAAAAATGTAAACAGAATAAAACACTTCTCCTAAGGCCCTTTACACATATGGCTTTCATCGGAAAAAACTTGAAACTAGTCGAGAAATATTACTATTCATTTTAAATAGTGAGAAGTATATTCAATTGCTTATATATATATGTATATATATATATATATATATATATACATACATATATATATATATATATATATATATATATATATATATATATATATATATATATATATATATATAATATATATATATATATATATATATATATATATATATATATATATATATATATATATATATATATATATATACATACATATATATATATATATATATATATATATATATATATATATATATATGGAATTACTGACTGCTTCAGAGTGTGGCTACATTCTACCATTACAAAACAATATTGGTGAAAGAAAAATAAAATATTATATAGTTTTTTAAAGGTATACAAAATAGAATTTGAATATATTAATAAATTTTTCCATTACTTCGTGATAGAACTTTATAAATATTAAATATGACAATTTACTTTGTTAACTTATCACTTTATTATTAAATTTCTACATGACTGCAGTTTCGTGGGTGTGTTAAACCCACAAAACTGCAGTTAACAAGAAATTTAATAATAAAGTGATTAGGTAATAAAGTAAATTGTTCATATCTAATATTTAGAATTTTGATTCATTAATATGAATTGTGTGTTTAAATATACGATTAAGAATTTTTTATTTTTAAATAGAAAATGTAAATAACCAGTCAAATACAAGCTGGAGTTGCGTAATTAGTGTTCCGTACACTGATTGCTTTTAAAATAAAATTTTTGTTATGGAGGTATAAAATGATCAATTTCAGTGACAATCTACACCCTGTGGAGAATATTTCAGAATTCTTTCAAAATTTTTCGATCAGACCTTTTTGAGAGAAGGGGGAGAGAGCAATTTTTCGCGATTTTTTAAAAATAATACAAAGAAAAGTGTGCAAAATTACTACATTATATGTATTTTTGAACTCGTGTTTTTACAAGCTTTCATTTGACACCCCACTCGATGACCTGGTATTTTTTTTTCTCTTCAGATTTCATCCCCCAAAACTAACCCCTTAAGTCAAAATTTAACTTACAAAACTACACGGCTCTGATGCCATCAATTCCTATAATAGTACTAAATTTCCACTTTTTATGTCAAACAGTTTCGGAGGATATCGGATGTGACAGACAGACGGACGGATGGGTGGACGGACAGACGGACAGACACCGAAGTGATCTTAAAAGTGTTTCATATGGAACACAAAAAAGGCTAGTTAAAGACAAATTAATTCATACCAGTTTAGCTATCGAAAGATATCAATCATTATCGTCATTGACCAGCTTAACCCGAATAGATATTAATGAATGAGGTTTTTTACTGGCTATATTAAATGTTGAAAAAAGAAATAAACTGAAATAAGGGACACCTGACATCATTTTCTACGTGATGAGGATATTTGCAAATAAAAACTAAGACTTTCCTCGGTCAAAATTTCATTTTATTTTAAAATAATTTGAGTTTCAGATTCTTCGACTCCGAGAACAATATGCGCATTATTTGCGGTTTAACGCGCGGAGTATCGGCTATCAATCAGTCGATCGATTTTTAGTTAGATTACCCAACGGTCACCTCTCGATCGCCACTCTTTCAATTCACATAGTAAAGAGCTCACCGAACCTCATGTAACTTATTACAGCGGAGAAACGGTAAACCAGGGGTCAATCCGCATGTCAGCTACTAGCTGATGGTTGACTATCACAGATATATTCTGAAAAGTAGAAGGGACAGGAGAAAAAAATAAAACGAGCGGTTGAAGAAAGCACAGCTAGGCGAAGACAGAGATGTGAGAAGAAAGGCAGAATGCTTTTGTGTGAGAGAACATGGCTCAAAATTAAGCGGCAAATGATCGCTGCAGGAAGGGGCGCGAATAGGTCACGGCGTGACGAGCGGATTGACCAGAATACACTACTACCACTGATACCTTCTCTAAAGGCACAAATCATCCTGTTTCAGCTACTACGACCATACCAGAATGACTTGCCAGTACCTTCTCTCTATTGGCCTAAGACATTTTTTTCTGCAACACTCGAACTCATGGCGAAACTTCGGCCCTTGTAACGAACCAATGGTGGATGAAAAGTCACCTGACTGCATTTGCTGATGACGGTAAACAGAAAGAGGTTGCAGCTTATGGAACAGCAATTAATAAATAGTCTGAGAATAGGATAGTATGCGGCGGTGGTGTTTCGCACTCCTCATGCTACATAGTGGAGATGCGCCGGTGGCCATAGACCCGCACTGACGATGGCGGCGCACCGCCAGTAGCATATCAGTGCACGGCCAAGGCTGGGCGCGGCTCGAGACGCAGCTGGAAAGTTAAAAATGCAATTTTCCTATTGTTTCTCGCGACAGATTATTTAGTTGGATGAAAACCTTCAGATTCATAGTTACTTATTAAAGAAAGAATGAACGTTTTCTGTAATCAAATAGGAGAGTTAGACCCCACGCTCATACTGCCTCAAAAAAAAAATTTATAACTTCAGTACAGATATATAACATAATATGTTCTACCCAACCCTCTATATATCCCACTCCATCATTTTAATCCTTTATCCTTTATATGTTTAACAGTAGGTAATTATGCTTAAAATTTGTTTAATCTCAACAAAAAAGACAAGAAAAAATTTTCATAATACTATTAAAACTATTTAAAAATCTTCCAACCTCTTTTCCTAAAGCAATCTCGCTTAAAAACTATATATTTGTAAAATTCTCCAGATTGGCTATTTCAATAGTATATTTGTATAGAAAGAAAATTCTTGTTGATGATGTTGTATAAATAATTTGGGGCATCAACAAGACTTTTCTTTCTACATACCATATATGTATTTCTACTTCAAGCATTATAGACATAGCAAATTTAAAATGAACATCTTATGTTTTCTAGGAATCTAGGAATTCCGAAAAAAATCAATACAGATCAAAAGCAAAAAACATTCAAATTTGGATTAAAATATGAGTATTTAACAAATTAATTAGAAATTTTAAAGACATTATGACAAACTCAGTAGTATTATAAAGGAATTATTGCTACATACCTTCAGAAAATTCAGTATATTAATAAGACCCAATATTCTCTGGAAATGCTGTATATCACATTTTAACATTTTTAATGGAAGTACCATGTTGGTGTATTTTCTTTTTGAAATAATCTCAAGGAAATTGAGACCTAGTAACATAACTGAAAAGTTAATTGATCAATATTTATAACCCGAACTAATTTCTTCGTTAACATATGTACTTAGTACTTTTTTGCAGAAAAAAAATACAAAGAAGTTTTCTCCCTGGCATATGACAGTGTGTAATCCCTTAAGATATCACTGCAATCCCAACGAGTCGCTACTATTTCATTTACTATATCTTGTTATTACTACACCAGAACGTGAAAGCATTTTTGAATCATAACACAAAAGAGTAGTTATGCTAACATATTTATTATTTAATGTAACAGAATACGGTAATCTAGAATTACCTTGCGATAAATATTTACTGACACAGTAATAAAGCATTTTATTTATTTTGTTTTTCTTTATTAAAAATTTACTTATTTTTAGAAAATGTCCTCTTACTGTGTTTTAACTACTGATTTTTGAAAAATAAAAGATAATTAACAGGATTATTTTTAGAAAAAGGATGAAAAAGATAATAAATCAAAGGAAACTTAATTACAAAATTGAATGAGAATATATCCGACCGAGATTCCGCCGCAAAATTTTGACGTCATCGATTAACTCAATAAAAATGATATATGCCCATGGCAAAAGAAATATGAGATGTGTAAAACTGCTGATCTTCTTCATGTAAAGTCATAAGTTTCTTAAATGAAAACATTTTTGGTATTTAATTAGGAAAATAGTAAAAAAATTTAATACTTACAAATTAAAGGAGTAATATTTATTTCGTGCTCCTTAATACTCATCAGAGCAGCTTAATTTGTGTGTATTTTATTCAAATTCTAGAATTATGGTTTTAGGATAAATGTTTTTTAGAAATGATAATTGACGATGATTGGTATTGACATTGCTGGTGGCTATATTTAAACATTAGGATAATTCAATTAAAGCAAAAATGGCTATATAATATATCAGTACCAAAAAGGTGTAAGAGTTTGATTCGGTCTAATTGCCATGTAATCTAAAATCTCCTGCTGTCCAGTTAATTTTTTTACTTTGAGAATGCTGACATTTATATTGTAAATTGTAAAGTTATGGAAAAAATTTTTTAGACAAAACGAAATAAAAAAAAACTCTTCGTAGATATATATGTTTATATGTTTTTACGTTCACTTAGTTTACATTCGTGAAAGAAACTATCTTCAAAGTACTCATATTTTTCATATTCCCGTCGGTCTGTCTGTTGATCTGTTATTACGATAACTGTCAGGTGGTATGATACATCGATTTGAAATTTGCTACATATACAATACTTGAAGTAAAAATAGAACATATAGTTTTTAACAAATATCGCATGGGAAGAAGCTGAAATATTGTATATTTTCAATAGTATCATGAAAAATGTTATAGTAGTTGATTAGTAAAAGTTAATGTGCAAAAGGATTTATAATAAAAGATATAATAGTTTAAAGGGAAGTGGTGGTGTACATTTTCTGGTTGTTGCTTCAACAATGAATCATTTTAAGCCCAATTATTTACAATCAAAGATATCGCGTTATACGTTTTTTCAAGCTTGTTTAATTTTCAAATTTGTATTATTTTATCATTTGTTTGCGATTTGCCTCTTTACCTAGGCTAGCTCAGAAGTTCTGATGTCGAGCGATGCTTGCATATCTTAGTTTAGTATATTATAAATGGCACGTCCGGGTAGTCCATATTTTTGTTCGGACAGACTTTTGATACGAAGGCAAAGAGCACGGCTTTTCCATCCGACTAAACTAATATGCACCTCTTATTTCTTTATATTTTTCATTGTCGTTAAATATCTTCTTTGTCAGAAGCGGGGCTACGTGTTTACATTACCCTCTGGTGAGATTGAATTTGCGATCTTGCTAACCTCTTTACCTAGGTTAGCTCAGGAGCACTGATATTGAACAAAGCCTGCGTGTCCTACTTTAGTATCTTATAGATGGCGCGCCCGGGTGGTTCATATTTTTGGTCACAAGTAGTTTTGATACGAGAGCAAAGAGCACTACTTTTTCATCGGTTTAAACCAATATACACATTAGATTTCTTTATATTTTTCACGGACGTTAAATATCTTCTTAGTCAGACTCGTGCCGCAAAGATGGGGATGGAGTGAAGTACTAAAAGAGGCCAGCAATGTACCCGTTTCTGTTGATCTTTTTTTAGGTTTAAGGTTTAACATCCAATAGTGGTATTAGTGCTCTAGTACTTTGTTCACTTAAAAGGTGCTATATCCTATTTTTCCTATGCATTTTGCTTTCGAATTAAGTTTAAGTTTTGACGTTCTCGCAAAGGATGTTTATTGGTTACTGGCACTTGTGTATGTGGTTCTTAAAACTTTCCTGCTATTACTAGGCTTTGTATATTTTCCTAACTAGCTGACGAGCTCCAATATGGAACGAAACTTGCATGTCTTCGTTTGTTATCTTATAGATGGCACGCCCGGGTCGTCCACATGTTTAGATGTCTATACTTTTGATGCAAAAGCAAAGCACACGTTTTTTTTCTTCCATTTAATGTATATATATATATATATATATATATATATATATATATATATATATATATATATATATATATATATGGACAAAATTAACGCAACAATATATTAAATCATACAAATCTCTATAATGAATTAATTTTAATAATTTTGTAACATTGGTTACACTAAAGGTTAAAAAAAAACTTATTCGGATACTTTAAAAGTGAATTAGCTACCAAATTTCTCTATAAGATTCGAATTAAAATTATTCTTAAGACCTAATAACAAAATCGTTGAAATTATGTAATAATGAAAAAAATAAACTGGGACACTAGTAGCAAAATTAATGGTGTAACTGGGACACTAGTAGCGTGTGTTGCCCCCTCTACTTCGGATGACAGCGTTTATGACATTGCGAACAGCTTCGAGTTCGTTTCTTATTATAGAACTAGTGACAGTCCTGTTTTACCATACGACTTATTGTGGAACGATGTTTGCCTAACAAATTGGCAACATAACTCTGACAATATCCCTCGTCCAATAAAACTGAGGCTCGCACAACCTCGTGTTCAGTTAAATTCCTTGTTCGATTTATTTTTCTAATTCTTCGGGGTCAAAAATAAAACAGTCTACCACAAAACGTATTACTTTGAAAAAGGGCACAATTTATAAGTTTACTTTTAAAGAAAATCTATCGAATTATTACAGAAAATTGTTTATCTTCTAAAAAATTCTTTAAAACTGTAAATCTAAACGAATTGTGTTGATTTCTGTCATGAACAACGAAACAAAATATGCATAGCCTACTATTCAAATACTCGATAAACTTTAAAACTGACATTTTTTGTCAGGGGATATATATATATATATATATATATATATATATATATATATATATATATATATATATATATATATATATATATATATATATATATATATATATATATATATATATATATATATATATATATATATTTATTTATTTATTTATTTATGTGAGAATATACGGGTACACCCCTTTTTACAATGTCTTTATAATACTTTACAATATAACCATATCAATAAGAAAAAGATAAATTAATTCTCAGATTGTTGCGTTAATTTTGTCCAGGAGTTGTATTATTAAAATTATTTACCAAGTACTTTCCTTGTAAAGCAACAACCAGTTCGGAAATAAATACTAATTTGGCTCTAAACTTACACTAAAAAATAACTTCATACAATACAATCTACTTTTTGGTAAATATTAACAAAAAAATTTGAAATTAACCTTTTTTTAATAAACGAAAAAAATTGTTAATGATTAAAAAAACTATAATCCTCTCCTAATATATAGAACCAACAAAACTTGTTCTTCTCACCACCACCATCCGTTAAAGAATAAAATTCAAATGTATATAAAGATAAAAATATTGTCAGATATGTTAGAAAAACCTATTGATATATAAATAAAAATATACCTTTGTGAAGTGTGGGTGGATCATTATTTTTGCAATATTTAATATTATTTTGAAAAAACATGTTGTTCGTTTTATAGGCCAATTTTTTTATGAATAAATATATATATATATATATATATATATATATATATATATATATATATATATATATATATATATATATATATATATATATATTATATTTATATTATATATATATATATATATATATACATATACATATATATATATATATATATATATATATATATATATATATATATATATATATATATATATATATATATATATAGATATATATATATATATATATATATATATATATATATGTATATATATATATATATATATATATATATATATATATATATATATATATATATATATATATATATATATATATATATATATATATATATATATATATATATATATATATATATATATATATATATATATATATATATATATATATATATATATATATATATATATAATTTATTTATTTATTTATTTATGTGAGAATATACGGGTACACCCCTTTTTACAATGTCTTTATAATACTTTACAATATATCCATATCAATAACAAAACGGCCGAAAATGTGGAATCAAATACAAGAACGGCTTACACTCCTACCGCGAAACAATTAACACCAGAGCATCCCTTCTGAAGGAAGAGGGAGAACCAGAAAAAATGTTCAGCTCCCGGCACTGGTTCATGAATCTCATAGCCCTCAGCAGTGGTGAATGATAACCATAATTAGTTCTGTGGAAGCCAGTAAAAAACAATTTAGTTTGTCTTAAAAGTCTTTGAGGTACATTAAATTTTACGAATGACAACAAAGTAGGACAATCTATCAACCCGTTAATTATCCTATACAGAAAATACTGATCACTCACCAAACGTCTATGAGCTAACAGATTCAAGTTCATATGGCCCCTAATAATACTATAATTATGGTCTGCTATTGCCATATCAGTCTTATAAGCACACAGTCGTAGAAACCTGTTCTGAATTTTTTCGAGATTGTACTTATATACTTCAAACATTGGTGACCAGACAACCGCTGAACACTCAAGAACAGACCTCACCAAAATGCAGTACAGGACTCTTAATGAGGACAATATATCCCTGAGATTTCTATATATAAGTCCCAAAATCTTACTTGACTTGTTAATTATATATACATAATGATCACAGAAAGAGAGGCGATACTCAAATATTACTCCTAGATCCTTCACTTTGCCCAAACTGTCCAACACTGTTCCATTAATAACATAATTACAAATACTGTTGACATTCTTATATCCTCAAAATTCATTAAGCTGTAGACAGTTTGTCTCAGCCCAATTTACAAGTCTATCCAAGTCCGCCTGCAAGTCCCGGACGTCCTGCACATTCAAACACTTTAAGATCATCAGCGAATATAAGGAAATCAGAGCTCAGTATATGACCGGCAATATCATTGACAAACAAATTGAAAAGGAGCGGAGAGCAATGGGCGCCCTGTGGCACTCCAGAAACTGCAATAAAACTATTTGATAGCACGTTGCCAATTTTAACCTGATATTCACGCCCTTCCAAATATGTCTTCAACCATCCCAGGAGAGAATCGTTGAATCCCAATACCGCAAGCTTAGCTAATAATAGGTCGTGATTAACCCTATCCACCTGGGCCCCCTCCTCCAGAGCCTCTAACAAGTATGACTCATAAACGACGAGGTTGGTATCCGTCGATCTTCCCTATGAAGATCCATGCTGTCGCGAAGAGATGACGTTCCTGCAGGACCAAGGTAATTGCTTATATATTAGGAAATCAAGCAATTCTGGATTGATTACATACACTTCTATAATTCCTTACATCATTCCTGTTTCCAGACTTGTAAATTGGACTCAGATAACTTTTTTTTAAATATTGTTGGGAAAACTCCCTCATCCAGTGACTCATTGAACAGATCCGTGATGGCTCCCGTAAGTGTAGTGACACATCGCTTCAGCAAGTAATTCGGAATATCGTCTGGGCTTGCAGACATTTTGTCTGGCAAATGGCAGATAGCATCGTATACCTTGGTCACCGAAATCCTACGACAATTAATACTTATTTCGTTACTGTTCAAATTTTTATAGCACAAAGTTGGTGCCGTACCTTTTTGAAACACGCTGAAAAAATACTTTGAAAAAAGATTAGCAATACTCAAGTTGTCACTACCTTCAGTGCCATCCAGGTTCATATTCCGTGGAAACCCGTTAATCGTACGCTTGCCATTAACAAAAGACCAAAACCTCCGCGGATTATCATGTATAGCCCCATTCAATTTATCAACATACACGACATAGCATCCACCAAGAAGCACCCTGCATCGCGATCTTAACCTAGTAAAGTCTCGATAGTATTGGTGTTCACCAGTTTGTTTGAATTTTTTATGGGCGGTTTTCTTATCAAATATACATTTTTTCAACTCTGGTGAGTACCATATAGAGAAGTTGGTTGAAACAAATCGCTTACTGGGTACAAAAATATTAAGCGCCTGGTTCAATGTAGAATAGAGAAATTCGGCCGCCCTATCAACGCCAGCAGACATCTCAATCCCCAAGTCCCAATTCACGGACACCAAAAAGTAATTGAGTGCCAAAAACTTCGTATTCTTATAATCACGGTAGTGTCCATCCTGTCTCATATAATCATAATACTCCCTGACAATAAGTTCAAATTTAAGAGGAACATGATGAGCACTATCCGGGAATAGCGCGTCCTGGGAAAAGCTGACATTAATGAGCCGGATGCTGCTAAAAATCAGATCTAAAAATACATTACCCCTATTTGGTACAGTGTTTGATTGAAATAAATTAAGAAATGCAAAAGTCTCTGCCAATACGCGGGCATGCGAGCCTGGTGGGCAGTTAACAGTCAGTCCGAGATCGCCCTTGGACCATGTGGCTTCTGGTAGATTATAATCTCCAAAAAGAACGAAGTTGGAATTCTGGTTTACTTCATAAAGGACTTCTACGGTTGCGCAGTGGGCATTATACTTGACAATGTCGGAACCCGGCGGAATGTAGACAGCCCCGAATATGACGGTCATATTTTTCAATTTTACCCGAATTTTGGGCTGGCTCTGACGTCATAGAAATTTGGACCAATGAGAGCGTTGTATGAAGTGGCAACATTGTGTGTGTGTTAGGTGTGGCAACACTGTGTGACCGTTGACAGATGTGAAGTTTGCGCGCGCGCATCTGTCAAGGGGGCTGTGCGATGTTGCCATGTGTAATGGTCCAGGGAGGGCGGCAGGAGGGGGTTCCAGGAGGCCGGCCGGGGGGGCCCCCCTTTCAGTATCCTGCGCGTGGGGATTGCGTAAGATATTGGTTGAAAAAACCTAAAATGGGGGGGGGCGTAGTCCTAGCTGTGGGAACTGGGGCCCCATTTGGGTGCATGGGGTGGGGGCTCAGGGAGCCCTATCGGTGTCCTACATGTAGGAATTGGTACCCCATTTGGTTGTGTTTGTTGTTACATGCGCAGTTGTATGGGGCTCAGGGGGCCCACGGAGCCACCAGTCACATGCACCAGCGTTTATGGCAAGAACAACATGGAGCCCTAGCTGTAGGAACTGGTACCCCATTTGGGTGCATGGGAGAGGGGCTCAGGGAGCCCTATCGGTGTCCTACATGTAGGAATTGGTACCCCATTTGGTTGTGTTTGTTGTTACATGCGCAGGTGTATGGGGCTCAGGGGGCCCACGGAGCCACCAGTCACATGCCCCAGCGTATATGACAAGAACAACATGGAGCCCTAGCTGTAGGAACCGGGGCCCCATTTTTGTGATTAGTTGGTTAAATTGCAGTCATAATGGTGAACGTAAAATAAAAAATTTCAGTATATAGGTTAGATTTGCAGCATGTGTAAACCTAACCTATATACTGAAATATTAATTTTACGTCACGTTCAAATAATCTAAGTGAAGGAAAGTAAAAGACGCATACACAAATTTTCAAAAAATACATATATTTATTTTAAAAATAAAATAATGTTGTTACAAACTTATCTAAATGAAAGAGCGAGTAAAAATTTTATATGAATTTAAAGTAGATAATCATCATCAGAGTCGCTCTCGTAGGGATCTTTAAAATGTCTCTTCACTCCATGTGGATGGTTAGCATGTAGTTTCTCAAGACAGTGATCCTGTTTATATACTTCAAATAAGACTTCAGAAAAACAACTCTGACACCAAAACTCCATATTGTGATAATAAAGTATAGGTAACTGTAGTTTATCGCATATAGCATGATAATGATCATTTATAATATTAAAGTTTTTAGTACATTGTTTAAAATTATTATAACATTTCTTACATATCCTAATATTAAAGTCCTTAACTAAATATACATTAACCCATATACAATATGTCATTACATCGAAGTGATCTAACCAATCTGTAGTTGTAAGTACTGCATTTCTGGAAGCCTTAGTAAAAGTCTTACTTAAATGCATGAAACCTAGATAAGTATTACATGTCTGTTCATAATCATGCTTAGCAATTCTATTATATATATGCCCATCTCGTAGTCGGATATAGAGGTAAAATTTTCAAAATTAAAGCCCATGGTAACTGAGGAGGTGAAGAAACGACTAATTTGGATAAATTCGTAACAAAATTACAAATGCTAATAATACAAATCTGCGTTAGAGGGTACGCATTATTGGATGGTGACACCGGGGATGACATCTGCAAAAGAAAAAATCTATTTACTTAATTTTGTAATGACCAAATGGTAGAGTGTCAAAGGAATTTGGTAATAGATGACGTTTATCATCGTGGGGGCTCAAAGCTATCTTAGTTTGCTCTATGCTGAAAATGTTGTGTGAATAGGAGCGTATGGTCCTTTGAGTGACACGAGACTGTATTCCACCTTTCAAGCAATCGAAATAATCTTGGAAAGTTAATTTATTTTTGACTATATCATATTTAATACCTTTAGCACGTTTAGAAACTCGTTCGCCCTGAATTTTAAAAGTATACATTTTGGACCTTAAACCGACAAAATGTGTAATGATGCTACCATTGACTTCATCTTTCTGTAGGCCTAATACCTTTTTGTTTACTCTCGGTATATTATAAACATTATCTACAGGGTAGTCAGAAGTATCGAAAAAATTCAAATTTGGTTTAATGATTTCTTTAAACACATCGTCACATTTAAGATTATAAATAAAGCTATCTGTATCAGTATATAATAATTTACAATTTGATAAACCCATTTTTGGTATCATAAATCCATAATGGAAATTAAACATAGTTAGTTTGGATATATCCAAGATAGACATACCAATATACAGTGGTTTGTTAAACATCAATTCAGATTTATGTAATTCTATTGTCATTATATTTTCATCCAGGATAGTTCGACTATGGAAACGATGACTTGCAATCAGATTTTTCGCACCGTACCGACCTGACCAATTTCGGACAATTCGGACAGTTCGGTGCTTCCTAATATTTTCACAACTTTTTCCAAATATCGCGTTATTGTACAATTTAAAGTTATTTTTACCGAAGGTAGTGGTAGCCTGGGTTCTTAATCGATTATTTAGTTCAATATATGGTTTAAGCCACCGAGATTGTTTAAATTTCAAGACTTTATGAATTTTTGTTAACTTTAATCCCGATTCTAAAGCTTGTTTTAGGTTACGGTAATGTAAAATATAATTTTGTTTGGAGTGAAGAGTGCTTAATAATTTCGGTAATTTTGATCCGGGTGGTACACGATGTTCAGGACAGAACGGAAAATCTTTGTGCAAATCATGCAAACTCTCTGGATATGTCAAATCAACTTGCAGAATGTAGCCTACAGGGGAATCGTCTGGTACTGACATCACATCAATGTTAACATCGCACCATTCAAACCTCCATATGGTAACGGCTCCGTCATCGCCTTTCCGTACAAATTATTTACATCTAAATAAAGCACATAATTTGACTGCTTGGATGGATCATAATCTGTGGTGTATTTATTATTGGCTTCAGCATATCGATTAACGCATACAGAAAGTCCTCCGCGAATACCCTGTTCGATAAACATTATTTGATCTATATCCCGTAATAGCTCTAACTTACATCGACAGTAGAAGAGCATGGCGTCCCACGAGTATCGAGGTATTGAATGATACCATGCAGGATCTAGTTTATGTGATTTAATAGAATTATCGCGAAAAGTTTCGAACACATCAGCCAAACCCAAAATATCGGTTTTTAAATATAAATCCGAATATTGCCCTAAATTTTGAATTTTGAATGCATTCCATACTTTTTGGGCATGCTTATAATTTTCCAATTGTAGAATCTTAAAATCATCTTTGGCTAGGGTAGAAGTTAGAGTATCAAGTGACGCCCCCATAAATCGCAACGAATCAATAAATCTGAATTTTATACTGTTTTCATGATGATACGTAAATGAAATGAACCTTTCCTTGTTGACTGGTAGAACAGTTACATTACCACGTTTAGCAAGCAACGGGTACCATAAATTGTTTTTTGAAATTTAAATTGCAAGCCTGGTGGGCGAAACTCCTGAAGCACCCTGTAAAATGATCATGATCGTGTACGATAACATCCTTCGATTTAAATCGAAGCTCGTATATGTGACAATGTGTAGCATCTTCTGCAGAATCAATAACCATAGGTGTTATATTTTTTAAGCGCCTATAAATCGAACTAGATAACTGGGTCATTTCATTAACGAACCATTCAACACAATTGGTGCCGCGATAACTTTTGAAATGGGAAAAGGAGTCGTCGTACGTACATTTCAAATAAAAACCAGCACTGAATGCTTCGTGCCGTTGGTACTTCTGAGTATTTCCACCTGATGACTCATTTAAAGGAATTAACTGACATTCAAAGTCAGCATATATGATAAAAGGGCATTTTTGTTTATAAATAAAATTTTTAAATTCAATAAATTCATACTTTGGAAACGTTACTTTGTATTCATTGAACTTAGCACAGAGAACTTCGTGCTCGGTTAATTTGTTTTCAGAAAAAAAATAATTTAGACAACGATCACAAAAAAATAATTTTTTCTTTTGTTTACCAAGTTGTGATTTTAATAGTCGCGATAAGTGTTTAATCCAGCAATAATGATATTTGATGTTGATATCTTCGATATCAATATCCTGAGGTGTGTCAAAGTCATTTAATTTTGGAAAATATTTATCTTGAACCAAAAGCAAATTGACATGTCTAGGTAACTTATTTTTGGTTAACCGAGCCGGAACCACATTGAAAAAAGAAGATCTCTTAGTTTCTATCAGTTCTAAAGCATAAACATTTACCGAAATATTATTATTTTTTTCGAATTTAGGAATTTGGTCTAATGTCATAGGTGATGGTAAATTTTCAATGTTTAGTACTGTTCTGTAATATGGATATGAAGAAGTTAGGTTATAATTATTGTGAGCTGGGAATAATGCGCTAACAATTGCCCAAAAGAAACAGGCATGATCATTGTTCTTAATATTGATACAGGCCTTTTTCCGTTCTATTTCGTTAGGTAGTTTAATGTAAGATGATCCGTTCCCCATTTCAAATTTATTAATATTAATTTCAAGATAAATTATTTGCTGTAAAGCGAAACCGCTCTGGCATTCTTGAAATTCAGACAATTTATTAAGAACTTTATCATAAACATGCTCAAAGAACCATTGCTCTAAATCCGTCCCCAAATCGATAATGGCATTCCTTGTATTAAAATATTTTAAATCAATAATATCAGATTCGGTACCTTTTTTAATAAACTCCCCACAAAAAGTCGTATTAACTTTTATAGTTGAAAAAATCCTCAAGATAGCTTTTATTTTCTTTCGAAATAAAATAAATGCATCGTTTAAAAATAAATTTATATCTTTGTGAACTAAATTAACGATAACTCCGGACTTAACACGACCCTTGAAACAAGATATAATATTATTCCACACTACTCTATTTTTGATATCGGAATTTCTGTTAGTACACAAAGTATGCTTAATTAATATTTTTAACGATTTTAAATGTTGAAATGTAGTTTGCAGTCTGCGACGCAAATCTAAAGAAATATTTTCACGGTGAATAGCTCTGTGACAAAAAATTAACCTCCTTTGTATCCGATTACACCAAACGGTAACATCCCGATCCGAAAAAATTATCAAATAATACTTTTTTAAGATTTTGAAATGAAGTAATGAGAATATTAGCTTTCGTTATGGCTTCCATAATAACAGTAATTTACAAAATATAGGGTTAGACTCACCTCTTAATATTACTGCGATAGTTCAATCTTGAACAGCGTGATTGGATTCCGTTTTCCAACGTCCTTTGTACCCAGGAAAACTACGGAGTATTTACCGCAAACAAATTCGACTAGGTTTGGTCTAATGATGTCAGTAACTCGTTTTGGTAAAAACACAACTTTTTCTCCCAAGTCCAACAAGATGGACTTGCCAAAACGGGTGTCGGTCTCCTTCGCACTGAGGATTGGATGGGTTTGGTTAATTGGAAGGTCCTTTAGACTCACCACCGGCTTCTGCTCTGCAACACAGACGGAATTGATTATTGATAGATCCATCTAAAAATATAATAAGAACTAATCAGTCAATGTCATTTTTTTCTCTCTATTTTTAATTTTTTATGGGTCTTGCACACGTGCTGCAGGGAAGTCCCTAAAGCGCTCCAAGAGCGGCACGAGTGCGGAAAAAGCGATTCACGTTGTTCTTGAATCGCTGTAAATTGTACTCGGTGGGAAACACAGCGCTGGGCAAATTATTCCAAAGGGATGACGTTCTCCATATAAAAGATTGCTTGAAAAGCGTTGTACGCGGAGTAACAAGCTGAACCTCATACGGATGCGAAGCACCAGCGCGACGTGTATTTCTAACATGCACCGCTTTGGGAGGAATTAAGCGGGCTACATCCTTCGAATACTTTCCATGAAAATACTTGTAGAACAGACTCAAGTCGCCAACCGTTCTTCGATGTTCCAGCGAATGAAGGCCGCCGGTCAATTCCGGGCCCCCAATCGGACGGACCGCTCTTCTCTGAACAGAATCCAACAAATGCAGTGTATGTTTGGGAGCGGAGCCCCAAACATGGGAGCAGTATTCCATAGTTGGTCGAATTTGGGCTTTGTAAAGAATTAACAGTTGCTGTGGGGTGTAAAGCTTTCTGGTTCTAAATAATATTCCCAACTTTTGAGAAGCTCTCCTTGCTATGCCTGCAACATGTTCATGCCAAGACATATTTGCTCCCAAACTAACGCCCAACAAATTGAGCGACGATGCTAGGGGAATGGAGTGCCCCGACATAACTATGTCGGGTTCAGCAACGTTAACTTTTTTAGAAAAAAACTGCTGCTTGGGTTTTTGTAGCGTTAAATTCCACTTGGTTACTGTCACCCCAAGATAGAATTTCTTCCAGGTCTTTGTTAAGTTGAACGACCTCCTGCTGTCTGCGGATATTCTCCTGGGCAGCCGATGTCCGAGCGTTCAAATAAAAAACTATGCAAGCAGAAATGATTAATGATAGATCCAATCTAATATATATTAATAACAAAAATAAATAATCAGACATTGACATTTCTCTCTTTACTTTAAATAAAACTGTTACTTACATTTTCGAATTTTCACTAGACCACATACGCAAAAGAACGTCACGGCTCATGCACCCTTACAAATACAGTGCGAGAGTTGGTAATTAAATAATATCACTTCAAGTGTAATGTGTATAAATATAGTTATGTTTAAGTCACATAAACCATAAAACACACTGTACGTAGTGGTCTTGCGGGAATGCATAATGTAATCGTATGCAAATAGTTGACCTCACGTACAGGAAATGTATTTGCTGATAATGCTTATTTTGAATCATAATATAGTCTATTAGTTTAAACATGTTTAAAAAATAAAAATACATATATATCTATATAATTTTTATTAATTGAAATATTCAAAATTACGATTGTGTTTTAGGTGCCTTTAATACCTTTTCCCTGTTCTTTCGACATGTAGTTAAACGGACCACGTATCTCTTCTTTTGATCTCGTAGTACTTCTTCCCTTTGTAAACATGATTCAAGTAGATTAAAATTTGAATTCTTCTTCTCTTCCTGAATCTTAGCATTATCACGACACTGATTAAGCTCTTTATCAATGCTGTATATTTCATTAATCTGAGCAGTTAAATTGCTCTTTAAATGGGTACTCTCAGTTTTGAGATCAGATATTATGGAAAGACCAAAATTTCGATTTTCATTAAATTTGGGGGAAAGACATTACGTAACATGCGTATGGTAGCAACCTGGGGTTAAAGAAGGTCCTGATACGTGTGAATGCGTCCAAGTTAGCATGGTGTTACGACGTGTCAACGATGAATTGCCTAACGAATGTTGCAATGCGCGATGTAGTGTTCATTGTAATAAACATATCTCGATGCCCCAATATTCTCTCCTTATTAATCAATTAATAATGAACGAGAAAACACACGTCGCGCATTGGCATCTTTGATTTTTCCCTCACGTTTCCATGCGCGGCAAATGCCTCTTTGGCTTTGGGGGGAAAGCCTCGCGCTGCTAAATGCGAGCTCAATGCCAGGAGCGCGACACCTCGGCTGGTAGATCCTCACGCTATTCATCTAGTTAGGAATTGGCGAGCGCGAGGTTGACGGTTTCGTAGTTCTGCAAGTGGCCAGCGACGATTGGGTGAGAGGACGCCACCGTCGACGCACGGTGTGCTCTCTCGCTCCCACTCACAAACACTCCGTGTCGTGTTGTCTCTGTCTAAGCATCCAAATGTTTCCGTGTATTCAACAAGTCCGATTCCAGTTCGATGTTTTCCCGTTTCGCCATAGCTAATCTTGTATAGTTTACATAATCTGTTAAATTTCTTGAAACCGTTTCACATTCCTCTAATTTGACCATAAACATATCAGATACATCATGCTCTTGTTCATAACTATAACATCATAGTGCTATTCAGACAAGATGAAATAAACCTGAAACATTCTTATGAAGAACATTGTTCTCCAGATATGCCATACAATCAATTTAAAAACCTATGCTCTGAATGCTGGCGTGAACCTTATGGGTGCCTTGTAATCGTAAAGGATTTTGATGTGAAAAAAACCGTCGCTATCGTAAAGGATTTGATGAATATATAAGTATATAACAATATAATGCCATTCATTTGACATGATGACCTCATTAGATCCGCATATTACTAAAAAAAAAATCAACGAACTATCGCGTAATATTCGGAAAAAATATCGCGCTCTCAAACTGAATCGAAGCGAAGAAAATGTAGAATTAAACAGAATATTTAAACCTATTACCGAACCTTTAAAAAAACACATTGCTAGACAAAAGCCGAAAAAGGACGTTGATGACGATACGATAATGACGATGAAAATGACGATGTTGACGATAAGAAAACAACGTTGCCAACGTTGTCAACGTTGCCAACGAAGAAGGAAGAAGTTATTCTAAAGAAAAAAGAGGATAGTCCAAAGTATGCAGCTGCTGCACCACCAAATTGGCGAAGTCGTTCCGAAGTATCGTTTTTACCGACCGAATCAATCGGTGAGTTTGATACTACTACCGCAGATGACGATGATGATTCCATATTTACAACTGAAACGTCTGCCGCAGAACAAGTTAGTCCTACAGTCTATGAGGAATACTTGAACGACTATCCTAGATTGGCACGCTCCTACATCGATAGATATATAAGAGATGTGGATAAGAATAAGTTTGATACGACGTATGGTATAACTCACGATCATTTAACAAATAAGTGGTTACTTGGTAAGGACGAATTAGACTTTGATCGTCAAAAAGACCAATTTACCATTAAAGGTAGAACCTTTAAAGGGACAAGAAGACTATATGAATTGCTCTTTATGAAGGATCCTCACAACTATACGTTAGAAGATTCAAAACATTACAGGAAAATACTAGAATTAACGAATGTGCATAAGACTGGGTTTAATTCAACAGGTAAACTGAGAAGTTCTAAAAATCCCAAGTATACATCAATAATTAAACCAACAATCGATAGGAACAGACTCAGGGCACATACACATACTGGAGCCGCGCCTATAGAATATGTCTATTGGGATGACATTAATGAGTTGGTTGACAGGCTAAGACTGCTTATAGCATCCCAGCGAGCTGGTAATACTTCACGTAGTAACGAAATAGAGTCCATAATCAGCGAACTCAAGGAGACTGGTATTATATATATTAACCTGTGTTTACCCATAATCTCTTCAGTTTCATAATGACGCTCAATAAATTTGGCACCTCTTCAGCTAAGCATTCCACACGCTCAGAGTGCAGTTCTATAGCTGTAAATGGATTGCAGTATACAATCGCTGGAGATGTTGATATGGAAAATAAGAAAATTACTAATGTTAAGGCACCTACTTTAAACCATGATGTTGTTAATAAGGAATACCTAGACACTGAAATTTCACAGTTCAACGTCAAAGTCCAAAATATTAAAGACGAACTTACTAAGATAGAGCAAAAACTCAATGAGCGGTTTTTTTTTATACAAATCATAAGATTACCAAGCTAATTAAGAGTAATGGTGAGCAACTTGCTAACATTAATCAAAAAACTGAAAAACTAAAGAAGGATATTGACGCATATAAAGAAGTACATAATGACACTATAGAACTTCATATAACGAATTTAATGTCACGTATAGAAAAGCTGGAAAGAATAACTGACCCAGGCATATTCAAGTCACTTGCTGCGTATGCAACATCGCAAAATATTGCAGCGACAACGAACAAAACGTAAATAATGCGTAAACAACAAAAACAGACATCAAAGGAAAAACTTCAGCTTGTAAACGAACTGCATAAGCCAATTAAAAGAAATTTTAGGCGACGTAGGACCATCATTAAAGGATTAGACGAGTACTGGCAAATGGCTCTTGCGCAGATGGACATGTACGCGAAATCAAACAGAAATTTCAAATACATTTTTGTTGTTATTGACTGTTTTTCAAAGTTTGTTTGGGCTAGACCGCTAAAATCCAAACATGCGTCCGAAACGACTAATGCGTTCAGTTCCATATTACAAGAAGGGAGGCATCCTAAGAATTTATCCTCAGATAGGGGGTTAGAATTCCATAATGAAAAGTTCAAGGCTTTAATGAAGAAGCACAACATAAACCATTATAGTACCTTCAGTGAAATGAAGGCTTCAATAGCTGAACGGGTTATTCGAACAATTAAGGAACGGCTGTTCAAGTACTTTACAGCTCACGGAACTTACAAGTGGATTGATATACTACCACAAATAGTTGATGATTATAATAATACGAAACATCGTACTATTAAGCATATCTTTGCCAAAGGATATACACCTAATTGGACCACGGAATTATTTAAAATTATCAAAGTTAGGATTACAAATCCCACAAGCTATCTCTTGGAGGACCTGAATGGAAGATCTATAAGTGGAACTTTCTATGAACAAGAACTACAACGCACAACGCAACCTGATATATATTTAGTGGAAAAGGTTTTACGTCGAAAGGGTGATAAAGTTTACGTAAAGTGGCTCGGTCTAGACAAGTGCCATAACAGTTGGATTGCCAAAGATAATGCATATTAAGTTAAGCACTAGTTTAATGGGCAGTCCACCATCACCCATGAGATCATATTTATGTAGCGGATGTTGGAGGGTAACGAAATCTGCTTCGCCAATACCACTGCAACTAAACATAAGAGGTCGAACACCACGTACCCTTGAACTAAAAATGAAAATAATGGACTTTTGTCCAAAATGCACCTGCATAACTATCTGAGGAATAGTGGGGGAGGGTGAATATCTACATGATTCTAACAAGTCAGTTCAAGTTTGAAATTTGTGTGAATAAGATGTGTGATAGCAGCGACACCACCAGTAGCAGTAATGAAGTTTATAATCCTCTCACTTCATCATCAAGTTATGATTTAGCCATTTAAGACATACCATCTTTCAATAGATTGCGGTATAAGTGTCGCTCGAGACTTTACTCCTGCTGTACGTTTAAGCGCTAACAAACAACAACTTACATTAAACTCTAACGAATGGCATGAATTGCTAGCCATTTTAGAGGACCTCCTTGAAAATGAATTCTGCAACAGTTCAAATGGAGAATGCACACCTCGAAATATTTGGCCTGATATCTCAGTTTCAATACACACAGTACTCAGTGAAAAAACTGTTTGTCTAACGAAGAAGGAAGTGTTAATATTTATGCATGAAATTGATCTATGTGAACTCATCCAATTCAAATATTTACTTGCTTGCAGAATATCCATGTTAAGTACCCTCAATTATGGTGTATATTATTATAGGGTATTAGAAAATTTCAATAAACATGATAGTCGTAATATGGCTTTAGTGGACATGATTAAATTTTTATGTAACTCGCATAGTAGTGTAAGTAATTATATTTTATTGGAATGTTTCTTATACAATAAGGAAAAGATGTTAAATGACTATAATAAATATAAATATATAACATTTTGAATATTCATGTGTGTTTTATTTATATATGACAGATTAGATTTGCGCACTGCGAGCCATATCCTATTTACAATTTTTTATTTTACATTCACCATTATATCAATAATTTAACCGACTAATCAATCAATCAAGCATAAATATGGACGAATGCGCCAGGGAGAGCTACATTCAAATTCCCCGCGCGCCAAATGACAGCTATCACACCCAAAATATGACAATTCTGACGTTTTTAGTACCAAATTGCTACTTAGTGTGTCAACATCATGGAATCTCTAATAATACAACTACGTAATCTTTGTGTTTGTGATGTAATATCAGCCCCAATGGGATATATGTATGTAGTCTGTGTTAAGAAAGAAAAAGTCGAAAATTACCCAAAATGGCTTCATGAACTCACAGAGAAAATTGGAAAAGTGGTGCAAGATTGTGACAGTTATCTGGAAACTAAAGACGATTTATTTCTAATATCAGTGTTGGATTTATTAAAAGAATTATCCAAGTTACGTTATCTTGAATATGAAACTGCTATTGAAGAATACTTAAATAAAAAGAAAATATGTCAGACGACACCTCAGAATTTCAAGGAAGCGGCAGAAACTTGAAATATAAATTTAGATAAGTTTTGTAACAACATTATTTTATTTTTAAAATAAATATATGTATTTTTTGAAAATTTGTGTATGCGTCTTTTACTTTCCTTCACTTAGATTATTTGAACGTGACGTAAAATTAATATTTCAGTATATAGGTTAGGTTTACACATGCTGCAAATCTAACCTATATACTGAAATTTTTTATTTTACGTTCACCATTATGATGGCAATTTAACCAACTAATCACAAAAATGGGGCTCCAGGTCCTACAGGTAGGGCTCCATATTGTTTTTGTCATATACGCTGGTGCATGTGACTGGTGGCTCCGTGGGCCCCCTGAGCCCCATACACCTGCGCATGTAACAACAAACACAACCAAATGGGGTACCAATTCCTACATGTAGGATACCGATAGGGCTCCCTGAGCCCCTCTCCCATGCACCCAAATGGGGTACCAGTTCCTACAAGTAGGGCTCCGATTTTGATGTTGTTCTTGCCATATGCGCTGGTGCATGTGACTGGTGGCTCCGTGGGCCCCCTGAGCCCCATACACCTGCGCATGTAACAACAAACACAACCAAATGGGGTACCCATTCCTACATGTAGGACACCGATAGGGCTCCCTGAGCCCCTCTCCCATGCACCCAAATGGGGTACCAGTTCCTACAGCTAGGGGGCTCCATGTTGTTCTTGCCATAAACGCTGGTGCATGTGACTGGTGGCTCCGTGGGCCCCCTGAGCCCCATACACCTGCGCATGTAACAACAAACACAACCAAATGGGGTACCAATTCCTACATGTAGGACACCGATAGGGCTCCCTGAGCCCCCACCCCATGCACCCAAATGAGGCCCCAGTTCCCACAGCTAGGACTACGCCCCCCTATTTTAGGTTATTCAACCAATATCATACGCAATCCCCACGCGCAGGATACTGAAAGGGGGCCCCCCGGCCGGCCTCCTGGAACCCCCTCCTGCAGCCCTCCCTGGACCATTACACATGGCAACATCGCACAGCCCCCTTGACAGATGCGCGCGCGCAAACTTCACATCTGTCAACGGTCACACAGTGTTGCCCCACCTAATCATCATACAACGCTCTCATTGGTCCAAATTTCTATGACGTCAGAGCCAGCCCAAATGCTGGGCTGTGATTGGCCATTAATGTGGGAGCCGTGTAGATACACTACTTTCAACCGATATATCTATCATTTAAAGACACAGCTTCATAGGATTCACTGATAGCTATAAGAATACCACCTCCACGCTTTTTACTGCTAGTAGCAGATGATCGATCAGTCCGAAACACATTGTAGCCATTTACCTACACCTCGGCAGGGATTACATCCGCATTCAACCAAGATTCGACGACAATAACGATGTCATCCTGAGCACAAATCAGCGATTGTCTAATTATGTCCAACCTTGTTTTCATACCACCAACATTTTGACAATATATACATACGGGGGTGTACCTGGACCCTCAAGGATTAACACCAACTTCTCCCGGATGAACCTCACTGCGACGCCTCGGATCTTTAGTTGCTATAAAGGGTAACCCATGTCTAGGGTTAAGTTGGTTTCTCCACCTTCCTGTCGATTTTTTAGTTCCTCATAAGTTTTTTTAATTATCTTTCGCTATAACAATGTAAGATCCGGTTTATGTTTATGCTATGATCCCGGAGCTTATATCGATTCTTCATAGATTCGGTCAGCATAGACATCTCTTCAAATTGCACCTCTATAGGCCTAGGTTGGGTATTATTGTTACGGCCTATTCTGCTCACCTTGAAAACTACATTCGAGCCCACACCAAGGGTATCAAGGATATAAATAAATCTTGACTTATCATGATCTATTCTTTCAACAGCAACCGTAGATTGGCTTTCAGTAACATTAAAAACAACGATGTTCTTCACTTGCCTTTCAACGGATTCATTCATTATGTCATCCTGGCTGTAACTTGATACGCATGAACTTTGTTGAGGTTTCAGGAAATTTGATTCCAAGTCTCCAATCTTACTTCGGAAGTCACAAATTTCAGCCTCCAATTTTTCAGTTTTCGCAAAACATGAATCATTGACACTTGTTAAGATACTATGAATATCGTGAATATTATTCTTCTGATCCAGTAGTATGTCCACAACTTGCGAGAGTAACGGCATAATACTTTTGCCAACCAAGCTGCCCTCTCCAATCATGCAAGATACTCTATCTCTCAGTTGAAGTTCCGTTAAAGTTGTTTGACCTGATGGTTGTTGCTTTTTGGTATATGTATGTTGAAGAGGATCTAGGCGCACTATCTTCCTTTATGTTCCCGAAGGTGCCAATTGAAACTCTCTTTACCACACCAGCCGAGCATGTTTTGCAAGCCCAGTCATGTAAACCAGTTTTTTTGTTACGAATGTATATCTTGTCAAACTCGGGGTTAGATAACCCGGAATATCCCTTATGGATCCATGAGCAACACCTGCAACATTCTACCAGGTACTGATTTGATCGTATAGGTCGATCACATATAGAGCAAATCATTTGGCTACTTATCATATCAGTTATTTTAATCACTCAAAATAATTACAATTATTCAGAATCAAAGAAAAGACCAGAATAACGAAACACTAACACTAGAGTCATGTATCTGTTGTAAAAATTTCACTAATTAATTCCTACTATAACCACCACTAATTCGAACTAGTTCTGGACCTTAGAATTTGCTCACACACTCTCACTCGCTATCGTAGCGAGTATATATATATATATATATATATATATATATATATATATATATATATATATATATATATATACATGATATATATATATATATATATATATATATATATATATATATATATATATATATATATATATAGAGAGAGAGAGAGAGAGAGAGAGATTGATTCATATGCAGTTTTTTAATCTTGGTACACTTTTACAAGTAAAAAATTACCTGTAAATTGGTATCTATCCAATAACTACTTCGCCAATTTTAGCACTATTGCTACTTCTTTTACATTAAAAATTTGAACATCAGTCTTTCAAGCACGTAAGCCACCAAAGTTACGTAATAATATATAATAAGCTGTTCGGTCCATAACCGGTAATTTTTAACTGGAAATTGATGTATGGGAAAAGAGCGTGATAAATTACGATAAAAAATGGAAGTTATTTTTCTTAAAGCTCTGTGGCCTCAATACTGTAGCCTGACAAATCTTTAGAAATGCTATTTTCGGTTATTGTTGAGTGTTGACCTAGGGAATCTTACACAAGAAGGTGTGTAATTTGCAGTAAAATTCAGTTAAATAAGGCGAACCACTTAGATATTTCAAGTTTAGATTGCAAACTTTTTTCGCCATTTTGAATATTCAACCATATTAAATTGGGAATGTGGAATCTTTGGCACAATGATACTACTCAGTATATATCACCACTACACCAAACAATTTATTTTTGCACTCGACGCGCGTTTCGCTAACCATGTTAGCTTCATCAGGAGCGATGATTGACAGTCAATCATCGCTCCTGATGAAGCTAACATGGTTAGCGAAACGCGCGGCGGGTGCAAAAATAAAGTGTTTGGTGTAGTGGTGATATATACTGAGTAGTATTCAACCACATCTTTAACTGATATTTTTTATTAATCATTCACCACGTTTGCTTATAATTTTTTAGATTTTTATAGAAAGTTAAAAAATGATTTTTTTTATAAATATTACTTTCATGATATATCAAATCTCAGGAGAAAATCTAAAAAGAAATATTTATTTAGGAAGCTAAAACATATTTTGTATTTTTTTCTCTTAAAATACAATGTTAAGCAATGAAAGCATAAATGTTATGTCGCAATTATCTTCTAAATTTTTATGGTTACAGTGTGAGGCGGGGGAGGGCCGGTCAAATAAACAAAAACAAAACAAATGGTAAACTTCTTTTATTGACTATTTAGCAGTACTTCAGTTTTTAGTGCAAATTTGTCTGTTAAGTCAAACCTGACCTAAATAATTTCCGTTCAAATAAACTGGATGCGCTACAGTGAAAAAAATATTCTTATAAAACCAGAAAAACATGACATTAAAATGTTGGAGGCAGCACAATTAAGGCTACAAAAATACAAGTAAGAAAATCGGAGAGCATTAATTAATTAAGGTAAAATGACGATTTCGGATATTTTGTCAGATGACATTTTTTTTTCAAAATTTTATCGGGGGTTGAAAAAAGAGCTAAATTTGTTATATTAGTTATATCATCAGTCACTATGGTACCGAATACTGCATTCCAAAAAAACCTAGATCAGCTAAACCATCTCTGGCTGCATAGAATATTCAGAACCATCGTGTTGATCAAACATCCAGAATTGTAATTATCGTGACGTAGATTTTCTTTTTTATGGTTGACTGAATATCCAACGGTTGATGAAACATTTGTGAAAGTATAAGCGGAGGAATAATAAACCACTCAGCTTCAATAAAATAGTGTTAGTGTAGTGCGTACTCTCGCCAAATTAATCAATAACTGTGAAGTCAATCGAAGGTAACGTAATTCAGGAAATTAATTGGATATGAATCAAAACCTACCACTTTAGCCAGTCCAGAAATTTGACCCAGATTGTAGCAAGCATCGTACAATGCTGCGAAATTTATGTCTCCCAGAGAAGGACAAACTTTATTTTACCAAGCTCAAACTAAGGCAAATACTTCACGCCTATATTGTTGTATGTAAGTGTAACTCATTCGTCCAATGTCATTTGAAACTTTAAAGGAATTTCTAAAGAATTTAAACATTTACAATACTCCTCAACTGACTCTGAATTCAACAGGAAATCACATTACTTTAGATTATAAGAATTTTTCAGTAGATTTTATTAACCACATTTTAGTATACCTAGTCCAAGTTCAGTCGAAAATAATAGCGAGACAATAAATAGAGTACAAACCAAAATTTTAAAACGTCTTAATATTTCCAATAAGTCCCAATTTATATTTAAAATGTGTCCCATAATTTAATGGAAATCAGAATGACCCTAATCAATATCTACTAATTTGTGCCTCGATAATATATGAGTTCTATAATCGAATCGACCAGAATAATTTTATAAACACATATTTGTTTAATTCGCTGATTTCAGAACCACCAGAAAACGCAAAAGTAATTGTTCACACCTAAAATAACAACTCGTAGTAAGATGTGCGTGACATGTAGATCTAATTTGTTCCAAGACCAACACTAAAATAATTATCATATTTACTAAGCAATATTCACACAAACAAACTCTCATATTGATTATTCGATGAATACATTGTAAGAATTATGATTGATTGTGGTTCAACAAGTTTTTTTGCTGACCTGAAAATTGCATTTAAATATTTTTCACATTTAATATAAGATAACCTATTTGCAGTCTCAACTGTCTTTCATAAGTCAGCTCATGAATTCAATATTTCTAATTTACCACACACTGATAATTTCAAATTTTTTGTATTTAAATTCCACAATATATTTGATGGACTCTTAGATTTACCATAGATAACTTAATAATATTAAAGCTAATTTAGATGTCGAAAATAGATTTCTTATTACACCTTTACTCGTATGCTCGTAAATTTTAAAAATATCAAAAGTAACATCAAGTTTTCAAAGATTGCAGTATGTACTAAAGAATTTAATAAAATTAAAAATAAAAACACCCAATTGTAAAACAAAGCAATAATTATTATCGTAAACTAGAAGTTGAACACCAAGTATGCGACACAAAAATAAAACTAAAAAACAAGACTCAAAATGAAACTCAAGATAAAACTCAAAAAAATAAAAATTAAAAAATGGAAATATCAAATTCTCACGTGAAAGAAACAAATAAAATAGTTAATATCATCGATAAAATCAATCTTCCTGACGAAATTAATCCTTCGGACGAAATCGAACAAATAATTTCGGCTATGTAAAATAAACATAAATCACTTAAATGGTGATTTAAACCTTGATCACTGTTTCGAATAATATATTTTAAACCAAGAAAAAAATATATATATCTCTTGTAGTACAAAATGATAACGACTAAAATATCAATGACAATAAGATAAACGCGGACTTTGACCTAATCAGCCGTGAAGGCATTACTAAATATTCAAACAGCACACAAAACCCTATAGTAGGTATTCCTATAGCGGATATGGCAATAAATTATGACAGTAATCAAATACCCATCACATCTGTTTTATATTCCTCTGTAAAATCAAAAATAACAATTTTATTTGAGAGCAAAAGCGCATCTCACAACAATTTTCAGAAAATAACTTTGAACGTGAAGATCTGAAATTATGCGAAATATTCTGAGTAACTTTGTTCAAGTACGAATGATGAACTGATGAAACAAATAAAGACGATGTGGATGAAATAATTAATAATTATCCCCAAAGTAAGAGCAATCATCATCGAGTAGACAAAACATACTTTAAAATTAGGCAAAAATATTATAGACCAAATATTAAAAACGCAATTGACACATATACTCGTATTAATGATTTCGAAATTTGTCAACAATGTATGTAAGTATGAATGAAATCCAATAAAAATAAAGTTAAACCCTGGACTTATATCTCTAAATATTACAAAAATAGAACATTATATACATAAGCTTTTATATTATTCTAATTTAAATCCGATATCAAATCAAATTGATAAATTTAAATCGTTTAAATATTTCAATAAAATTAATTTATATGAACAATTTACTTTGTTAACAATTTGTTATTAAATTTTTAAGTAATTGCGGTTTCAAACGTAATAATTTGTTTCCTTTTTAAATACGTTACAAGGTACTTAATATTATGAGCTATACATCTGGGTTTTTCCGGGCAATAAAACTTAAATTTCACAACGGGCCAAACAGCAGGAAATTTTGAAACTGTAATTGTTCATTAAGGAGTGTTACATTGTTATACTTTTTTGTTTATATATTTCTGTAGTTTCAAGAAGGTTTAGAGTTTTTTTTTGCCTTTCGGCAGGAATTGTGCAACAAGATTTAAGTAACATCAGTCTTCCTTTTTATTAAAAGATATAATTCCAATTCAAAATTTCCCAGATATATAAAACCTAAAAATGATAGAAATATATAAACCAAAAAAAAGAATAACGATACAACACTCATTAACGAACAATTAGAATTTCAAAATCCTTCACTCTTTGGCCTATTATAAAATTTAAGTTTTATTGCTGGGAAAAAGCAAATGCATAGTTCATAACACATGTCACTCATGGAAAAAGGAAACATCTTAGTTCAGAAATTATTGCGTTTGAAAATGTGGTAGCTCCACGAAACTGCTGTCACGTAGAAATTTAATTAATAACGTGATAAGTTAACACAGTAAATTGTTCATATTCCATATCTACTTGAGAAAAATAAAGACTATTCTTTTGACTAATTAAATTTTTTAAAAATATTAAACTCTAAGTAGAAATTAAAATATATGTGATATGACTTAGTCCTCAACGAATTAAAAGAGACTTGAAAAATTGCTTAGGATCGATTTTCAAATCAATCACCGGAAATTAGGATAATACAGACGGAGAAAATATATGAACCAAATAAATCTAAGTAACAATATGAAAAAATCAAAGGTAACTTTCAGTTACACTTATCAATAAATTTAATAATACAGTTCGACAAATAAAGTATATTGAGAAATTATTTGAATCGCATATTAAACAAATCGAATTATTCATAAAAAAACCAAATACACCGTGAGCAATCTCATGAATTAGTGTACGAAGGTGTACGAAATTCTAAACTCTACACTGCAAGATATAGAAAACTATATTATTTTTACAGTTGTAAGTAATGCATCCTAGTACAATAAAACTACAAATTTATTTAATGAATTAAAAAAAAGTAAGAAAATATTTACATAAAAATTAATTTTCAATAGAATTAACTATAGATAAATATATAAAAAAAATATAAAAATATATTGTTATTTTCTAAACAGTAAAATAACTTATTTTTTAAATATTCCAATGTTATTTAGGAAATTTTATATATTACTTACTTACTTATTTTCTGCTCCTATATATATTGAGAGCCAATTTAGGACAGTTATCCAGCAAAATAAATTTCTAGTAAAAACGAAATACATTGTACTTTTCTGAACAACCCCTACAAGTAGAACTGTCCACAAAGCTTCATATGTCTAAAGGTAGACATCAGTAAATAAAAGAAAGTAGCCATGTGAAATCAATCTCCTTGAAGTCTAGAACACTTCCACCTGTACAAAAATAATAAACGAAGAATCAGTGCCAATAATCAAACAATTAAGGGGCTCCAGTCAATGGATAGCTTTATCTTCTAGGAAAGAAACCCTTAAAATCAAGCGCTAAAATAAGAAGAAGTTCAATGACTTAATGTTGTTACCTACTTAATTAACCTACAAAAGAAGGAATCGTCAATAAAAATCATAAATTAAATCAAATTAACCAAAATTGATTCCACACCTGGACATAAATATTGTTCAGTTATTTACCAATAGTTCTACTCTTCAACCAGAAAAACTTGAATTTAATGATCTTAAATCAATAAAGTCAAAAGTAATTGAAATTTAGGCGAATTTAAATTACGAGCTGGTATCGAATGTTCCAAGTACTGGGACCTTGGCTGTTTATGGTTTTTTACTTTTTGGGCTATTGTATATTATATATAAAAGTTTTAGTTTAGGTTTTCCGAGAAAAATAAGAAAAAAGAAGAAATAATCGAATTATGTCTAACTTCAACGCTAACGCTCAAGGTTGAATTGTAAGGAGGGAGTTATATCACCAATCAACATAGGACCGACCACCATATTCCAATGAATCGAGGTGAGTTCATCATCATCAACCAAAATTTCATCTCTAGTTGCAAAGTTAGGTGATCTTTTAGTTTCAGTTAGATTTAAATTGTTAAACAAAATGAATGAATTTTTCTCAAACACTGTATATTTAAGCTTAAGTTTTGACATACAGATAATCCTTTCACGAATTATAATTCTCATGTTGGATAAGTTTATTTTATTATATTATTTAATATATGTATTTGCTGACCTGAATACTAATTTTTGAGTATGATATGTAACTAGGCATATGATTTTAATTGAGAAAGGCAGGTTTACTAAAAAACAGATTATAATCGCATTAAATGCTGCATGTTTATTCATCAGTGGTTTGGAAAATTAACAATATTTTTTATGCATTCATCTAAAAAAGATTTTGGTCAATATTTCCATCATAACATAAAATGCATTTTACCAAATCAGGAATGAAAAAGCAAATATTCTGATAAATCCTGATAGCATTCGTGTATCTAATTTGTCAGGTGAAGTAAATAAAAATTAAATGAACTAATTTAATAATTATTAGTATATTATTCTTTAAGTCATAATGTTACTTGTGTGTTCTATTTTCTTATCATTCCATTGTCAATAAATAAGAATCGCCTATTAAAATGCATCCTTTGGACACAGAATGTATTACTTACGGCAATTTCAGAAAATTTTATTTATGACTATATAATTTTCGCTATTTTTTTTTTTTGCTGCAGCGTTTAAAATATTATTTTTATTTTTACTGCTTGAATGCTATTTATGTATGGGGTACAGGGTGTCATGTATTTATCTGTATATTATTGCTCCGTTGTTTATGAAGATAGAAATGCAATTTCGGAAGTACTGTACTATTCTTGAATGAAACAAAAATTGGCACAAACAGATAAATTATCTTTTTCGGCGATATAAAAGTATATTGAAAAAAATTTTAGTAACTTTTACTTTTAAGTCAAAACATTTTTTCTTTAATTTGTTTCATTGTGTCATTTTTCTTAAAGTAGTTGAGGATTATGAAGGTACAATTGAAGATTTTTAAATCTTGGAGCACCTCTGGTATCTTCTTTGTCCTAGAAAGGAATACTGCTTTTTAAGTAATCGAGAATTTTTCTAGAAGTTTAATTTTTGAGGTATTAGATTGCTTTTATTAAATACCCTGTATATTTTCTGGCCTTACGATTAAGCACATCTTATGTTTTAGAAAATTTATAAGAATTGTTAGTTATTCTATGAAGAATTTAAATAGAAATGACAAAAATCTAGAAACATTCACTTTAATAAATTTAGTTAAATTTAAAAAAAAAATAATAATAAAATAATAAATTTTATGCAATATGAAGCATTGATTTATGGAACATTTAGTGAAATTGCATTATATTATTGAAATTAATTTCGTCTTATTTTTGACTACAAGATTATAAAAATACTTGTGTTCTAAAATAGCTTTTAACTATACGTATTTTTGTAAAAAACTTATTATATGTTCAATCAGAAGTGTAAAAAATGTACTCTCCTTAAACAAAAAACATAGGCACCTTTCCTTAATATCTAAGAAATCACTGCGACTGAAAATATTCGGACCACACCACTAGAACTTAAAAAATAAATCCTCTTAACTAGTTTTCACTTTGCGGACTTTCAGGATAATCAAGATGCAAGAGGTGGTTAAAAATTCAAAACTTAGAATTTTGTCCTATAAGAGAAAAATTAAAAATCTGGTGGTGGCATTTTTTGTTTTATCGAAAGTTAGCATAATGTTACGAAACGCGAAGCTCTTTATTTTCACAAACAATGGAGATATTCTCAAACCCTTTAAAAACTAGTTCAAGTGCATTTATCAAATACGTCCAAAATTTAACTGAAAAACAAATTACGAATTACCAGGAAAAAATAGCGATTCATTACCCATTACTCACACAAAATAATTCCTTTTACAAGGAGTTATTGTATCTCTATTAACTCTTGCTATAATTTAATTATTTTATACTATTTCAATTACTTCTATAGTAATTCTGTTACAATGACTATATATAGCAACAGGATAACTATAAGGTAGTTCAGTGACTCTATAGATATGATATTAAATTATTTCATATAATTTAAAATAATTTATAGGGATTCAATGACAAATTTAGAAAAAAAAATGTTACCCCAAATATTTCCCTAAAAATTGTTTGACTAAATTTTCAAACAAAATTGCATTTTAAGTTGACTCCTGCCAAAAAGAATGATTAGTTGGAGTTATACCCATCGATTTTTAATATGGAGCAGTAAAAAATTAGAAATAATACTACGATTGTGTTTCTAATAAATTTGGATTATTTAAGACAAATAGTTTAAAATGTAATAAAGTGAAATTATTTTCCCTTAACCTAAATCAATTTGTAATAGTTTCACTACTGAAAGTAATTTTATTACTATAAAGAAATTATATTGGAGCCTTGGTAATTGGACTCCTAAGCGTAATTCAATTATGATACAATTAGTTGAAATTATGCTCTCGTAATTATGGAGGTAATTGAAAACCGCTCTAGTAATTTAATTAAAATGAAAACAATTCAATTACTATTAAAGTAATTTAACTCCATTATACAGAAAGAATTGCCAATCACCTACTTTAATCTTTAATCTATTGAATTAGCCTATACTTGATTGTAATCCATTCTAAATTAATAAAAATGAAATAAAGTTTTTTGTTAATATTTCCACTTTATTTTAATTATTACGACGATCATTTCAAAAACACTGTGTCTTTTCCAGATAACTTAAAACTACTTGTTGTAAATTATTCCAAGAATACACATAAAAATTAACATAAAGTGGGAATCGTAACATGAAATATTATTTTTTATCTGTTACTTTAATCTTAGTTATTCAAAAACAATTGCAATTAGCCTTTAAAGAGCATATTTAAATTACATTGAATAAATTTCTAAGAGTAATTTAATTACTTTTTTCAAGTACTTTAATTGAATTATAGACAGTTCTGAGGGGGAAATAAAGAAAGCATTTCAAGAGGTTACGGTACTTAGCAAAGGGTATTTCATTCTTGAAACAGGTTCAAATTGTTTCAAATGGCATAAATTTATTTCATTATTCATTATTAAAATGGCATCAAGATAATGTCAACTAATCCATTTTATTATTGAAATGGCGATGTCAGGTTTTTGTGGTTTAAACATCACTTCCATTAAGGTTTTAAAAGTAAAGCGGATGAAGATAATCGAACTTGTTTTTTAATCGTCTTTTTTCATTGACTTCATCAGAAGTTTAGATATGCTTATCAGCAGTTTCTTTATGTAATTTAGATGTTTTTAGCTAAAACATATTCTAAAATAAAAAAATCCAGAGTATACAGAAATTGTTAAAGTATGCACGTTTAAAATGAGTTCTATCTAATTATGAAAAGGACAAATCTAGACTAAATTACATTATCTAAATGCAAATTATCAAAAAAGTTAATAAGATCAGAAAAAAAATAATAAATAATTTTTTAGAGTTAAATATGTACTAAATTCATTATAATAGTTTGTAAAAGATTATTAGTAAATTAATATCAAGTAAAAATTAAATAAAAATGTTGTCAAATTACTTAAAATGTGTTAGGTGTGCAAATTAATTATTGGCCTTTACAAACCAACTTTAATATTTATTTATGAAAAAACTAATACCAAGGGAATCTTTAAATTAATCTTTATCGTTTTCTGTACTTTCTTGCTATTGCTCAGGATTTCAAGTCAAAAATGATGATTGTTTCAATCCGATGAATTTATCGAGGCTTTTTTTGACCTGTTCAACTGTCTTCAGATAACATTCAATAGTGTTGTGGAGGTCAGAACAGATGGTATACAAAACGAGGCAAGCCTGAACAACATATTGCCTAAGAGAAACTTTTTCAGCCCAATTATAAAATGGTCTCCAAGGCATTTTTTTGATACGTGAGACTGGGCATGTTACTATCGCAGTATCAACACCTTTCTCTTACTGCCATTAAATGACAAGTGCATCACTCATGCGGATCAGATGTTTGTAATAGAACTCGGAATCAGCGGTTTAATATAGTTGGAGTAACTTATAGTTGATTACACTCCTTTATTCTCACCAAATACATAACAATATTTCTTTCATACTTGTTGACAGTCACTTCAAAAGACCCATGATAGTCATCTATTGGAATTATAAATTATTATCTTTAGTTTTTAGAGGTAATCTTATGAGACCCACCGGGTGCCCTTGTAAATGCACCTCAGGTCCGCTGGATTACTCAGAGTGCAGTTCTAATTGACAAGAATTCTCGTCCAATATTTACTACAACTTTTCGTATTTCTCTCGTTTTTATTGATTAGTGTTTTCATCATTGTAAAATTTGAAATTTCCCTCTCGAAAATACTTGAACTACTTTTTCACCCAAAACTGAACAGAACGTCTAGAGCTAATTCTCAGGGTTATTTTTATGTAGAATCAATTATTGTACTTCGCTGAAAAACTAAAAGACGGCACTTTACAACTACTGCGGAAAAACAATCCAATTGGAATAGGGAAGTGCCAAGAATTAACTTTTACACTTTATTTATAGTTATATATACATTAAGAATGTACTATCATTAGTAGATATAGGCGATAGCATAATATAAAATAGCCTGCAGTAACCTAAACTAACCAAAACTAAATTGTCATTTACGTATAGGACGACTCTTTCTGCCATATTAGACTATTAAGATAGACCAGCGCTTCGCGCCTGTTTGTCTCTCTTATGCTAAATAGGCCAGTTATTCCGGCCAGATAAGTTTAGTAAGACAGGCCGGAATAGTCGAATTATTAAAGACAAGCTATTTGCATCTAATTAGATTTATATATTTGATCTATTGCTAAAATTGAGCATTTTACTGGACGGAGATATTAGAATTTAATAACCTTATTATATTTACCATATTTCAAGAATTGACATATTTAAAAAAAAAAATCAATAATTTTTGTGGTATTTTGGTATTTTCCGGTTACAGATAAATAAAAGTACTCGTAAAATAATCTTTATAAACCGAAATAACGTACACTTATGTAAAATTACTTGGACGTATGTATTTATTACATACACCTGGTGTATATGTATGTGTATTTACTTATTCACAATTTTATTGGCTATGCATACGCTTAGCGATACGCGTCAACTCCTCCCATTAAAAGATCAGTTTTACGTTCCATTCAGAAGATGAGATCTTCAGTATATCAGAGATTGTAGTGGATCTTTCAAACATATTGTACATGAAATATAAATATTTTAATAGGGTTATGGCATTTAAATAAATATTTGTTAAGTACATTTTTCTTCTAAGGTATCTTAATTTAAAAAATTGTCTGCAGTTATACCTTCGACGCATTATATCTTCTTCGCATGTACCCTAGAAGTTCAAAGGCATTTAGTTACCAATAATCCGGAACAATTATTTAATACATAAATAGATTTAAATAATTTTATCATATAAATTTATAAACCGTGTGAAGGCTGCACTCTCTAATGCGCCAACTAAAGTCGAAAATAATTAAGCATGCAATATAGTAAACATCAATTTATCCCTAACATTGAATGTTTTACGTCTCATTTGCATATAATGTCAAATATTAATCAGTTAATCTAATTGCACAAAATGCCTTCAAAACCTCAATTACAATTGGGAAAATTTCTGGAAATAAACGCAATGGAGCCATTTCGTATTCGCATTAGTTATTAAAAAAAAATATCTATCAAAATCACCACATGCGACTCTGAATCCAAAAATTGCCTTATAATGTGTCATTCTTTATAACATTAATTTTAATTTACAGATATATTGCTTTAATGAAGATATTCTTAAATGAAATTATATATATTATTATTAGGTGGTTTGTTATTTATTTAGCTTAAAAACAAAGTAAATTTCAATCTAAATGCTCTACGCTCTTGTTCTTTCTTCAATAAATTAGAATCTTTTTTCCTGTTGAGCAGATCAGATTAAATTTAAGTCCGTTTAATGTTGGCCCTAATATTAGATTTACAAATTAATTCGTTATCTTTAAAACATGTATCTCAAAATTCAGTTTGAGATTTAAACTATTTACCTTCACTTTTATGTCGTTACTTCATGCAATGCTGCTGTACACAAAACTTCAACACACAGTCTCGATAGCGATGACAAGTTCTCTCTTTAGCTGCATATTTTCCGGTTAAAACTCCATCTGATTACTGTTCATTTCTGTCGCTGTAACATCCTCTCGCAATCCTTTTATCACCTCATTGGGGACACCAAAAAATATATAATTAGCATATTTTTTTTTAAACAGAGAATATGCCAGCTGCCTGAACAGTGGGCCAAATATGTAGAGAATAATAGAGAATGCTTTTCTTCTATCGAGTTTATTCTATACTAAATATTTTATTAGTGCAAAAAATTTGTACATTTAATAAACAATTTTCTTGTTTTTAATGGAAAATATTATTTGGTAATCTGTGTAAAACCTTAAGTACCTCCTTAATAGAGCATTTTAGACAAATCACATATACTGACAAAAAGTTGCAGAATTATCTGCTGAGTGACAGTTTACTAAAACCCAATAGGCAACATATAATCACAAAAAAATATTATAGTCAAGGCCGTATGCAAGTGATACATACTATACGTATAAAAAAATAGTCTCATATCTAAGTAATCGAATGATTTGACCAATTCCGATTATCTTGCACCAGTTTGAGTGTTCTTCAGAATATATTTCAGCAAGGCCGGTCAGCAAAACAAACAGTCTTTATTGAATTTGTACTATTTATACTCAATTAGCAAACTAACTTTGGTTACCCTTCCTATTTTAATTTAACCGTTATTATTATTTCGGAAACTACTCCTAACTTAAATAACTGGATTCTCTCGCTGACTACTTTTACTATGAAACTATAAGGTGGCTCTTATATTTCAGAGGCTACATTTAGACAATCTAAACTTAAATAGAATAACATACAATGTGTTAGTTTATTTTAAAAAATCGTATTCTGGTTAGTCACAAATATATATATATATATATATATATATATATATATATATATATATATATATATATATATATATATATTTATATTATATATATATATATATATATATATATATATATATATATATATATATATATATATATATATATATATATATATATATATATATATATATATATATATATATATATATATATATATATATATATATATATATATATATATATATTATATATATATATATATATAGATATATATATATATATATCATATATATATATATATATATATATATATATATATATATATATACAGATATATACATATATATATATATATATATATATATATATATATATATATATATATATATATATATATGTATATATATATATATATATATATATATATATATATATATATATATATATATATATATATATATATATATATTTATGTATATATATATATTGCTTGAAAATCAATTTATAAATTCGCTTACATAATTGATACATTATTAACCTATTAGGATATTTATCAGCATAAGCCAATAGATTTGTGTATGCATGAGCGAATCTCTAAATCTCTCGCTAATTGGATATATATATATATATATATATATATATATATATATATATATATATATATATATATATATATATATATGTATGTATATAAATTGGTCAGTAGGACTAAGATATTCGATAGTTCTTCATATACTTCAGAATAACAATCTAATAACAATAGGTGAAAAGTTATCGATATATCAATGATTACTGATTGTAAACGATCTTTTCATAAGCAAAACTTATCTCCACCTCTGGTAATAAATTTCAGAAGTCTTCCACTTACCTGTCATCAATTTTTGAGTAATAAGTATTGATGTCTTGAACCTTACACTCCTAAAAAAAGGGGTAGAAAGGCATAAGGATTGAGTAAGTATTGATGTATAGATAGTTATTGATATATCTAGAGGTACAATCTATTAAGGTCTATTCCTATCTTATATACATATTTCATTGTTAGACGAACGGATTGAAACCTGGAATTTTAATGTTATATTACCTGACTAGGAAAATACTATATCTTCCATAGCAGTCTTCTTTTATGAAACTATACAATTCAAAAATTAACTATAGGTAAGGATTTTGAATTTGCTTATTTTAGCACTAGGGGAGAGACAAATTTGAAAAATATTTGATGTAATCTAATTTGGTGTCTATTAATTATAATTAACTTTTCTTATTTTAATTATAGATTCGCATAATTGCTATATGAATATAAATTATATTTTTAGTGAGAAAAGAGAGAAAATTGTTTTAGAATAGCAACATATTTACATGAAGAAAACTCAGTAAGTTTAAGGAAAATAATAAAATATCTTCATTAAAACAAGTGATAATTAAATATAACAGATGCTCATTGGTTTTAAGTATTCTGACGATTTATTCTCATCGGAAATGTTTGTAGAGCTCTAATATATTAGTTTTTCTACAAGAGAATCGCCAACACCACGTTATATTGGCTGTTAGAGACAAGTCATGAAACAATTTTACATATATAGAGAAAATATTTTGTTTAACGCATGGCACGCGTGCTGCCGAAAAAATTTCTCAAACGCTACAGGAATAGCGCTTGCGCGGAAAAACGATTCATATTGGTCTTAAACACTGCAAATTCTACTCGATTTTCAACATCTATGTATCTGACATTCCAAAGGTTCAATTCACTACCCTTCAACTCTACGCCGATGACACGGCCATATCTACTACCTCTAAGAGGATTGACCACATCACAGGCCACCTTCAACGTCATCTATCTCGCCTCTGTGACTGGTTTGACTGATGGAGGATTAAGGTCAATCCAGGGAAGACCCAAGCCATCATCTTTGAAAAAAATACCCGTACAGTCCCTCCTCAACTGTCACTCAATGGAACTAGGCTTATATGGACAAACAGCATTAGGTTTAGGTACCTGGGCGTTCTATACCACAAACGGCTCGTATGGGAGGACCAAGTGCCAGTGATTGTGTGCAAGGCAAATCGGCTTCTAGAGAAGCAATATCCGCTCCTGAATCATTGGAGTAAATTGTCAACTTATAACAAGTTGCTAATTTTATCAGGGCCAGGCTAAAGGCTGTCAGGTATGATGCCAGATGTCTGGAACTCATCGAACCAAAGTTCCTACGGTCCAAAACAAAGCCCTTCGTATTATAGCAGGAGCTCCCTGGTTTGTCCGCAACAACCAGTTGCACAGGGAACTGCCCAGCTTCGCTTCCTTGAGCTAATGCGTTCCGAGCAAATGTTGATAATCGTTACTTACGACCCGCAGACATACTACAAATA
The DNA here is from genome assembly GCA_019049505.1 of Pachyrhynchus sulphureomaculatus. Taxonomy (NCBI): domain Eukaryota; kingdom Metazoa; phylum Arthropoda; class Insecta; order Coleoptera; family Curculionidae; genus Pachyrhynchus; species Pachyrhynchus sulphureomaculatus. The sequence goes on along the minus strand of CM032446.1, from coordinate 105,665,931 downwards.
GATTAACACTAACTCGATTATCAAGACGGTCTTACGTAGTATATAGGGATAAGGCCCCTATCGAAAAATAAACGAACATGTAAACATCACACACCACTAACACTATTGTAATACAACACTCCCGAAATATCCGGTAACTTAGGCTTAGTTTAGATTATAATTAGATTAGGTAGGTTAAGGTAGCTTAAATCTAGCCAGTATAAATTAAACTTAGAGTTAAAACATATAAAATCTACACAAAGGAAAACCGCGCTATTGTAAAAGGAGTAACAGGCCGCAGACCCAGCTCACAAGGAGTTTTTAGTAGGTATGCCATCCATTCCGGCTGGAGAGCCACACCTAACTGGAGCACTCTGAGGCACCCTTAAGGTGACGCAGGCTGCTTCAGTATCCATAAGGCGGATTTCTCCCTGTAAAAAAAAACTACTCGGTTGAAAATACAATTCTGGACAATTAATTTTAATGGAATGAGGCATGATAAACTGAGCCTGACACGGATGTGATGCACCGATCTGGAAGGAATGAAGCGGGCCATATTCATCGCAAACCTCCCTGAAAGACTTCTAGAATAGAGTCAAGTACCCCACCGTTCTTCGATATCTCAAGAAATCAAGGATTCTGGTGAGCTTGGGGTCTCCAATGAGACGAATAACTCACTTCTAAATTAGATCTAACCAAAACAGCGTATATTGAGAGCAAAGCCCCAAACACGGGAGTAGTATTACATTATTGGTCAAATTTGAGCTTTGTAATGGATTTAAAGTTATTGTGGAGTGTAAAGCTTTCTAGTGCGAAATAATATTCTTAGCTATTAAAAAGCGCTGTTTGCTATGCAAGCAACATTATGATGCCAAGACATATTTACTCCCAAGTTGAGTGACGGCGCAAGTGGAATGGAGTATCCTGACATAACTAAGTCGATTTCTGCAATGTTATCTTAGATTGCTGCCTTGGTACACCCCAAGATAGAATTTCTTCTAGGTTTTTGTTAGGTTTAACAACTTCCTCCGTCTGCGAGTATTTGCATTTTTAGTGAATATTCGAAAATTCAAGGGAAATGAAGAAAAAACATCGGATTCCTGTTGCTTTCCAGTAGGTGGTTAATGTAAATGAGAAAGAAAGTAGGAGACAGTCAGAAACTCTGGATGACGTTGATAGTAAATATGTTGGAAGGAAATCCGTCAACTAGTAAAGAACACTCTCTAAGGAAACTAGGGCTCCACAAGCAACATTTTTTATACATACCATAAACACCTAGCTTAGCCAAAAATGGATCATGATGGTCGATTACCTTAGATATATCAAGTGCAAAATATTCAATTGCGTTGTGACATAAACTAGCAGATCTCCTGTTCATCTTTGCTTACAACAGCCATATTATTGGTCACTAGGAATATTAAATCCTTTTAAAAATTTTAAAAGAAGCTAATTGATAGCTTGTTTCATAATTTTATTTCTGAAATAAATACGACAGGTCGGATATCTGCTGAAGTCTACCTCATTTACATCGAAGTGCAAATATTTCTTTTCTGTAAGATAAGATTAACAGTCTATACAAAACTGAAGTTAGTTTACTCGCACATTTTTAGTGTTCCGTACGAAACACTTATAAGATCACTTCGGTGTCGGTCCGTCTGTCTGTCTGTCCACCTATCTGTCTGTCACACCCGATATTCGCCGAAACGACATAGAGAGTTGAAATTTAGTACTAATATAGAAATTGATAGCCTTGTCAGAGCCGGATAGTTCAGAAAGTTAATGTGACTTAATGGGTTAGTTTTGGGGGGTGAAATCGGAAGTGAAAAAAAAAATGTACTAGGTCATCGAGTGGGGCATCAAATGAAAGCTTGTAAAAACCCGAGTTCAATAATATATATAATTTGTACTTGTAGACAATTTTCTTTGTATTATTTTAAAAAAAAAACGCTAAAAATCACTGCCCCTCCTTATCTCGAAAAGTAGTGATCAAAAAATTTTGAAAAAAATTCTGAAATATTTTCCACAGGGTATAGATTGAATAATTTATCTGATATATAAAAAAACAAAATTTCAAGATCATCAGTTTTCAGTAAAAATCGGAAAAAAACTTTGTTGCTCAACTCATTTGGGGTGTGTTGTGTAAAGTCATTGATCATTTTATACTTCTGTAACATTTTTTTTTTTTAATTTTAAAAGCAATCAACGTAAGGAACATTAATTGCGCAAGTCCAACTTGCACTTGACTGGTTAGAAACAAAAGCAAGAAACTTTCTTGGTTTCTAACTTCGTTAAAATAAGTTTATATATACCATTAATATTAAGCTTTCCTTTTTGGGATGCATAAATTATATGAGGTAATATTTATAGAATTGAATTTATCTTATATTTTTTTTTAACTTGTGTTCTTGTGCCTTTTTACTCCCGCAATAGCGACATTTTTTGTTTCTTTCACTAAAGACAATTCATATCTGGTCCTAAATTTTGGTATAGCAAAATTTTATTGAAATGTAGATAGAAATTTTTGTAACGGAGTACCTCGCTACGCGATAAGATACAATCAGTTTATAATCATTAATTAAAAGAGAAATGGAAAAGACATTAGTAGCATGAAGTTATGTTTCGAACAGTCTTATGTCATCAAGTCTGATCTAATTAATCAGCACAAATCCAAAATTAATTAATGCCAGAAATGTTTTCTAACATTTTATAAATCTCGTTTTTGTTGCAAAAACATTTTAGTGTAGACTTTTTGGTTAAACTGCTTATTTTAGGAGTATGATCTAATGTTAAAAATATTTGATGAGAAAATTCCGTTTTCCAGGGTTAAATATTCCACATTATTTTCATATCATCTGTACTTTTGCTTCTGTGAAATCGTATAACATATACAACATATACCCAGATATTTCGTTCTTTTTGACTGAAAATTTTTTATTTTTACTCATCCTTGAAAGGGTATCTTGAGTTTTTGGGGTCGAAATCCTACTACAAAAATATATTTTTTATTATTTTAACTTGTTCTTTGGATAAAAAAAATATTTTTTGGCATTTTTAGTCCCCCCTTCCACTCCCCTCCCCCTTAAAACACCCAAAAAACCACATTTTTACATTTATTTAGTTTTCTCCGCTTTTTCTTAACGAATTATCGCAAAACAAATTTTGATGATAGGGAAGCATCAGGGCAATAACTAACTTTTGGTGTCATGCGATCTCTCACCAGCCTTCTAGAAAAAATAAAGAAATCGAAAATTTTAAAAATTGGCGAACTGCTGACAGGTGACTAAATTTGTTTTTTTTTTAAATCACATTTTTTTCTCTCAATTTGTTTTTTCGTGGTGCGCCACTCTTAAAAATTGAATTTTCCTGATTTTTGGCCAAAAAAGGGAAAAATAGTCAAATTAGTGCTAAAAATGTCCTTAAATAATTCGAATTAATTTTCCTTTCACTAGAAAAAAAATTAGATACAGATATGAGTTTCTTTTGGAAAATTTTCCGTACAATACGAATTTGATGCTAAAAAAATTTTTGAATACAATGGTATGTTAGAATGGCAAAAACTCACGAAAATTCAATATTTAAGGTTTAGTCACCTAACAACAGTTTGTCAATTTTAAAAATTTTCTATTTCTTTAATTTATTTAAAAGGCTGGTAAGTTTACGTGACACCAACAATATTACTTAGTTGTGGCCCTGATGCTCCCCTACCATCACAATTTTTTTTGCGATAATTCGTTAAGAAAAACCGGAGAAATCTAAAAATGTGGTTTTTGGAGGTTTTAACGGGGAGGGGAATAGGAAAGGGAGCTGAAAAATGCCAAAAATTCTTTTTTTACCCAAAGAACAAGCTAAAATAATAAAACAAAACTTTTTTGAAGTAGGGCATTTCAACCCCGAAAACTCAGGATATCCTTTCAGCACCTCTGTGAGCCTAGAAAATTTATTATTATTTCCAATAAATAACCTACTTCAATAAACATTGTTCTAACCACTTAGATTTGGAACTGTTCATACCTACTCAATGACACAAATGAAAAACTTAAACATTTGATTCAGGATAAAATGTTAAAGATTAAAGAAATAAATTAAAAGAGAAAGTTTTAGCAAAAAAGGTATTTTTTCATTCGATGTAATAATTTAAATGAAACAGAGAAGCACCAACAAAATTATATATAATCTTTCAAAAACTTAATTTAGAAGCGACAAACGTTCAGTAATCGTTCATTAATCTAGTGGTACTAGCAGATTTTTGCTACCGAGTAGAAGAACGAGAGACTTCTCATACAAACGATTTATCCCAAATCCATCGGCATCCTTTTTTAATCTCTATTAAATTCATATTGCTACGAGTTTTCTTGACAGTAAATGTTATTTATAGTTTATTTCAGTATTACAACCTCAAAGGGGTTGTAGTTATATGGGAACAGATACCAAACGCGAACTTAAATTTTACAAACTAAATTAAACTGTCCCAAATAACTACATTTCAACTATGACCACTAACTTGTAAAGTGATGAACCTTTTTTGATATTACTTATAACTAGCCTAAGAAACAAGTTAGAATTTAATTTGCCAAGAGCTCCAACTCTTCCCTAATTCACCTTCTACACAATACCAATCCAAACTTCAGCTGGAAGTGGTTTATTCTCTATAACTAATGGACCCAATAACGTGACTTTTGTTTCCTTTCATCCCACTTAAGTATGTGCTTTAAAAATACGTTTGAGAATAATATGCTAATTTAAATGCCTAATATCCCAATTTTATTAACAATGTGAGTTAAACCACATTTGAGCGGGAAAAACCTAAGTTAATTGAGATATAAATAAATCTAAAATGGGTTAAGCTACTAAAACGTTTTGGAGACGAAATATATAAAATGGCATTTTATACATCCTGTGTATTAATTAAGACAGAAATATCAAATTAAATCTTTAAATTCCCTGTAATTGCTTGACAACGCTTTAAAAAATCAAATACTGTTACCATAAATAAAAAATATTATAAAATTAAAGTACAGAAATATTAATTTACTTTTTGGAACAGCACAATGAAAAAAGGACAAAAAGAAGCAGCAGAGGCTCTTAACCAACTGCATAATTTGTTATTGTCTAGCCTTTCACTAAAACTAATATATTAATGATTACCCGTCACAAAAGCTTTCTTTTGGTCTAGATTTATTTCGTTAACCTTATCACCCTTCGTAGTCTGGCCTTCTTACATTTCCACCAAAAACGTAACTAAAGTAACATGAATATCGTATCCAGGATAACCATTGCAATAGTAGCAACTGCCATCGCAACCCAATTACTAAAGAAACGCTAGCAAAATATATTTTTTGCTATTTGGAAGCCATTTATGGTATTTATACGATATTATTAGTAATATCTGTGGTCAAATATTGAAAAGAGCATCTGCTCTTTTAAATAGTTGACCACAGATATTACTAATAATATCGTATATAATATTCTATCCAAAGCTGTTCAGAAGTCAAAAAATAATTGAATTTTTAATGGGCATTTGGATTACTTTCGCAGTAATTAAATTACTTTCGCGTTAATTAAATAACTTTTTCAGTAATTAAATTACTTCCACAGTATTTAAATTAATTTTGCATTAACTGTATTACTAAAATAGTAATTCAATTATTTCCATAGTAATTAAATTAGTATCAGGGCAAATAAATTAGAATCGAAGTAATTAAAATACTTTCGCAGTAATTGAATTACCAGAGCGGTAATTCAACTCCTACCGAAATAATTGAACTACCATAAAAATGAAATTAAAAAACTATAAAAATAGCGAATTTTCAATAAAAATAATTAAAACTCTATGAGAGTAATTGAATTACTATAAAAACAATTAAATTTGTTATCATTTCACATAAGTGATTTTTTTAGTGTAGCAATATTTTCAAAAGGGATTAAGCCGACCGGTACACATTCTTTTCACATCACCTATATCCTTTATCGTGTCTAAATAAGTATTTCTTCACAAACAGGGAAATATTGCATTTACTTCATATACTTCTGTCTCGCAGATTATTTTTTAACTAGTTCCAAAGCACAAATACAAATGGGCTACCAACCACGTATTAATACAATGGTGTTTCGTCGCTAACAAAGACGCCGCTTTTAATACAGCCCAAAGCTTGTTCATTTAAAACTAAGAGACTCGTAAGTATTCGGTGGTTTATTTAAGCGAAAAACTAGGCAAATAAAAAAAGAATATAAAGGGAGTAAGAACTTTATAAAACATTATAGGCGTTTGGTACATTGTAACATCGACCTCGGTAGATACCAGGGCGAAATAGTTTGTCAAATTACATGATATCATTTGGAAGCTTCCTATAAAAAAATATATAATATTCTTATCATCCTGTTTACCCAGAGCTTGAAAGGTATAAATTTTCACAGACGATAGTTCGTATACAATATACCATAAACGTTTAAGAAGTTTTATTAAATTCTAGTAATAATGAATATATTTTAAACTGGAATTGTTAATCATTTTCAAAACTTATGTAATCTTTTGCAAGAGCGCATTCGTTTCTTTTAGAACCTATTAATGGTAAATTTAAAACATGACGACGGTACAAAGTTATTTTGGTTTATCTACTATAATATCTGTTTATTTTAGGGTTTTGCTGGTAACAGGTATAAAATAAAAAGTTTGATTTAATTATTACACATTACAAATAAGCACAATTATATAAAAGAGTGTAGTGTTTCTCAGCATCATAATTAACATTCTCTTACTAATTACTTAGCTAGCCAGCTTTTTCTGCATTTTAGTCACAGTAAAATATGTTTTCAGTTTCTATCAGGTATACTTTATTGTCAAAGTTATCGAAAAAAAAATTCCATTTCAAACAAAAAAAAATGTCAAATACCAAGAAAATTTCCTAACCTAATAAAACTTGCAATTAAACTTAATGTGCTCACTTAATGTTATATAATACTGATTGGATTTTATAATTAAAATCATTGATTAACGGATTAATGTTATTATTGACAATCATATTGGCCTAGGTATTGTTGCAACGTTGGAAACTATCTGAAGGATATTTTATTTTGTTATTATGAAAATTAACCTTCTCTATTATATTCATCTTACAAATTATATATAACCCAAAATAAAATATTTATAAACAAGGTATTTTTAAATAGAGGTGTTATTTTCACTTCTTTTACTTACTACACTTTTACAAAATACTTTAAATAAAATCACCCTAAAACTATATAGAACTGAGAATTATGTGTCTTTCTCTGTTACTTTTCATACAGTCTTGCATCTCCACAAAACGAAGTAACATGCCAAGAGATTAGCAATCACAACCTATATATATATATATATATATATATATATATATATATATATATATATATATATATATATATATATATATATATATATATATATATATATATATATATATATATATATATATATATATATATGACGAATAAGAGAACTGGTAGTAGACTGCTGAAATATAGTTGTTTTTCATTATATATATATATATATATATATATATATATCATATAAATACAATGAATATATAGGCCCATATTTCAGCAGTCTACTACCAGTTCTCTTATTCGTCAAATCCATCCCGAGACGCGTTTCACCGTATCAAGGTTCATAAATCGGACTAGGATCGACAAACAAGACAACAAATAAGCCTCGTACTTGTATATATATATATATATATATATATATATATATATATATATATATATATATATATATATATATATATATATATATATATATGTATATGTCTGTGCGTATATAACTTTAAAACTAGAAATATTCAAAAAAAAATTAATGTTGATGAAAGAAAATTCAAATTTTAGACATTTTCTTAGAGATATAATCAAATTCATTATTTATCTTGAACGCTAAATACTAAGTAAATAAGTTTACCAACTTTTTTTATAGTACTGTGAAGTTAGTAGAACAATATGAGATACATAGTTTTACGAATTGTTGAAATATCAACCCGTATCAAATGACACTCTCTCTGACCTTCAAATCTCTTCGGATGGATGTGATATCTTTAAGTACCAATATTTCCAAGATTTTATTTAGGATATTATTAAGGGAAAATGCTTTAAATCTAGCATACACGTTCACATTTCAGGATTTGTTCAGTTAAACAACTAAATTTTGGCTCAATAAGAATAATTTCCCTTGAACTGGAAATTTTACTAAAGGTTAGATCGTTCTTATATGGAGAAATCATGCCCTGTGTGTACTAACTTTGTCATGAGCAAACTTAAAACTGACATTTTGAAACTTTATTTCTTTTGAACTATTAAATTGTTTTCATGATAAAATTAAATTTACTGCAGAGTTAAAGGAAAACGGAAAGATTTCCTTTTCAGACACCATCTTTATTCGAAATGTAGATGTACCGCTGTCAATCAAATGGTTGGAAAAGTCTTCTACACGATATGTCGTGATAAACGTGAAGGAAAACAAACGCCAGTATACCTCAAAGATAGTGGAGTCAAATTACATATAAAAAGAGGGAGAAATCTTAGCCTATCTTCATTTGAAAGAACATCAAAATTATCACGAAAGGAGAGAAATATTTAGAAATATTGTTGTTATCAGTGAAACAGTAAAATTCTGACTACTACATGTTATTACAATTTTTTTATTAAATATGATACTAATTTCCAACTGTTATAATATTTGCACTCATTGCATGTCAGTTGTATCATTGTAATATTTGTTACTGTTGTACACATTGCAAATTTTCCATAGTAAAACTATTTAAAGCATGACAGCAAAATCCCTAATTGAGAGTACTGGTTTTACACAAGTCAATATTTTGGGCATTTAGGGTTTTACTAGTACCCAATTCTGTGTCATATTTTTAGTTTTACTAATTTAGCTTTTCTATAGTTGTTTCTTCAATGCTACGATTAATAGCAGAATCAAGTCACTGTTTTAACATTACTGCCATTTCTCGACGGTTAATAAATCGGAAACTATTTGATTGGGAATGTTACATGAGACGTCTCTAGAAAAAACTACAAAATATTATTTCAATAATTCGGAAACTATTTGTTACGTAAAATATATCTAGAACTAACCCGAAAATAATATTTTAATGATGTATTTTTAGAAAAAAAAACAATGCACCTCTATACATCCCAAATGTTTGAAAAAATATATTTACACACTTTTATTAAAGATAATGGAGACATAAATGAATATAATAACTTTTATCCAGATTAGCTGTAGCAGAAAGTATCAATATAATCGTACTGATAGCTTACAGTCTAGTTTAGGTTAGAAATCCTCTAATATGTAGATATGTTATGGATTTGTTCTGCAGTAATTGTGGCCGCAGGGCACTTCTTTGCTTATATTGACAGCTGTTAAACTTACATTGATAGCCGCATGAGTCTATTTATAATAGCTTATAATACTATTTAGGTTTAGAAAGCAATTGATAAAGCCGTATCATTATACGTTGGGAGAGAGGTAGTAAACAAAGCCTATTTAATATTCAAGAAGATCTTGTCCACCAGAAAGCAGTATTTGAATCCCAACTTATGAATTAACTGCAGGATTATAACATAATAAAAAATATGCTGAATATTTAGATATACCACAAGGTATTTTTTCTTTGATCTTATCGATCCAGTCTCTAAGATAATAAATATTCCTACATCATTTTAATGCAGTTATTTTATATTAGTTTGTTAACATTTATTTACGATTTTGTCCAACATCGCTGGCAATTGTTTTTTCTATCTATTTCAATTACAAAACAAGCATTTGCATAATGTGAGTGAATAAACTTATATAATCAATGTTAATACATTTCATTCCATACATTTATCAAACTATAAATAGGAGTGTATGTTATACATTGTAAAATTCATTTTTTCCTAGATTTTAAGATGATGTTACACTGTTTTTCTCCCTATAATTTATATTTTTTCTCCATTTTTATATTTATTGCAGTGATTTAAATTTTTGAGCAGTTTAATTTAAATTTTACAGTGTGCATTGCGGGTTGACTACTGGACTCCTTAATTTGCATCGAATTTGTCTGATTGGCTAATGATTTGTATCCTGGAAAGAAGCCATTTTAAAGACGTTACTTTAAGGAAGGGAGAAAAATATTTAAGCGTGCGGATGGCATTGTTCAAGGCTTTTCCCAGCCGAGATGTAGTAAAGGCTTTTTCCAGCCAAGATACAGTAACGGCTATTTCCATCATGTAGGCGCAGTGGGCTTTTTAGATCATCAAGCCGCAGTAGGCTTTTTTTCGATAAGCAAGCCGGAGTAGGCTTTTTCCATCACGTTGCCGTAGTAGTTTATTAGTGATGTGGTAGTGCAGAAACGGTTTTTAGCTTTGAAGTTCAAGGTCTTTTCCTTGAAATATCCTGCTCATTCCCAGACATTTCGGGTCAAGAAGTGTTTAGCAGCCCAAAAGGAACTGGGGTAGCAAAGGTTGAGACAACATGGTTATGAAGATCTCACCGGGACAGACTAAAAAACTAACAGAAAAAACCGTAAGTCATAAGCACATCAATCCATAGATCTTGCTTCCTGCTGACAAGTGCGTTTACATCGTCTATTCAGCACGTGTAACTCGTGAAGGTAATTCCACGAACTTTTAACATAGTGTTTAGCTAAGCCTTTAATTAAAATCTTGATTTAAAGACTCTATATAATCGTACCATCTACTAGATTAAGAGATTTTATTTAGTAGTCGTAATTTTAAAGTGTAGCGAAGTTAGTTAGTTAGTTAATTTTGTCATTAATAAACACTTTTCTTTATTTAAATCTAGCGTTTCACTGAATCATCCGTTTTATCTTTCAGGACGCAACGGTTGTACCATAATAAAAATCTTTTTAACAACTACATAACCCTTCAGTATTTTTTCATTTTTTGAGCTGAAGTTAGATTGTTTTAATTTTAAAATGAATGGTGCCTAAAAATCTGTACAGCCAAAATGTTGGACAACTATAGAGACTATTTTCAAAAGACGTACAAAAATTATCTCTTATCCATATTCTCTACTAGAAAAAAAACTGAGCTAGTTTATGCCTAAATTTGCTTTAGCTCTTTCAGTGTTAATATCCACTCATTCCATTCTCAGAAATTAAGATATACGTAAGGGGCAAATAACGACTTCTATTTAATAAATATAATATTTATTAAAAGCCAAGAAGTTAAGAGGTTACAAAATTGCGCCTCAACGTGCGGGCGTTATTAAAAGGTTACAAAATTACGTCCAAACGAGAGGGCAATTGTTTTAACACGCTACAACATATTTTTCTTGAAACTCTCCTCAAAATCCAAATTTAAAAAGAAAAGCTTGTAAGTTAACTAGAGCACAAATTATAAGAAAAAACCATGTATGCTTATTTAGGACATTTCAGGAAACTTTTATACGGATTTTTAAAGCACACTTTAATAATATTAGCCATGTTCTCTTGACAATAGAAAGACCGTTGAGACAATGGTTTTAAGAGCTTTAAACTTAATATATTTGATGAACACAGGCAACCCAAGGTTGCGATAAATTTATGCAAAAAAACTTTTCATTGTATGTTTATTATTCACATAATTTCTACGTATACACACAAATACGAACAAAACACTTTTACCTGTTTCATTACAAAATGTAGCCCTCATGATACACATGCAAACATAGTTTTCTTTAAAGTAAAAAATAGCACCAATATGTCGTTGCCTAATCAAAAAAAATAGACATTGAATTGTATGTATATCGTTATTAGTTTAAAATAGATTTATGTATTTACTTATTCGATTTAATTTGTCATATAGAATCAGTATAAGGAAAATTATATAAATGATAATAGAAATATTAAACATCCTAAAATTAAACACATAAATTACATTCAGGCCTATTTCAATATAGTCAATATCTATTTAAATATATTAATTAACCATTTAGAGAAAAACTATCCTAGTAATACTAATCAATGTTGTATAGAGTATTTTTGACTCATATTACACAAAAATTCGATTGTATTGAAGTTAAAAATGCGAATTATAATATAAATTTGAAGACAGTCAAGAATGATTCCGCAAAATGCAGAAATTTATTAATGAAAGTAAATGTGTAAAAGCATCACGTTTATGAATTAGAAAAAATACGACAGTTTGGAGGTTACCCACCCTCCTTTGAACACCTTTACGTGTCTAAATATGCTCTCGATATATGGGTTACCCATATACTATTCCAGCTCCGAGCGAATAGGGAAGTAAAAAATTATTTTTAGTAACTTAATATTTGTAAATATTCTGCAGTTAAAAACAATAAAGCCCAAGATCTTCACTGCCGATGACACAAGGAAATAAATGTTTGGCATAAATTTAGGTTTGCTATTGAATATTACGCCTAGGCCTAAAGCCATAGTCCAGCGTGGTAATTCAAAACTATCCACGTATAAGGTATATTATCAAAATCTAAGAAATACCAATGAAATAAAGTCAAGTTTTAAAAGCATAAACCAAAATACTTGAATAAATTGAAGATTCAGTGACTCAGAAGATCCCTTTCGGTAGTTGCTTTAATTGAAGATAATTAGATCAGTGATGGGGTTCGGAAGAAACAAGTATTCGTATACCGCACCCTAGTGAAGCTATAGATTGCATTAGTATCTATTTTTCCTTATATTTATAAAATATTTTATGGGAGTCGACCAAGACTGAGACAGCAGTCTAAGTTTAAATCCCATTGTATATTTGCAGTAAATATAGTTGTGCTTTTAATATTCTTGCCCAGTAGTATATCCGCGTCACCCCGACAGGAAGTGACAATATTCCACTTCAACTTATACGAAAAGTATCACTTTTCATTTATGTAGAATATTAAACTGCTTCGGAAGAATCATACTATTATCTCTAATACTTTTTAAAATAACCATCCCCAAAAGTTCGTGAAGTCCAGAAAATTTTCTTTTATTACATAACTGAAAAATTTAGTTTTAGATTTGAAAATAGTTGTTTTTACAAATATTTCTGTTTTGAAAGTCAAACACTATATGCGGATGAAAGGATATGGACACAGCATCCGATTTGTCGTTGTTTTTATTTTCTATCAATGGACTTTTGGGGATGAGTATTTTAAAAAATTTATGGTGGTGGTAGATTAGAGATGCTAGTAATAGTATAATTTCTTCCGAAGCAGTTATATTAATATTATAATAATTAATTAATTTAATTAATTTATGACAACTATATCATAACAGGACAGTCACTTTAGTGCACACAATCGAGATTAAAATTTTAGATAATCTAGAAAGGCTATAGCTGCCTTATTATTTAACTTTTCTACAAGCTATATTTTGCGACATGACTATATTTTATCTAATATTTTAAACTAACTATAAGCTACTCAACTGGACGGTTTACAGACGTTGTATCTGTGGAATAAGACAATAGAGACAGTAAGGTTATTCTTTAAGCATCATTTTCCCATCGCTTCTTTTGGGGTCTGCGTCTACGTATTTGTCGTCGAGTGTGAAAATTTACTTTTAAGCATCACAAAATAATGCGTTAGGATTCAGTCGTGTGACAAGAAATGGGATTTACACATATATAGAGCACAGCTACATTTCGTATAGTTACACGGTCGTTGAAAGAATGACGGTGAAAATGCTGTTTATATTAAGCGCATATATATTATCATAGAATATATAGCTATCCCTACAGAAAGACAAATACTTCTCCGCAAAACGAAACCGGCCAGCTACCGCCGCGCCGGATCATCAAAATTCTCAGAGAAGCCAGGTATATTTTTCCCCTATTATTGTTACATATAAAACAACTTTTACTTACGCGGCATCTCTGAGAAACTTGGCGAGACACATTTTTACGTACTGGCGGTAGCCAGCCGACCTCGTTTTGCAGCGACCTCTTGTTCCCCTTGTTTGTCTTTCTGTAGGACAGCTATATTTTCTATGAAATATCACAAAATTCATTGAGGTCTCCTAAAAAGGGCTACTTACATATTTTTAAATAAATTACCAGCTATAGTATTTTACTATGTATAACATACCGTTGCTTCTAAAATTGCCAACATTATTTAAGATATACAGTAGCACCCTCCTAGACTGCTGAATACTTATATAACGTATTGATGAAATTATTGTTAATAGATTAATTAAAACGATAAGCTACTAACTGCCATCCGATTTCGTCAATATGCTGTACACATTTTCAGCAATTTAGAATAGTGCTACTGCACATCTTAAATAATGTTGCTGGCAGTTTCAGAATTAACTGTATATTATACATAGAAAAATACTACAGCTAGTAATTTTATTTAAAAATATGTACGCAGCTCTTTTCAAGAGACCTCAATAATTTTGGAAAGATGCCAGGGACTGAGAATTACGTTGGGAATTTAATATGTCCACAGTGCATTAGAATTTATTTCATTTCTACGAAAAAATTAAGTAAATCTAGTTAATTATGCAGCATTATTTATATGCATTTATAGTTTATAGGTGACTAAGAATATTCTAGACTATATGAAAAATTATTTATTTTAACTATATTCCATGTAGAATATACTTTATAAGAATTTAATGCGATATGCGAGTTGTTATGAAAATTGTTTAATATATTGAAATTGGTGAATTCTTATAGAAAAAAGGAGAAAAATACTAATAAATAGCGGTTCTGTTTTATAACGACAAAATTCGACCCTAAAGAAATTAATGAAATGAAAAGATTGTTTTAAGCCTGGTAAGTAACTGGTAATCATAACAAATGGGATTTACAATATTGCTGAGGTTTAACTATAAGTTTTATAACAAGTTTTATAAAAAAAAATTGTTACCTTTATAATATAAAAAAGCATGGTATCTTTTCAGAAATTGATTGCACTTGACGTTTTTAGTGGTCCAGCTATCATAACTCTAAAATTCTATCCAAGGATGAACTGTTGACATAAAATTGACTACGCTAAACTAATAATTTCACATTTTAAAAATAACTGTATAACAGCACGAACAGTCGAAAATAAGTCAGAAAAAAATTCAGCATCTAAACGAATAATATTTATTAAAATATCGGTCACACATGCCAACGTTTGATTTTATTTGGTTATTGTACAATAATTAGACTGGTATTTCGAAATAAACAGCGACTTTTCAACAAAACGGGTCTGGCATCTTACTTTTACTGTAATAATTCAATACTGGTATGTCAATAAATCAGTTTTTAATTATAAATATTTTTATACCAGTAATGAACAATAAATATAAAAACCCGCCAACTGAGATTGGACAAATGATACTTTGTATAATGGGGTTGAAGATAACAATGAAATAATTCGAATATGCCAACAAGTTTCCATTTTATAGAGGCTACGCAAAATAAGTTGACAGGTTGATGGCTAATCACTACTTGATTCTAATTTTACGTGTGAAAGGTTTTTGATTTAGGAAATCTAGTGATAATCAGAAGTTAATACATTCAGATGGAAAAG
>CM032446.1:105595456-105645456 GCA_019049505.1 Pachyrhynchus sulphureomaculatus | reverse complement strand
AGTAAATATTAATTCTTTACTTCTTATTTCTTTTTTTTTTGCAATAGAATTGTGACGCTAGAGTGTTCTTTAAAAAAACAATAATTGTCCGTGCGACAGTTGAAATTTTACGAAGATCATCATTTTTTAATTATTGGTTGTGAAAGAAGTAAAACATGGTTTGGAATAAACAAATATATTTTCTGGAATATTTTTGTCGAGAATCAGACGATATCAACACATTATAGCATATAATGCTTTTTAGATGGAAAGGGTGGGTCTCAGCGATAAAATACACTCCTGAGCATCTTTTCCAAAAGTTTTGGGCACCACCTGTTTGAGCCAAGCGTCAAAACATAAATAATGTTGATGATTGTAAAAATACTGTTTTATCAACTAAGCAATAAAACAAAGATGTGGTTAAAATAATTTATATTCAAGTCAAGTGAGTTTGTTGTCAGGTCTCTGGCTTGATGTGTTCCAAAATATATGTAAAAAGAGACTTTCTGCTTTCTTGTAAACTTAATATATAACATAGGGTAGATTATGAAGCATATTCAATATTAAAATGTCCGTGGATGGAAAAAAATTGTCAAACTTTTTAGAAATAAATGTTTTTATTTTACTAAAACAGCGATTTACTCGAGTAGAACCGACCATACTCAGTTCGGATAGGTAACCCATATATATATATATATATATATATATATATATATATATATATATATATATATATATATATATATATATATACATATATATATATATATATATATATATATATATATATATATATATATATATATATATATATATATATATAATATAAAACTTTCATAAATGGAGCCTCTGTTCTTCTGTCCTCATTTAATAATTTTAATACTTTAGTATGCGTCTAATAATGTCCTACCACATACATTTTCAATTAATGCCACATTATCTAATGTTACTGTGTGAATATCTAATCTGCTGTACCTCAAATAAGCTAAATGATCTTTAAATGTCATTTGAATAGGCCTTCTAGTTTGCCTAATATATTCCCTGTCAAAATCAATATAACAGATCTCATATATTCCACTTCTTTTATGTTCATGAATTTTATTTTTCGAACTACTCAAGATAAATTTCTCTTTGGAATTCCTTAACGAAACGAAAGATCTAGTTCTCTGTTTCCTAGTGTACAAATACTATAATCTACAGGAGCGATGGGTGTGTGGACAAAGCGATTCACGTGGATCTTAAGTCGCTACAAGTGGTACTTGGTGGGAAATATAATCCTAGGCAAAGCATTCCAGGAGGAGTGACAAAGTTAAAATTCATAAGAATATGATGTATTAGAGCGACATGTATTCCTAACATGCACCACTCTGGAAAAAATAAAGCGAACCACAACTATCAAACTATTTTTTTTTTTGGTAACTTCATTAAAATAAGTTTAATGACAACTTTCAAAACGATACCGGATATATTTGTCTGCATAGTGTAAATAGTGGTGTTTTTTTACTGGAAATCAGCAGTAACATGTGAAGTAGAGTTCAGCTTATAAGTTGACTTTTTAAAAAAAATGCCGTTATAGTAGTATTATCTGGCCATATATGGGGTGGTACAGTCGATTTGGTGAAATTTTGGCTAATGCCCCTAGCTACCAATCAAAAGGACCTGAAATTGTCGGGACAGGGACGACGTATCCTTTTGATTCTTTCCTTGTATGCTTTTTTAGATTTGTCGATTATTTGTGGAGATCCTACGATTTCTGACGTTTATGGTTTTCATACCATTGTTGGTGAAATATATGTTTAGAAGCAACTATTGCATTTTCGATCAAACTGTGTTTTGCCGTTGGAAGGGCATTTCTTCGAAAAAGGGATGTAAGCTTTCACGCCAGCCAAAATAACATCGGAAACCTTGGCCCAGTTAGATGGATGGCCGGATTTTAAACAATGACCAAGGAAATGATCGACAACATTATATATATATATATATATATATATATATATATATAGTATAATGTAAAACAACTGAAATCGAACGAAAGTCCGTATCTCAGCAGTCTACCCACTGTTCTGGCTTAAGTACCAGAAATTCTGTTCTCTTGTTTGTCAATCCTAGTCCGACTAATGAGCTGTGATACAGTGAAACGCGTCTCGGGGTCGATTTGACAAATAAGAGAACAGTGGGTAGACTGCTGATATACGGACTTTCGTCCGTTTTCAGTATTATTTTTTACATTAAACCACATATGCCTTAGAGGGGATCCCTCGAACCACCGTGTCACCTACGAGGTAGGCGTTATATCTTATCATATATATACATATATATACATATATATATATATATATATATATATATATATATATATATTTATATATATATATATATATATATATATATATATATATATATTATATGGCAGAAAGTATGTGTCATATCATCAATTTTTCTTGATTATTAGATTTAGAAGAAAAGTGAGTTTATAGGTGGATTTTACATCACTTTAAATCCAAAAATGATGATTTTGCCGTGCCGATTGCCATTTGTCGTTTTGGGTGAAATTTAAAAAGTCACTGTGGTTGCTAAAATATTGAACACACGTAGTAGAAAAAGTATTCGGTATTTTATTTTATGGTAGTATGCAATATTTTAGATAGATTAGACAAAAATCGTCTTTTGTCGATTTTTGACCAATAAAATATTTGTTAGGTTGGTACAAGAAGTTAAATATTTACTTTTTATTTCAAGATATTTTTCTCATTTACAATTCTGGTTTTCGTCGTTTCACAACTGTCGCACGGACAATTATCGAATATTTTTACCCTACTACTTGCTGGTTAAGGTTTTTGTTTTTTACAGGACACTCTAAAGTCATAATTTATTACAAAACATAAAGGAATAAATGCGAGCTAGATAATTCTCCGTTTGTGTTTTTTTTGTTAATTGAATTAGAGAATTGTTTGTAATTTATTTTTTTTTTGTGCCTTATAGGCAATGTCATTGTTACCTCCAGTAAATATTAATTCTTTACTTCTTATTTCTTTTTTTTTTGCAATAGAATTGTGACGCTAGAGTGTTCTTTAAAAAAAAACAATAATTGTCCGTGCGACAGTTGAAATTTTACGAAGATCATCATTTTTTAATTATTGGTTGTGAAAGAAGTAAAACATGGTTTGGAATAAACAAATATATTTTCTGGAATATTTTTGTCGAGAATCAGACGATATCAACACATTATAGCATATAATGCTTTTTTTAGATGGAAAGGGTGGGTCTCAGCGATAAAATACACTCCTGAGCATCTTTTCCAAAAGTTTTGGGCACCACCTGTTTGAGCCAAGCGTCAAAACATAAATAATGTTGATGATTGTAAAAATACTGTTTTATCAACTAAGCAATAAAACAAAGATGTGGTTAAAATAATTTATATTCAAGTCAAGTGAGTTTGTTGTCAGGTCTCTGGCTTGATGTGTTCCAAAATATATGTAAAAAGAGACTTTCTGCTTTCTTGTAAACTTAATATATAACATAGGGTAGATTATGAAGCATATTCAATATTAAAATGTCCGTGGATGGAAAAAAATTGTCAAACTTTTTAGAAATAAATGGTTTTATTTTACTAAAACAGCGATTTACTCGAGTAGAACCGACCATACTCAGTTCGGATAGGTAACCCATATATATATATATATATATATATATTTATATATATATATATATATATATATATATATATATATACACATATATATATATATATATATATATATATATATAATATAAAACTTTCATAAATGGAGCCTCTGTTCTTCTGTCCTCATTTAATAATTTTAATACTTTAGTATGCGTCTAATAATGTCCTAACCACATACATTTTCAATTAATGCCACATTATCTAATGTTACTGTGTGAATATCTAATCTGCTGTACCTCAAATAAGCTAAATGATCTTTAAATGTCATTTGAATAGGCCTTCTAGTTTGCCTAATATATTCCCTGTCAAAATCAATATAACAGATCTCATATATTCCACTTCTTTTATGTTCATGAATTTTATTTTTCGAACTACTCAAGATAAATTTCTCTTTGGAATTCCTTAACGAAACGAAAGATCTAGTTCTCTGTTTCCTAGTGTACAAATATTATAATCTACAGGAGCGCTGGTGTGTGGACAAAGCGATTCACGTGGATCTTAAGTCGCTACAAGTGGTACTTGGTGGGAAATATAATCCTAGGCAAAGCATTCCAGGAGGAGTGACAAAGTTAAAATTCATAAGAATATGATGTATTAGAGCGACATGTATTCCTAACATGCACCACTCTGGAAAAAATAAAGCGAACCACAACTATCAAACTATTTTTTTTTTTTGGTAACTTCATTAAAATAAGTTTAATGACAACTTTCAAAACGATACCGGATATATTTGTCTGCATAGTGTAAATAGTGGTGTTTTTTTACTGGAAATCAGCAGTAACATGTGAAGCAGAGTTCAGCTTATAAGTTGACTTTTTAAAAAAATGCCGTTATAGTAGTATTATCTGGCCATATATGGGGTGGTACAGTCGATTTGGTGAAATTTTGGCTAATGCCCCTAGCTACCAATCAAAAGGACCTGAAATTGTCGGGACAGGGACGACGTATCCTTTTGATTCTTTCCTTGTATGCTTTTTTAGATTTGTCGATTATTTGTGGAGATCCTACGATTTCTGACGTTATGGTTTTCATACCATTGTTGGTGAAATATATGTTTAGAAGCAACTATTGCATTTTCGATCAAACTGTGTTTTGCCGTTGGAAGGGCATTTCTTCGAAAAAGGGATGTAAGCTTTCACGCCAGCCAAAATAACATCGGAAACCTTGGCCCAGTTAGATGGATGGCCGGATTTTAAACAATGACCAAGGAAATGATCGACAACATTTCACGAATTCTTCGTATTCAACAAATTTGTTTTTGGTCGGAAGAACCTAAGGTGTAGGTATGTGGATGTTGTATTGGTAAGTTTCAATACAGGAAAATGTAGCTGATTTTGTTTCTAAGTGAAATAGCTAGAACATTCTATGTGGAAATAAATCAAAATTATAAGCTTAATAAGGTTTTAGAACGTTGTAATTTGTAAATTAGACGAAATGGTTAGTTCCTATTAATTTTTAATTGGATAATAGTCAGAATAGAGGATTTTACAGAATTCCTAACGAAATATATTTTGAAATGTGATCATCTCTGTCCCCAGTTTAGCTAACCTCTTCACAACGTACTTTGAACGGAAAGTGTGAAACAAAATTGCCCTAAAACCAAAACTTTGGGTTCGGTACGTCAATGATATATTCGTCGTATGGTCCTGTGGAAAAGATGAATTCCACAAATTTTTATATGGCAATGGCAACGGGGCTTACACGGAATATATATATATATATATATATATATATATATATATATATATATAATATATATATATATATGTATATATATATATATATATATATATATAATATATATATATATATATATATATATATATTTAAACTTTTCCATCTGAATGTATTAACTTCTGATTATCACTAGATTTCCTAAATCAAAAACCTTTCACACGTAAAATTAGAATCAAGTAGTGATTAGCCATCAACCTGTCAACTTATTTTGCGTAGCCTCTATAAAATGGAAACTTGTTGGCATATTCGAATTATTTCATTGTTATCTTCAACCCCATTATACAAAGTATCATTTGTCCAATCTCAGTTGGCGGGTTTTTATATTTATTGTTCATTACTGGTATAAAAATATTTATAATTAAAAACTGATTTATTGACATACCAGTATTGAATTATTACAGTAAAAGTAAGATGCCAGACCCGTTTTGTTGAAAAGTCGCTGTTTATTTCGAAATACCAGTCTAATTATTGTACAATAACCAAATAAAATCAAACGTTGGCATGTGTGACCGATATTTTAATAAATATTATTCGTTTAGATGCTGAATTTTTTTCTGACTTATTTTCGACTGTTCGTGCTGTTATACAGTTATTTTTAAAATGTGAAATTATTAGTTTAGCGTAGTCAATTTTATGTCAACAGTTCATCCTTGGATAGAATTTTAGAGTTATGATAGCTGGACCACTAAAAACGTCAAGTGCAATCAATTTCTGAAAAGATACCATGCTTTTTTATATTATAAAGGTAACAATTTTTTTTTATAAAACTTGTTATAAAACTTATAGTTAAACCTCAGCAATATTGTAAATCCCATTTGTTATGATTACCAGTTTACTTACCAGGCTTAAAACAATCTTTTCATTTCATTAATTTCTTTAGGGTCGAATTTTGTCGTTATAAAACAGAACCGCTATTTATTAGTATTTTTCTCCTTTTTTCTATAAGAATTCACCAATTTCAATATATTAAACAATTTTCATAACAACTCGCATATCGCATTAAATTCTTATAAAGTATATTCTACATGGAATATAGTTAAAATAAATAATTTTTCATATAGTCTAGAATATTCTTAGTCACCTATAAACTATAAATGCATATAAATAATGCTGCATAATTAACTAGATTTACTTAATTTTTTCGTAGAAATGAAATAAATTCTAATGCACTGTGGACATATTAAATTCCCAACGTAATTCTCAGTCCCTGGCATCTTTCCAAAATTATTGAGGTCTCTTGAAAAGAGCTGCGTACATATTTTTAAATACATTACTAGCTGTAGTATTTTTCTATGTATAATATACAGTTAATTCTGAAACTGCCAGCAACATTATTTAAGATGTGCAGTAGCACTATTCTAAATTGCTGAAAATGTGTACAGCATATTGACGAAATCGGATGGCAGTTAGTAGCTTATCGTTTTTAATTAATCTATTAACAATAATTTCATCAATACGTTATATAAGTATTCAGCAGTCTAGGAGGGTGCTACTGTATATCTTAAATAATGTTGGCAATTTTAGAAGCAACGGTATGTTATACATAGTAAAATACTATAGCTGGTAATTTATTTAAAAATATGTAAGTAGCCCTTTTTAGGAGACCTCAATGAATTTTGTGATATTTCATAGAAAATATAGCTGTCCTACAGAAAGACAAACAAGGGGAACAAGAGGTCGCTGCAAAACGAGGTCGGCTGGCTACCGCCAGTACGTAAAAATGTGTCTCGCCAAGTTTCTCAGAGATGCCGCGTAAGTAAAAGTTGTTTTATATGTAACAATAATAGGGGAAAATATACCTGGCTTCTCTGAGAATTTTGATGATCCGGCGCGGCGGTAGCTGGCCGGTTTCGTTTTGCGGAGAAGTATTTGTCTTTCTGTAGGGATAGCTATATATTCTATGATAATATATATGCGCTTAATATAAACAGCATTTTCACCGACATTCTTTCAACGACCGTGTAACTATACGAAATGTAGCTGTGCTCTATATATGTGTAAATCCCATTTCTTGTCACACGACTGAATCCTAACGCATTATTTTGTGATGCTTAAAAGTAAATTTTCACACTCGACGACAAATACGTAGACGCAGACCCCAAAAGAAGCGATGGGAAAATGATGCTTAAAGAATAACCTTACTGTCTCTATTGTCTTAGTCCACAGATACAACGTCTGTAAACCGTCCAGTTGAGTAGCTTATAGTTAGTTTAAAATATTAGATAAAATAAGTCATGTCGCAAAATATAGCTTGTAGAAAAGTTAAATAATAAGGCAGCTATAGCCTTTCTAGATTATCTAAAATTTTAATCTCGATTGTGTGCACTAAAGTGACTGTCCTGTTATGATATAGTTGTCATAAATTAATTAAATTAATTAATTATTATAATATTAATATAACTGCTTCGGAAGAAATTAATACTATTACTAGCATCTCTAATCTACCACCACCATAAATTTTTAAAATACTCATCCCCAAAAGTCCATTGATAGAAAATAAAAACAACGACAAATCGGATGCTGTGTCCATATCCTTTCATCCGCATATAGTGTTTGACTTTCAAAACAGAAATATTTGTAAAAACAACTATTTTCAAATCTAAAACTAAATTTTTCAGTTATGTAATAAAAGAAAATTTTCTGGACTTCACGAACTTTTGGGGATGGTTATTTTAAAAAGTATTATATATACATATATATATATATATATATATATATATATATATGTGTGTATATATGTATATCTATATATATATATATATATATATATATATATATATATATATATATATATATATATATATATATATATATATGTATATATATATATATATATATATATATATATATATATATATATATATATATATATATATATATATATATATGTATATTTATATATATATATATATATATATATATATATATATATATCTATATATATATATATATAGATATACATATATACACACACATATATATATATATATATATATATATATATATATATATATATATATATATATATATATATATATGTATATATATATATATATATATATATATATATATATATATATATATATATATATATATATATATATATATATAATGTATATATGTATATATGTATATATATGTATATATATATATATATATATATATATATATATATATATATATATCCTGAACTAGATAATATCTACTTTAAAACCATTATGTGAATTAACAACTGCTATGTGTGATTCTTAGAGTGTGATTTTGGTGCTTTTTAAAAAGGTGGCTTAGAGTGATTATGATATTTTATATGGGCCCTTCTACTGCCTTTTCTATTTTGTTTCGATATATCAATGTTTATATTTTATTTATTTCTGGTCTAATGGACTGTTTATTTCAACTTAATTTTGTCCCCTTTGTTATAAAGGCAGTTTCCAGGTTTAGTTGTCAGCCCTATAACATTTTGGAGGTTATTTCCGATGTGTCTCCCCTGTTGTTTCTGTTAATACAATGTAAATCATCATTTATCATAATATAATGCTTACTTAGATCTTATCTGTTGAGTGTTCCATGACTTACTTATACAGCGTATCGTATGGCGTAAGGAAATAACAAGAGCTATTGTAATTAAAATAACAATAGAGTTAGTTATTCTCAAAATGGATTGCCATTATTTTTGTTTGAATATTTTTACTGTATGATTGGCAGTAAATTTAAATAAAATAGTTCTAGGATCAGTAAACACAATTTACCAGACGGAAGTTGTAATTTGATAATAACAAATAAAGATAATATAACTTAGTTCAACATTGTACAAAACACAAGCACGTATTAGATATTTTCTTGGCTTTCCTAATTGCATACAGGCTGTTATAATTATTTCTCGATACGTACTTTTAAAACATACAAGAACCAATAGTGTCTTAAAGTCTGATGGAAAAGGTCCTAAATGCATAAATCAAACTACGAGTATGTTTAGGGTTTGTGATCTACAACTAGCGACATTATTGCTCGCAGACGTAACTACTATTTTAAAGCAGTGTCAATATCTATTTTACCGACAGCCTAGAAAAAAAAAATTCGGTTAAAAAAAATTATATTAGAAATAAACTCCACACAAGTACTTTATGGTTTTTGACATATATATATATTTTTTAAATACCTTTTTACACAGTATAGTATATACTGTGTAATATATAGTATATAGTAGTATACAGGTATTTATGATATAACTGAGAGCCTGTCATTTTAAAACTTAACATTAATATTTATTCTTTTGATAATTTTCTGCCACAAATGGCAAATATATATTACATTTATGTGGAAAATCTGTACATTGAGTTTAGTTATAAAAAAGCCCACCCTTAAATTGCAGAGTATTATAATACTACCTAACAATGTTGAATAGGCATAGAAAAATAGGCGCTGTCAAATGGGTAAAGGGTTACCCATTTGACAGCCCAGGCACCGGAATCTCAATCTGAATTTGATCGTCGCTCTCAGTAGTCGTTTCTCTTGTCGGCATTACAAAACAATTATTTAAAATAGTGATTTTTATTTTTTGGAGTTTATCTTGAAGAAAATTGTGATGGATTTGAATATTACAGGTAAGAGTGCATACATATTTATCATTTTTATGTATTTTTTCAAAAATAATTAGTAATATTTTAGAGGTAGAAAATATTACCCGTTCGTCGGTATTTAAAAAGGTATTTGTTATACTTCAGGGGGCATTCCAGTGATTTTATTGATTTTAATAAAAAGTATTTGCACTAATAAATATATCAATATTAGACGTGATTTCTCATGAAATCCAGGTTTTCCTAGTCTAAGGTGAAAACCACGTGGTATTTTATATTTATTTGTTCTTTTATTTTAACCAGTTTTTTTTTTTATTCTAGGAGCCAAGGGTACTTCAATTGCAATATTAACGTGTAAACTACTTTTTAACAAAACGCAGAAACAAACTTGCCAACTTTTAGAGAAAAATTAATATATCTTGAGAGTTATATTTTATCGTAAGATGAATACTGTTATGAGCAAGGAAAAGCATAAGTTCGTATTTGGAGTCACAATTTAAGAAAAAAAGGACAGAAGCGCACAAAAAGCAGAAGTTTTTCTTAAAAAGAATGACGAATGACTACAAGGAACATTTGAAATACCTACGGTAAAACGCCGTTCTTCTGGTTGACCAACAAAGTTATTTGAAGACTCAAGAGAGAGGAGCAAAGAAAAACAGAGGAAGTATTCAGTGCTGTAGATAAAGAAGTTATAATGGTGCTGCTGAAACATCCCTTCAAAGTTCGGTAGAGAGAATAGCATCCCGTATTTTAAAAGACATAACTAACTCTCCCCAGACAGCCCAAGCATACCAGAAAGCACACAAAATATCAAGGCAGCATGAAAAACCGTCACAACTAATCCAATAGCTGAATGTTTGTAAATGCTGACCTCTCAAGGAGACAGTATAAAATAATAAGTAATAGTAACAAGAAGTATTATCAGAGTTGCACCATGTTACAGCAAGCAAAAAGGACTTGTTATCCGGCGAAATAGGCATATCGGGTAACTGAAGCATGTACTGACATTAACTTACAACATTTATTGGATCACACGCCTAAACGTATTTGGAGGGTGTTCTAAAAAAATTAAATCTGGAAGAACGTCAATCATTGACACTCATTTCGAAATGGGGATATGACGGCTCGCAACAAGTACAATTTAAGCAAAAAATGCAAGAAGGAGATGCAGTGGACCGCAACATGTTTCAAAATTGCTTTGTTCTGCTACGATTGATTTGTGAGACAAACAAAAAAAAAGTTATTTGGCAGAATCCAACTCCCTCTCCGCCACGATACTGTCGGCCGACGAGGATTAGATTTGTTAAAGAATCAGTGGATATTACAAATTCTGAAATTATTTACATAGAAAATGCAATGAACACTTTGGTAAATAGCGAATTCGTACAAAGAAAGATCTCTTTTTCCATGAAGCATATAATGCGCTAACTATAGTCGATGCAAAAGTGTGCAGTGCTGCTTCTTCAACCACTTCAACAATGAGATGCTACATTTGTGGTGCTAGTTTAAAGCAGTTTAACGCCCTCAATGTAAAAAATAACGTCGACACAGATGCATTACAGTTTAGCCTGTCTGTATTGCACGCTAGGATCCAATTATTCGAAAGTATTCTGCATTTGTCATACAAGCTTCCTGTGCAAAAGTGGCAGCTAAGATCGGACAGTGACAAAGAAATTGTCAAGCAAAAAAGGCAAAAATACAGGCAAAATTCAAAAAGCAAAGGGGCTTAATCATAGATGTGCCAGAAGCTGGATTTGGTAACACCACTGATGGCAATAAAAGTGGAAGATTTTTTGCCAATTCCGAGGTGGCCGCTGAAATTGGCGGTGTCGACTTCAACCTCATAAATCGCTTGAAAGTGATTTTGGAAGTAATATCGAGTGGTAATAAAGTCAAATTGAAAAAATTTGCATACTAAGTAAGTTGTATCCCTGACATCCCATGACTCTTTCGATGCACAAAATATTAATTCACGGTGAAGCAGTAATGGAAAAGGTACTTTTGCCCATTGGATTACCGTCCAAAAAAACAGCAGAGATGCGAAACAAGCACTTTCGCCTATTTCGACAAAATTTTGCTAGAAACTTCTCAAGAGAAGAATGCAATTTAGATGTCCTCAACGGATTATTGCTCAGCTCACATCCCTTAATATCTAGCATAAGGCCAAAACCCAAAAAAAAGATCTATGTCATTTAGTAAAGAAGCAATACAAATACTTGAATGTTCCGAAGAATTAGAGAAATCCGCGGAGGAATCTGCAGAGGGAGCCGAGGAATGGAGCTAGGGCGCCCACGAAGAGACGTGGAATTCTTCACCGCGAATAATTATTTTTGTAATTTCTATTTAAGTCAACATGTTTTTTTTTTCTCAATAAACTCTTCTTATATATATTAAAATGTATTTTTCTTCAAAATATGCACTCCAAAAAGCTTTCACTGCTATATTTAGAAATAAAACCGGATCTAAAATATCTGAAAACAAAAAAATAATTTTAGCATAAAACGCTGAATACCCCTATGTGACATGTACAGAACGCATAGAAGCCTTTAAAGTTCCTTTTAATGACGTTCTCACTATTATCATGTATATATTGTTTTTGTTACATATTTTGCTTCATATTACATCTCTAACAAACATACAAAAATGTATTTGTGAATAAAATTTGATTTCAATACACCAGTGTTAATAAAATTATTAATATTCGCTAACCGAGCTAGAAAAAAATATTCTTGCTCCAAAAAAGTTAGTTATACTAAATCCCAAGATATAAGATCCTGCCTTTTTGCTTTTTCAATGGGGCAATAAACGACCCTATTAAGATTTTGTGCATAGTTGCCAGGTATTACGATAAACGTATTTTTATTTTACCTGCTTTGTATACCGCCCTCACTTGCACCTGCAATCATATTAGATCTATTTTTTACCTTTATATTTACTACCTAGTAACCCGATTTGGAGCCCTTTAATTCATAATATAGGCCTAATGATCACAGGTCCCCACTAAGATTCGAAAGATACTTTTTATTATTTTTATTTTCAGTTTTACCTAAAACTTACAACGTAACGGTTCTATTTTAATTATGTGGTGTCCATGGGAAAATTGCAATAGTGGCTATAGCAAGAGAAAACATTTATCACTTAACGCTAAACAAATAGTGAAAAATGTTTACGACAGTTTGGTAAAAAGAAATTTGTATAAACAAAGTGTTTTGCAAGAAACGAGTGAACTAACAAAACCCCAATTTCTACGATTAAGGGTACTGTAGGAAAACCATCACTCGGAAACGGAAAGATTTTCAAGTGCATCATGTAGACGATTGTGAAAAAGACGTCATCAGGAGAAAAATATATTCTATGTATGAAAAGCAGTTGGTGCCGACACTATACAAAATAAAATTAAGACTGGTGCAGGACGGAACCAATATACACACAGAATTCTCTTAAGAATGGGATTCACGTTCCGAAAAATCAACAAAAGGCAAGTAGTGATGGAATCACAAAGTTTTGCGACATACTTGTTTACAAGAAATTAAAAAGTATCGATCAGAGAATTGGCCAATAATTTACCTTAACGAAACATGATTCAATACCCATGACACTGTGCAAAAAAGGTAGGTTGACAGCAGTACAAAATGTCAGACTAACGCACCTTCAAATAAAGGTAAATAAATAACCATTTTTCATGCTGGATCTGAAAAGGGCTGGGTTTCAAATTGTCTACTATTATCTGCAAAAAAGATTCTAGTTTGGACTATCACGAAGACACGACCGCAAAAACTTTTTGGATATTGGTTTCAAAATTCCCTTTTGCCAAATGTTCCCGAACAGAGTGTTATAGTTATGGACAATGCAAGTTATCATAGTCGCCTACTAAATAAGGTTCCTAATGCAGCCAACACAAAATTGGAAATACAGGAATATATGTTAGAAAATGACATTTATTTTGACTTTACTTATAAAAAAAGCGATCTTTTGGAAGTTTTGAAAGACTATAAATTGATGTTTGTGATAGTATGGCTGAGAAAAAGGGACAAAATGTTTTGCGGCTTCCTGCGTGTTATTGTGTGTTTAATCCAATTGAACATATTTGGCATCAAGTTAAATCAAAAATAAGGGCACAAAATGTTTCTCCTACTTTAAGCTTGTCAGTGGTTGAATTAGTAAAAAAAAGTTGTAAATGATATACCTTGTGAAAGCTGGAAGAATTCCATTCAGCACGTTGTTAAAGTTGAAGATTCATATATTTATATAAATAATATAAAACCACTGATAATTACCTCAGCTGATGACAGTGATAGTGAAACCAAATTAGGTTTAAGTTAAAATATATTTTTATTTATACAATATGTCCCCTCTTGTAAACCCCATTCATTCAAACTGTATATTTGTACTTCTTATCCATTTGTTTTTACATGTATCTATAAATAAACATCTCCAAAAATTCTTATAATTTTATTTATTTGCATTAATGAATAAAATTCTTAAGTCAATCTCTGAAACCTATCATGAACAAAAGGTCAGAATTTTTATATTGCCCACTTAAAACGGCAAAAATAGGATCTTATATTTTGGGACAGGCTATACCAGTCAATTAACAAAAGAAATCTAAATGTCAAAGCTGGTCTAGTTTCCATGGAATCTAAACATCAACTATCCAGTTGACTCTTGTTTGTAACAATGTATTTTAAACATCCGGAAATACACGTTTGTATAAGAAAATTTATTATAAAAGTTGATAGGGGGGTCTAGGAACAAGTAGCAAATATAACATTTCTTCGAATTTTTGCATTCCTTTTGATCGTTTTAATCAAAAATAAAAACGAATTTGTCTGGTCTTGTCCTACACATTAAAACTTTAATTGATTTAATGGTGTTTAAAGTTTAACCGTTGTCGTCAATCATACGGAAATTTACCAAATAATATTTCAATACACGCATAAATTTAAATTAAAATGTCTTTACTAGAAACTAAACTTCTGATACTGTATAACAAAATTATGGAAAGAGAAAGATTACTGCACGATTCAGTAACTGTAACATGACAAGCTACCATATGCGACACGCTACAGATTTGGGCATGCCATGTTTTCCGGCCATTTTTTATTATATTTCTTTTCTTTGGTTTCTTTCGGTCTGCGTATATTTTCGTTATTAATACACTTTTATTAATTTTCACAAATGCAAGAATTTAGATCACCTGTAGGTCAAAATCTGCTTATATGTTTAATGGTAACACGTTTTGCTTCAGTTCTAAAATATCACACATTTGGGCTCCATTCACTTTCTTTTTTTTTTTGACTTATTTTATTTTTACCTATATTACTAACTGCTAAAATTTTGATTTTTTTTAAAAATTGTTTCAAAAAATTTATCTCGAGGACACTGAATTATGTTAAATAACCTAATAATAATAAATATACCTAATAATAAACCTAATAATGATAATAAATAAACATACAGACTCATAGAAAACACAGATCCCTACTACAAATACACCCAAGATCCATACTTGAAAATGAAGATTACAAGCTCTACTGGGATATCGGTATCCATACAGATAAAACAGTCTCCGCCAATAGACCCGATATTACTTTTCAGTGCAAAAAAGGAAAAGTCACCTATCTGATTGACATAGCTGTCCCCAACGACACAAACATCCAAGCGAAATACACAGAAAAAATTTCCAAATATGTACACAGACCTTGCAACGGAAATAAAAAGGCTATGGAGACAGGAAAAAAAGTCATCATTGTCCCCCTCATTATATCAGCCACAGGCCTTACACCAATAAACATTCACACCACATTTAGTGCAATTGGGACTCAACACAGACATACACAGAAACATTCAGAAGTCAGTGATTTTGAAAACATGTAACATTGTCAGGTTATTCCTTAATACGGAATAGTAATAGCGTTTGTGCTGACTTGGTTTTGGCCCGTCAGCCAAACATGGAACCACATTGATCAAATGTGAGAAAGAAGAACTTTTTGTAATAATAATAAATAAACCTAATAAAAATAAAATACCTTTGTGGTATATTAAAATCTATATATACTAATTAGTTTCAAAATCAAAAATTGTTAAGGCGGATCTTCAGATTTGGTAAAAGGGATTATAATTTATTTAAATTACTAATACAGAAAACCTTAAGTTACAATATAAGAAAATAGCTGTACTGCAATTTTATTGCCTCATCGTCTACATCTAAATAATACTACAAAATAATTTTAAGTTGAGCATAAAATTATTCCAGGCATATTGACATCTGGGAAATTACGTTTTTATGAAAACTGTTTAGTAGTGAATTTCACAGCAAAGCAGCTTTATTGTCCCCATGTAAGGTCTCCGGATATAACTAAAACTGGATGCCACAGCTAGTTGTTATTAATTTAAGAAGAAAATTTGCCAAGAAAGCGAAACAATACAAAAATACTTTTATTTGAAGAAAATCTCTATTATTATTATTTTTTTTAATTTTATATTCAATTTTGATCTTGTTCCCCTTTTCTAAATACAACATTTTTCTATATTTTTTTGTCGTCTGGAAAATAAAAATATTTATTACGAGAAAAACTCTAGAACGTGTAAAAACTGCCTCCTATCGTTTTTATTAACTAAACGCAATTATACAACTACGCAAATTAATGTGTAAAAAAATGATACGGGATATTGTCAGTTTCAGATTTATTTAAAAATTGTTCAAAGTAACATATACATATTTTATTTACTTCTTAAAGCCTAATAAAATTTCAAACAATTTTGATGTAATATTTTTAGAGTCTACCTTTTTATTTCATAGTACGTCATCGAACTAAAATCAAATCGCGGTTGATGTGAGAATAAGAAGGTGAATTCCATTCATTTTTAAGGTTTTTGCTGCGGACATTTACATGCATTATGGACACGCAAATGTATTTTTTTAGATTTAGTAATAACTCAAGGGAACCGTAGCAGATTACTGAGAGGATATGCCGCATTTTCACAAAAAATAACCATTTTATTTTAAATATTTAAAAAAGAAC
Organism: Pachyrhynchus sulphureomaculatus; assembly: GCA_019049505.1. Lineage (NCBI taxonomy): Eukaryota > Metazoa > Arthropoda > Insecta > Coleoptera > Curculionidae > Pachyrhynchus > Pachyrhynchus sulphureomaculatus. The sequence goes on along the minus strand of CM032446.1, from coordinate 105,628,453 downwards.
AGCAAAGGAATACAGAAAAGGAATAATACGAGGGGTTTTGTTGTTCTAGTAATTTAGGAGCTAATCGAAATGTTCAGGTTAGTTCAGGTTTAAACATTTGTTATCCCTTCTTGATATGTACCTATCTATAGACTTCGGCTAAGTGAAACACCCGACCGGGACAGTTTTCTGTATTTTCTTGTAGTAAGTGAATCAGTATAAACTAATTTTTAACAGTATCCCAAATGACTAGTCTACAGATCTGGATCAAAAGACTAAAACTTCTACTATGTCATTGAAATTGACCTAAAATGTATGTATTCTCCAGAAATATATATTAATTGCGTTAAGGAAGTTTTTGCAAAAGAACAGTTTCAAAACTTTTGATAAAAGCTCTTTGTAATCATAATAGAGCCAATCGCAATGTGAAGGAAAGATCAAATATCCCATTATTTGATGCAGAGAAATTGATTGGCAGGCATTAGTCCGTGAAGTGCTAATATATCCTGAGGGAGTATTGTTAACGCTCGAGAATGTTACAAAATTTGCTTTTGATAGGCAGCATGAATACCATAAGAGATACATTCGTGTTTTGGATTTAATTCTGATTTTTAAATATAAAGAGATATAAGTTTCTTTTCCTAATATATTAATAAAAAAATAACAATAAATTTCCTATTATACAAAACACGTATATATACGAGATGCGACAATAAAGTAATGAGACTGATTTTCTTTGAGCGAAACATGGCAACACTGCAGCCTTCACAGACACTCCATTTTTGACCTTGATCGTCACGCGACTAACAGTCTAAACAGCACATCCATGCAACCTCTCAGTCTTGAGTAGTGGTGTAATAAGTGAACACGTGTTTTTGTCTCTCGTCGTGGAAATGGAGTCGCGAATAACTATGCAACGATGCGCCATTTTTTTTGTGTTAAACTCGGTGAGAATGCGACGACAACTTAGGGTAAGCTTAAGAAGGCTTTTGGAAATGGGGTTGTGTCAAGAGCTCAAGTTTTTCGTTCGCATAAAATGTTTTGTGAAGGCAGAGCGAATGTTGAAGACGAAGACCGCAGTGGACTACCATCAACCTCACGGACAGACGTCAACACGACCAGGGTGCGTGAAATAGTATAATCCGATCGAAGATTATCTGTGAAAATGATTGCAGAAAAAGTGAACATCAATCGTTCTCCTAATTATAACAGAATATCCGGGCATGCTAAAAATTGGTGCAAAAATGATCCCGAAAAATATCACAGAACAACAACAAGATGCCCGGAAAAATATAGCAGCTGATCTGTTGGAACAAGTACAGATCGACCCAGAGTTATCGAATCGTGTTATCACTGGTGATGAAATTTGGCTTTTCCAGTATGATTCAGAAACAAAACGTCAAAGTTCGCAATGGTGTTCGAAGAGCTCACTCAGACCTCACATATCGAAGTGAAAAGTATGGTTCATAAAGAGTGAGTGCCTCCTGGACAAACAGTTAATCAATATTTCTACAAAGAAATTCTAGAAAGACTTCGAGAACGAGTCCTCCGTGTCCATTCAAACATTGCTGATACGTGAATTCTTCATCACGATAATACGCCATGTAATTCTGCATTGTCTATACAGCAATTTGTAACCTCAAAGCGCATTTCAGTACTATCACAGCTACCTTATTCACCCGATCTCGCCCCGTGTGACTTTTTTTATTCCCAAAAGTCAAATTGGCAGTCAAGGGACACCATTTTCAAACAGCAAAAGATGTCCCAAATGCTATGACAAGAGACTTAGACAACATTCCAGAAGAAGAGTTCGTATGAGATTCAGCTATCCGTATGAGGTTGTTACTTCGCGTACAACGCTTTTCAAGCAGTTTTTTATATGGAGAACATCATCCATTTGGAATAATGTATCCAGGGCTGTGTTTCCCATCGAGTACAATTTACAGCGATTCAAGAACAACGTGAAACGTTTTTTCCGCACACATGCCGCTCCTGGAGCGCTTTAGGGACTTCCCAGTAGCACGTGTGCTAGACCTATAAAAAACAAAAAGAGAGAAGTTACCAGCAGTGGCTGACGCGTTGGGATAAGTGTGTGCAAGCAGAAGGAAACTACTTGAAGGAGATCACACAGTACAGCTGACTAAAACATAAAATAAATTTTTTTATCATATCAGTCTTATTATTTTATTATCGCTCCTCGTATAACTTAACTTGGCGAATTTTTTATTCAGAATCAATTACAATTTGGCAACTCTCGAACAAACACATAAATATCATAAACCAAGATATAGCAGATGTGATAAAAACATGAAATAACTTTATCTTCTGTTTTATGTTATTTTTCAGCACTTTTTAAAATTGTTTTCTTTGTCGTCTTATGTTGTAAGTTATTACATTCAAATAAGTATAGAGTGCAAACCTAAAAAAATAATTTCTAGCTTTACTTAAATTAAATAAACAATGAAAGATAATTCCCACCTGTAAAATTAGACCTTGATTTAGATAGTTTTATATAACTGTAATCGACTGATTAGAGGAGCGTTTGATTATATACGAAAAAAATAGTTAAATAATGTTCATAGTTTTGGCTTGCGACTGCTATGTTGAATATTTTTTGTAAAATGTAAAAAAGGAGATAAAATTGATGATATATTTCCATTATTTACACCCTGTATATTAAATGTAATAAAATATCTTAATTTTTGTATATTTCATTAAAATTAAACTCTATTATCCATTAAACGATAACATTTTAATTAAGCTTCTGAAGTAAATCTTACTGTCACGGTTCTAACTGAGAATGATTTTATTGCTCCAACTGGTGGAATTTTACAGTCTAAACGTGCCAGTGATTTATTTTACGCACTAAAAAATGAGTTCACGCACTGGAATTTAGGGCCCATTTTGAAAATATAAGGTTTCATTCATGTCATATTTAATATTTGTTTGTTTTTTGTTAAACTAATTCTGTAGGAGTTATTGTTATTATCAAGTTTTTATTACTTATAGTTCTGCAGGATAAGTTCAAATTTATATCGGAAAATGGGCAAGCAGGTGGAATCTAGAACAGTAGTAGGAGGAGTCCTGCAAGAACACTATTATTTTTCGTGTATAGCGCGCATAGAATATTTTATACACTTTTATAAATTATTATAAATAAAAGTAAACACACACAAATATTTATCTACAAATTTGTGAGTTGACAAGCACTACATTGTAGTAATGCTATCTAAGCAGTGCTATTGCTTTTTTTTATCAAATTTAATGTAGAAAACAGAAAATACCAATTCTAAATTAGAGTCACTATTGTTCTTGATTGCTATTACTCTTGTACGAGTCAAAATATAGCTTTACAGAGAATATATAAATCTAGGCTGTGCTTTAATCTGCTGTACGAAAATTAGCAGAGAAATTGCACTAATTACTTCAAAACAATTTTTTTAACAAAAAATATTTATTCATGATAATAAAAAATAGTTTTGTTAATTTATAAGAAACAAATAAAAGTCAAACAAAATATTATATGAGTTACTAAAAAATAAACTTACTTTTTTTAGGCTGTTTCTGATCAACTGCATTGAAAAATGAAAAAAAATCCTACCCAATGTATAGTTCAGAACTTGTTCCTTGTGGCACCTTCATTCATACTAACAGCTTAAGGCTATTAACGCGATAACGGCTTAACGCATATTTTTTGAAAATTACAATTAGTTTTACTAAATCTACTTTTTCATTTCATTCATTTAATCAAATAAAACACTCCAATGCCAAAAAAAAATTACGTCAGTTTTGGGTTTAAAGGTTCAAATATAAGGTTTAAAAAATTGTTAAAGTTTTCCCCAGTACTTCTCTTGTAAAAAAGCGGTCCTAAAATAAATACCGAATCTGGCTTTCTCTCAAAAAATAACTTAATATAAGTATTAGAATTCGATATTGTACATAGGTATTTTATGGAGCAAACTAAAGAAAAAGCAATAGAATACAAGACGCCAGCGTACATACAAAGTCTGACTAAATGATTTATTACAGACGTTGATGCCGAAAAAGACACCGGCAAACCTTGGGAAAGTTAACTAGTCAACAAAGAACTTGAATATGAACAATAAGACGACACACATTAAAACAAACGAGGACACTAAAGGAAATATACCAACTTTAGGAGGAATAAGACAAGGGAACAGTCTCAGTCCGTTTTTATTCAATCTTTTAATAAACAAAATAATAGAAGACGTAGTCACTAGAAATGGAAGACAAAATGCGTAACAACAGAATTAGTCCATGCAGCTCTGATCGCCGAAAGTGAAGACGACCTACAGGGACTTTTTAAATTTTATGAAGCTTGTCAACAGCAATATGATGATATGAGCATATCTACTGAAAAAACTAAAAGCATCACTATAACCAAAGACACCATAAAGTGCAAACTCGTAATGGAAGATAGAACAGCTAACCCAGATTCAAATACTTTGGTGTAGATCTATCAAGCTATCACGACCCAGTTAGAGACCTTAGAATTAAAACATAAAGCAGCAGTTATCCCAGGCTGCTTAAAATATATTATATGGACCAACCAATACATTTGAACAGATAGCAAGGTTATAATAAACAAGACTTGCATCAGACCGATAATTATTTACGGTATAGAATCTCTAGAAGATACCAATAAAACAGAAAGTATGCTCCCGAAATGAAAACCCTGATGATGAATAGTTCGTAAAACAAGGAGGGATAGGATACGAAATATTGACATCAGGAAACAATGTCGCATGCAAGACGTAGTAACTTGGGAAAGACAGAGAGGAAAGCATTGGCATAACCACGTAAAGAGAACGAAGGAGCACAGACTACCAAAGATTGCTCTGAAAGAAAAACCAGCAGCCAAACGCCCACCGAGGAAACCACCAAAAAGATGGAGGGACAGTTGACAATCTACCTTCCAAGACATCGCATATCTTCGGATTTAACAGATCATCAAATCGATAAAAAGTATAACAAAAAGAAGAAGAACAAGGAACCAAGGGAAGAATAAGTAGCTTTAAAGATATTTACAACGGAACATTGACATTTCTACCCAAATATTATTTCCGTTAAACCGAAAATAATGAAAAAATAATATATTCTCAGATTTTTCAACTCCTTAAAAAGATTATAAAATGATACATTCGACAGGCAAACAGATAAAGAGGCCGACGAAGATTGCAAACTATGATTTTCGCTATTCAGGACCCTGAAACGTGAACAAATAAAAACACTGAATAGTGTAGTTTTTCGCGGATATAATACATAGTAAAATTTCATTACAAGTATGGAATTTTTTTTATATGCACTATTTAGAAATTCCGTAAATTTATATCCTGTTTAAAAAATAAATATTTCTTTTTACTTATCCCACTATTTTCCATTCACTTCAGTTTCAGCAATTTTAATTAAAATAGTTATTTTATTTGTCAAAGATCGCATAAACAATGGAAGATGAAATTTCATCTTCAAAATTAACTTTGCTCGTTCAAATCTTGGTAGAATTTATTTTGTGCGATTATTTAAACAAAATAAATAGATAACAGAATAATTTCAAATCTTGGGTTAGTTTAATATTGTTTAACTGGTTTGAAGTAGCAATTTATATATAACGGCTTTGTGCCTCTATAATAGGCTGTCAATTTTGAATTTATACATATTTCATTTAACCCGCTCTTTAGAAGTAAGCTAACATCTCATGTATAAAGTACATAAGTATAGGTAACATCTCATGTATAAAGTACATAAGATGTATTCGACTTTAACGGGCAAAAACTTGAATCAAAAGTACGGGCGACCAAAACTATGAAGTACTCGGGCGTGCCACCTATAAATCACCAATCTAGGTCATGCATGCCTTATTTAATATTAGAGCTCGTCAGTCAGCCTAAGTGAAGAGGCCACCCACCATACACCCAAAAGTATCAGTAGCCAACAACTTCAACGCCAGTGAGTGAAACCACCAAAACTTTTAATTCAAGAGCAAAATACTTAAGGAAAATAAGATTTAGTACATTTCTTATTATAAGCGAATAGGGTACTAATACCACCGAAACATGCATGTCCTAGTTTGGTGATTCATACGTGGCATTCCCAGGCAGTTCGTAACCTTGGGACGCTCGTATTTTTGATGCAAGAGCTAAGATCAAGGTTACAGCCTCCGCTGGTGAGATTGGAACTGAGATCTTGACAAAAAGAAATCGCCAATAAAGCGACAATTGGAGGGGGAGTGAAGTACTAAAGAAATCTCTATACTGAGGTCAGCATTGTTCCTGTTTATATTGGGCTTTATTTTTACAGTTACTGCCATTCATTTAATAGTGGTATTAGTACCCTATTCCCCTATAATAACAATGATACTAAATTCTGTTTTACCTGTGTGTTTTACTCTTGAAATAAAAGTTTCGGCGGTTTAATACGGGATAGCGCTGAAGTTTGTTGGCTACTGAGATAATTAGGTCTTTTAAATCTTCCCGGCTGATACCGTATGTTCGCTATTTGCGTATGCCCGGATAGCCCTTAGAGATACGGTATCATAGGCTTTTGTTAGATCTCCAAAAATTAGGCAAATGTGTCTATATGTGGTTACTTTCATTTGGTTTATCACAATCTTTTTACTGCGTTTTTTGTCTATCGATGCCCGGAAGCCTCTTCTTGTCTGGAAAACTTTCTTCATTTATATATTTGTTGAACAGATTTTTTAGCATGATATGTAGTTTAAACGTCCTATTCCTTCAGATCCATTAGCTCTTTTATTTTTCATTGACCTTATGCTATTTTTTCGGAGTTCATCGTTTATGGGACCTTGAGCTTGGTATGATCTAGCTAATTTATTTAAGTAATATTATCTATCTTCTTGTTGCTAATATTCTTTCCACTTTTCCATGTTTATAAGCTGTATAGTTATTCTATTTAAATTTTTATTCTTCATGTTTCTATGAATCTCGATGCTTCTGATTATTCACCTCAAAATGTTTTATCTTCCTTTTATTTAACCGTATGCTTCCTACTTGTGTGCAAATAAATAATATTTGCTTGTTGAACTATTACAATTTAATATTTTTTTTTTAAATTTTCATCGCTTCAGTACTTTGAAATGTCGAAATCTAATTGGTTGATTCAATTTCAATGGAGTAAAAATGACAATATTTAGTCTAATCTAATATAAAACCATAATATTTTCAAACTTTACTCTTAGCATTTAGGGCAGGCAACTAGCTCCGAGAAGACCCGAAGTATCAACTCTGTAGATAAATTCGACGCTATGGACGCTTTGTATGTAGCAGCTAATTGTTGCAAAAAAAAAACAGTCAAATACAAAATATACGTTTATTTATTAACAAGTTTCATTTCGCATTTTCGGTAACGAGATGTCAGTGTCTTCTGAGATAATTATCAAGATTATCATCTTGGAACAATTGCTAGGTTTTGTTTTACCGATCGTCATAAGTATAGTTTTAAAAATTTCTTCGACGTTTTTCACCGAAATATTATCCAAAGTTCTATCCTCCTAAGTATTTTTAAATTCTACAAATTAGGTCCTTATAACTGTAAAATTATACAATTTTGATGTTAATGTGATCCCTACCAGTGAATTGCTACGAACTCAACTCGATAAATATACTTTTCGACATTCTCTGTCTTTATCATTTGGTAACAAACTTATGTTTTTGACTTTCAAAAGGGTCAACAAATCAAATGATCTTTGCTTATATGTTTACAGAACTTTGGTGTATATTCCGCAGACTTTTAAATATATTATCCTAACTTTAAGTATTTCTTTGTATAGTAATATTACTTGTTGGGTCTACTATCTTGTATGTTAGCTCATAAACTATAAATGAACATGCCATAAATATTAGTTCCAAAGTCTCATAACGTAGACATCCATTTAAACGATTGTATACCCGAGATAATGTAGAAACGGTGAATTAAAATGACAGTGCAAAATGTCCTTTAAAGGTAATAAGTTTCTATTGTTAAAAGTATAAGTGAAACTTTTGCTAACTTAGATATTTTTAACATTCTAGGTAACGCACTTATGGATAAAAGAAGTAGGTATAAAAACAATAACAAAATTAAATATAAAGAGATCAGTAAACAGATTCGAAAGCTTATAAGAAAGGCTAAAGAAAAGTGGATTGAAACACAATGTCAGGAAATGGAAGAATTACAGCTAAAGCATGACTATTTTAGTATTAATAAAAAAGTTAAAGAAGTTACCGGTCAAAACAGTACACGAACACCAACATATTTAATAAACGGTAATAATCAGATATTAACCGAACAAAAAGAGCTAGAAGAATGGGTTCGATACATTAAAAATACCTTTGATAACGACAGAGAATTGCCAGAACTCATTACAGACGGAATTTCTTTAAATATACTCCCAGCAGAAGTTAGGGATGTAATAAAACATGTAAAAACTGGGAAATCTCCTGGACCTGATAATCTTTATGCGGAGATGTTTCAACTTTTAAATGAAGAAAATATTTCTATCTTGTGCAGCTGCATAAATTCCATCTACAGTACAGTACCAAAGGATTGGCTTAAGTCTATCTTCATACCATTACCTAAAAAGCCAAATGCGAACAGATGGGAACCGTACCGTCTTATAAGCCTAATGAGCCACGCTTTGAAAGTAACGCTTAAGATCATTCACCATAGAATACGCAATAAATGCGAACAAGATGTTAGCGAAAAGCAATTCGGATTTAGAGAAGGATTTGGAACTCGAGAAGCACTTTTCGGGCTGAGTGTATTTTTACAGAAATGTAGAGATCAAAGAAAGAACGTTCACTTGTGTTTTATCGACTACGAAAAAGCGTTTCACCGAGTCAAGCATCCACAATTATTACAAATGCTTCAAAATATAGGCCTTGACGAAAATGACATCAGATTCATTACTCACCTATACTGAGATCAGGTGGCGACAATACGAGTAAATAGCAGAGAGACTGAGGAAATTGGAATAAAAAGAGGTGTTCGTCAGGGATGTATTCTTTCCTCGCTCCTGTTTAATCTATACTCTGAATACATATTCCAGAAGGCCTTAGAGAATGCCACAGATGGTATCAAAGTTAATGGCAAAATCATCAACAACCTAAGATATGCTGATGATACCGTTATTGTAACAGTTACAGCGGATGGACTTCAGCGTCTTATGAACTATATATCTAGGGAAGGCGATGTTTTAGGCATGAAAGTGAACGTTAATAAACGAAAGTAATGGTCATTTCAAGAACACCCGGGTTGCAAACGGATATTCGTGTTTACGATCAATTGATAAAAAAAGTAAACAAATTTAAATACCTAGGGGTGTTGGATAACTAATGATTTTAATCCTGAAGTTGAGGTACAAGTTCGCATTAAAATGGCTATAGCGACTTTTCTCAAAATGAGACACCTCCTCACAGACCCAACCCTTTCTTTGGATACTCGTTATCGTTTTGTGAAGGTCTATATATCCAGTATTTGTATATGGAGTTGAGGCCTGGACCTTGGGAGTACGATCAATGAATCGTTTGAAGTCTTTCGAATTATGGCTCATGCGCAGAATATTGAAGATCTCTTGGACAGAGCGTGCCACTAATGAAGATGTACTTCGTCGAATGGGCAGAGAAAGAGAACTATTGTCATTTATTAAAAGACAAAAAAACTCGCTACTTGGGACATATTTATAGGGGTCCACGTTACTCACTGCTCCGGTTGTTGATGGAAGGGAAAATTGAAGGGGTGTGGGGCGTCGAAAATGTTCCTGGCTGAAAAATATACGAGATTGGACAAGTCTGAATACCCATACTTTATTAAGAATTGCCTAGGATAGGGAAGAATTCGCCGTGATTACAGCCCAACTTCAGTAATGAAGATGGCACTATAAGAAGAAGGTAACGCTGATGGTTCACCCTAAAGATTATTGAGGGATGGCATTTTTGCCATGCACAGTTAACCAAAATGCACATGAATATTTGAATATATACATGTTAAGTTTCAAAAGGGGGGAGTTTTGAATCCTTATCAGTCCTAATACACTCATTTTACGGATATGATGCATACAAAATTTTTATTGTCAAAATTATTCACCATATAGTTTTCCGGACGATGATACAGAAAAGAAAATTAAAAGATTTATAAAATAAATTTTAAATCATCGACAGCAAAAGCACTACACTTTTAAAATAACAAACTACAAAAATGCTACATTGATAAGGGAAATTACATTACATATTGCTGTTGGGCTAAAAGTAGATATAAAAATTCTGGAATATTCTCCACGGGGTGTACATTGAACGAAAATTATCACGAGTGCGTTACATTTAATAATTTATCTGGTATATAAAAAAAAAAATTCAAGGTCATCAGTTTTCAGTAAAGATTGGAAACAAACTTTGTTGAAAACTCATTTGGGGTGTGTTTTGTGAACTAACTGATCATTTTATACCTCCGTAACAAAATTTTTTATTTTAAAAGCAATCAACGTACGGAACACTAATTGTGCAAGTTCAACTTGTACTTGACCGGTTATTTAGGTTAGAAGGAGTTTAGTGAGACCAAGTTTTGGAAAAATGAAAAAAATAGAACAACGTGCGGTCATCAAGTATCTGTTTTAGAAAAAAAAGATCCCACGATGATATGAAAACAACACTAGGGGAATCTGCTCCGTCATATACCACTGTGAAAAAATGGATTGCAGAATTTAAACGTAGACGAAAGAGCATCGAAGATGACCCTTGGTCCGGCCGGCCCACCACGTCTACGACCGAAAAAAACATCGGCAAAGTGTGTGATCTCATATTGAAAGACCGTAGATTAACTATTTGGAGATTGCAGTTACTATAGGTATCTCGTATGAATGAACACAAAACGTTATTGCCAACGAACTCGGATTTTCTAAGGTTTCCGCTAGATGAGTCCCCAAATTGCTTTCAGTTGGACAAAGACGATTTCTCGCGACTGTTTGGAGATGTTTGAGGCTGATCCGCAAGATTTTCTTAACAAGCTTGTGACAATGGACGAAACCTGGGTTCACTATTATACTCCAGAGATAAAACAACACTCCAAGCAATGGAAAAAATCTGGTGAACCGACCCCAAAGAAAGCGAAGGCAATTCTGTCTACTGGAAAAGTGATGGCGTCATGCTAAAGGTATATTCCGAAAGGCGAAACAATAAACTCGACTTACTGTTGCACCCTATTGCGTCGTTTACGTCAAGAAATTAAAGAGAAATGTCCAGGATTACTGAGAAAGAAAGTTTTGTTCGATCAGGATAACGCTCGCGTTCACACGTCTCTTGAGTCTATGGCTCAAATTCGTGATTGTAGCTTCGAATTTCTGCCCCATCAGGCTTATTCTCCTGATTTGGTATCTTCGAACTTTCATCTGTTTCCAAACCTAAAAAAACACGTTAGTGGCCAGAAACTTTCGTCAAATGAAGAAGTCGAAGCTGCAGTTAACCAGTATTTTGAAGACCTTGAGGAATCTTTTTTCAAACAGGGGTGGAAGCTTTGGAAAGTAGGTGGAAGAAGTGCATAAAGCTAGATGGAGATTACGGCGAAAAATAAAAATATTTTTGTACGTATTTTATTTTTGTTTTCTTGACTAGGCCCCGAACTTTTCAATCCAACCTCGTGTATATATATATATATATATATATATATATATATATATATATATATATATATATATATATATATATATACATACCACTCATCGCCTTCCAGAGTGAAATTAGAACATATCCATTTTAATATTGGTGTGAGTACCTATATGTTGGAATGGCACATATTATCTACTGGCTAGCTTTTTGAATGAAAAGAAAGCTATCAATTTGCTTGCTGATGAATATAATGCACACACCAAACATTTCAGTAGTTCACTGTGTATAATATCAGAAGCGACTCCAACAGTTTTGTCACTAAATAAATATTTAATGGAAATCGAGTTTCCTGAAACTTATGTGGGATAATTCATTTTGAAAGTTTGGACCAAAGATTCGCAAATATAACAACAATTATATAATTGCCACGTTCCTGGATCCAAGATTTGAAGATGCATAGTTAACCAACAAAGAGCAGGTTAAAAAATATTTTAAAATACATCAAACAAGCAATACTATTATATATATATATATATATATATATATATATATATATATATATATATATATATATATAGGGGAGAGTGGGGAAATTGCGAATACACAAGCAAGAACTTAAATAATTTACTTAAACGTTTGGGCCTTGAGATTCGCAAATATAACAACTATATAGTTGCCACGTTCCTGAATCCAAGATTTAAAGATGCATATTTAACCATTTTAAAATACATCAAACAAGCACACACCATTACATATATATATATATATATATATATATATATATATATATATATATATATATATATATATATATATATATATGTATAGGGGAGAGTGGGGGAATTGCGAATACCAAGAACTTAAATAATACGTTAAGTTTAAGAGATCTAATACTCAGTTATTCTTAAATTATAGGCTTATAATCCTACCTTAAATTTAACAGTCAATTTTGGTAATACTTTCAACATAAAATATAATTTTAATCTAATTTGTAAATCACTACGAGGGGCAAATGCGAACGTGTGAATTAAGATTTGTTGCTGCAAAAGTCACAGAGGTAGCCTCTAGATGTGCTCTTGCCGCCGCTGCAATTTTCATGCGTCCACAGTGTGCAATTATGGCACATAATCTAATCTTCGACTGGTACGTTTCATTGCAATAAATGCATTAATATTCAATATCTTAAGTTTTATCTTTGGTTTTGACATTTTGCTTGTATCATTTTTTTCTGTTTGTTATGGGCTTCATTCTCATTTTCAAAACCTTTGAGATTTCTTACTCCCTTTTTATTTACCAGTCTCTTTTTTTCAAGCTTCATCTTTCTAGGCACTTCTAACTGTTCTTTTTCATCTTTCTTCTGTTTCTTCTCTTCCAAAGTATCTTTTACTGGAGTGCTGGTTAATATAGTTGAATCTTTCTTCTTGATGTTTCTTTTACTAATTTTCTGAGGCAGTTTCGGTAGACTAATGATATCTGAGAGCGGTATTGACTTGTTAACTGAAGTAGATTTATTCAGCAGTATTTGTGTTACACTGTGTGATATATCAGGTTGCTCTGAAGCTGTTTCACAAGTAGCAAATTCTTCTCAAATTTGGTGGGATCCAAAGGACGTATTCCAGTAGCTCTAAAACCATTTATCGCTTTCTCAGGATTGCTGCAACGGTTAAATTCCTTTGTGAACAGTTCAACCACTTCATATTATGTGATTCTTTGTCCTATATTTTTAGCCATAAATAGATCGCATTCTCTGTTATAAACGCTCTTCAGTGGACCAAAGTAACTTAAGTTCAAAGACTGTAGTCGATGTGAAGTATGCGGTGGTACGGACAACAAAACAATCCCATTATTGCGACACAATGTATAACATTCAAGACTTATATGGCTTTCATAATTGTCCAAAATGTTGTTCTTCAGATGGTTTTGCAAAGAAAATAAAATTATGCAACCAATCCACAAAAAAGGTTTTAATTTATCCGTCCAGAGTCAGACACAGCGACAATTATATTGTCATTTTCGTTTAAAAATGAAAAACGAAGGAACATAGTTGTCAGCAGCACTGAATGCACAAATAATTGTTGTGGTTATTCCCTTATCTGCGCTCGTAGCCATGCCAACTTGTTTTTGACTTTTAGATACCAGAATTCTTGAATTGCATTGAACATTGGTTGATGCCTGTCTTGTCGACATTAAAGATACGAACAGCCTCAAAGTGTTGAATCTTTTGCAAGAATTCCAGATTGTTGACAAACAACTTAATTCCAGTCTCATTGAAAGCACTAATTCTGTTCAACGACGTTGCTTCTGGCTTCCTCAATGAAATACTGGGATGTCTTTTTATAAAACCATAATACCAATCTTTTTCCGCCCTCTTGGAACTCTTATCAATAGTATAAAACCATCTGTTCTTTTCTGCAAAATTGAAAACAATTTTCCGCGCCATTTCTATAGTCAATCCGTAAAACAACTTTTTAAGATATATTCTTCTAATTCCTTTTCTTGTTCAGGAGGGAATATTGCCTCTCTTCCTTTTTTTGCTTGTGTTATTACCTGGTCATTCATGTGATCGAATATTGTTGTCTTTGGCACCGAATAAGCTGCTGATTTGCCTAATGTTAATTTCTTGCTCTTTACATCTTCTATAACGTTCTCTAAATCTTTTAATTTATATTTAGTTTCAGTTTTCCGTTTATAATTTGGTGGCATCTACAATAATTAAATATACAAGAAATAAACAACTAGTATCATGATCCATATAACTAAAAATTATTTTTTACTTAGGTAAGACGAAAATCAAATTTTAACGGGTTTAATGCGAACATTCGCAAATAACCCACATAGAATGTTGGTTATTGCCCCACACAGTGAAATAAAAAAAAGTAAAATAATTTTTTAGTTATGAGAATAAAACTAAAAATATTAACAATATTATTATTATGCATTTACCCATAATTAAAAATTAGTTACTAATTTCCCAGTTAGCCACTTAACTACAACTTTGACTTGCAGCAATTTTACATTTAAATTAGCAAATGAGTAAAATTTGCATTTTTCCCAGTGCATAAAATCTTTCCACCAGATGATTTAGATAAAAATTATGATTCAAATGAACGAGTGGAATGAATTATGCATAAATATAAAACTGACAAAGGACATAACGACGGATACAAAGCCCTTCATACTTCGAAATGTTATAAAACTTTAAACTAACCAACGATTTCTGGTTGCTCCGTTGAACAAAGTAAATACCATTAGGATTAAAACGAACAAACTTAATTTTCGAGACGATATTCCACCTTCTATTATTAAAGGGCTGGGGTGCGTAGCACCTTTGACAAACAAAAGAGCAGTTTTTGATGTAACTTGCTAAAAGTAAAGTAAGAAGGAAGTTATTTTAATGTAATATAAATATTCCTACAAAGTGTGTTATAGTAGAACGAAGTAAGTAAGAGGTAAACAGAAAACTGATTATTTAAGAATTAAAATACTGTACAGTTTAGGTTACCATAGCAGGTAGGTAAGGAAATAATATTACAGAATAGTGACCTTAACCAAGATAAATTTGTATATATATATATATATATATATATATATATATATATATATATATATATATATATATATATATGACAAATAGATGCTTATACTGCACTCTGTCGGCGACTTACAAAGTCTATTCAAGCAAAGCGGCACAGCAGGGCTGGCACTTATTGCAGAAACGCACCTTTCTCGAGCTTACCGCTCGAAGGCATAGATGGCAGCATTGGTATAACAACTAAAGACGAATCGAAAAGATTCGCATTTTTAGTCACCAAAGTCACCAAAAGTGTTCTTCGTATTTGCTGAACCATCCCAAGACGCGTTTCGCCGTATCACGGCTCATCAGCATTGCGCTAGGTTCAGCAAATACGAGAACACATTTTTAGACCTTTTAGAAATGCGAGTCTTTTCGTTTCGTCTTTAGTTGCTATACCAATGCTGCCGTATATATATATATATATATATATATATATATATATATATATATATATATATATATATATATATATATATATGGGACGTTTCACGTCAACTGGAACAAAGCTCTGCCCAAAATTGTAGAAGACGGAAAATAATGTTTGACACCTCAATTATTCGGAATGCAAAGCACTTGCAAATGCTGAATGGCAAAACATGATCGCTCACGCTCAAAGTGGCGGGTCCAATATGGCGGCTACAAGTAAGGTATGCGTCAAAAAAGTTATTAAAACTACAAAAGCAGCCATAATATATTTGAAAAAGCATTCAGATTACTATTTATAAATTTTACCTATCCACCTTTATGCGTTTACATCACTGTTGAGAAATTCAAAATGGCAAACCCAACGTGGCTGACCACAAAATCGATCAGATCTCTGATTCTCATAGAACTTAATATATTACGTATTCTTGAGCCCTCTAAAGTGCGAATGTAAACTTACATACATTTTTAAATTATGTTTAACTTTTGAATGGTAAGACCTCATTTCCTAAAAAGGCTGATCCAAGATGGTGGCTGCAAGTGAGGTATGTGTTAATCCTTTTTCAGGTTGGAGATTTTGAGTAGTTCTGATATGAAATTGTTTGTATTTCAAAGGTTGCCGATGGTTACTGATCAGGAACCTAAAATCAAATTTTAAAAATTCAATATATCGGATCCAATATGGCAGACGTCGATCCAAAAAAGCTTTAAAAAAACTAAAAATAAATAGAAACAATTGAAACAAAAGTAATATGGGCTTTAAAATTGCATTTAAAGACAGTCTCAACCCTATTAAACATAGAGAGCTTTTTGTGAAAATATGTTTATCAATATGGACCTTCAGTGCCCAAAACATAAAACTACAGATAGTTTAGGAATTTTTTTCGCGGAATCTGTGCATTTTAGGAATTTCAAAATTTTTAAGTTTTTGGATCGACAACTGCCAATTAGATCCATCTTGAATTTTTTAAAATCTGACTTTAGATTCGTGATCAGTAGTCATCAGCAACCTTTGAACTACAAACAATTTCATATCAGAATTACTCAAAATCTCCAACCTGAAAAAGGGTTAACGCTTACCTTACTAACATATAAGCCTTTTTAGGAAATGAGGTCCTACCATTCAAAAGTTAAACATATTTTAAAAATATAAGTTTATGATTGCACTTCAGAGGCCTCAAGAACACGTAATATATCAAGTTCTATGAGAATCACAGATCTGATCGATTTTTAAGATCCACCATGTTGGATTCGCCTTTTGAATTTCTCAACAGTGATGCAAACGCACGAAAGTGGATTGGTGAAAAAAGCAATCTGAATGCTTTTTCGAATATTTTATAGCTGTTTTTATAGTTTTAAAAAGTTTTTTTGACGCATACCTTACTTGTAGCAGCCATACCGGATCCGCCATTTTGAGTGATCATGTATTACCACTCAACATTCGAAAGTGCTTTGTATTTCGAATAATTTGAGCCGTCAAATATATATATATATATATATATATATATATATATATATATATATATATATATATATATATATATATATATATATATATATATATATATATATATATTATATATATATATATATATATATATTATATATATATATATATATATATATATATATATATATATATATATATATTATATATATATATATATATATATATATATATATATATATATATATATATATATATATATATATATATATATATATATATATATATCATACAAATACTGGCGAGGAAATCGTGTTATCCGTCAGCATTATGACATATGTATATTCCACGACACCCTTTAAACAAGGCGATAGTATTGCCACGGACGTTATTGCATTTCTGTAGAAACTACTACCTATATATAAGGCCAAATTCAATATATCTAAATAAATTAATAAGTATACTCGTTATTTGACGCAAAAGATAAACATTAATGATAATATTAATAATAATTATTAATAATATTACAGAATGGTGACCTTAACCAAGATAAATATATATATATATATATATATATATATATATATATATATATATATATATATATATATATATATATATTCGAATTGATTCAGCCGATACTTGATGGAAAACCATAACTAAAAGTTTTGCAAGAAGTAAAACAGTACTTAAATTTCCACTAATTTTTTTTTATTTTTAACACCATAACATGTTTCGCCGTACGACAGCTTCTTCAGATGGTATGTTACAAAATGTTGTATCGATTGTCTCTAACATTTTTGTAAATAAAATCTTTCTATGACATTTTAAAGAATGTATCACACCTTGATTCATAGGCTGGAGCTTTGTATTTGTGTTTGGAGGCATAAAAACCAATTTTATTTGCTGTAGATTAACTTCAGGGTGCGCTGGACAGTTGTCAATCAAAAGTTAATCATATATATATAATATATTTATATATATATATATATATATATATAAATATTATATTAATTCTATTCATATATATATTATATATATATATATGTATATATATATATATATATATATATATATATATATATATATATATATATATATATATATATATATATATATATAATATATATATATATATATATATATATATATATATATATATATATATATATATATATATATATATATGTATGTAACATATGTATGTATATAGCAGCACTCCTTAAAACTGACATCAAGACGTCGTGCCTAACTCTATCTAAAACTTTTTAATAATCGACGAAACAAAACCTGAATCGCAAACAATACTCTTTTAAGCCAAACTGTGATTAATTATTTGTTTCCCGCATTTTCCGTAAATTTCTTTTATGTATCATTATTAGGAAAACTTAGGAATATTACTCATGAGGGCTATTATTCTGTGGTCTTCGCAGTTTTTCGCATTTGACTTTTTGGGTAGAGTTATAAACGTAGATTTGAGCTCGCTTAGGGGAATTTGACCTTTATTCGACACGTTGTCGAAAATTGCTGTTAGGCAGTTTATTTAAATTTTATCCATGAGTTTTATTATATATATATATATATATATATATATATATATATATATATATATGTATATGTATATATATATATATATATATATATATATATATATATATATATATATAATATATTATTTAGGTTCATGGAATAATCTAAACAACTTGTTTTAACGTTTCCCCACGAATTTGGGGCATTTTCAATTTTTTTTTCTTTATTCTTTTTTTTGTTCTTACATTTCTAAAAATATAAAATTATCTCTACATGATTGAGTTAAAACATAATAATTTTTTTTTATATTACAGTCTAAATTAAGAACACTTATGCACATAACAAATTAAAATCGGTAGAATTAAAATTATATATATATATATATATATATATATATATATATATATATATATATATATATATATATATATAGCGGGTTTATGGAATTCACTACATATATTGGAACTGGTGGATCCTTGTAGCAAGACCGATTGTAGAAAATTCGTCTTAAATGGCGGATCTCAATAATAAAGGAATAAATCGACCCTAAAGAATTAACGTCATTAATATTGTTTTCGCACCCCACTGATGAACGCTGCACTCGGCAATATCGGAGTACCTAAATTAGACGAAGGTCGAATGCGGCTTCTTTGTATTTAAGCCGGGATTCCCCTGTTTTCTTTTCAGTGAATGTTTACCAATTACGGAGTAAGGTGTTGTAAAGATCAACGTTTTTTAGAGAGAGGTGGACTGGGTGAGTAAGAAATTTACAGAAAGTGTACAACAAAGTGTAGATAGATTGTGTCATTGATTCAGTTGGTTAAATTTTAAATTTGTCACGGAAAACGGAAAATATTTTATATGGAGATCTCCGTTGCACATTCAAGTTACATTTATTTATTTATTTATTAATTTCGTATTGATGTACATTGCACACAGCACAATTGAAGTTAAATAAAATTACCTGAATGAGTTATACAAAAATATAACCAACCAGTAAGGTACCGATTTAAAGTACATCAAAAAATCGTTTACCATTTAGGTTAGTGAAAAAGCTATTTGATATTCTGTTTTTATTTTGCCTCGACACAGTTGGTAAATACAAAATAGCAGATCTCAATAATAAAGGAAAAAATCGACCCTAAACCAATTTACTATAAAAAAAATAATATATAAAAATTATTATATTTTAAAATAATTACTTATCACTCTACAATAAATTATTATATATCATAATAAGAAAAAAATTTTAACAGGTAATTTACCAAAATATTATGTGCTTCCTTGTAAAAAAGATAATAAAATAAACGTTGAGATGGATTGTTCCCCTTTATTTACTTTAAACTAGAAAGAATTTTTTTGACAGACCTCGACGTTACTTTAAAATCGCCGATGTCGTGTACGTTCGTGTATATTATACAATGCGTATTTTGTTTACGTTATTGATTTTTTTCAACATATTTTTGTAAAGACTTGATGTTTTTCAACATTTTTTTGTAAAGTATTTTTTTGTAGTATTGGACCTAAAGATTTTCCTTTTTTTTTAACGCTTCAGCGTTAAATCCCGAAATAGACGGTTCACTAGTTAAATGTGGGTTTTTAAAATTGATAATTAAAAGATCGATGTGCTTTCATTACTTGAGTTTGTTTGAGAGAGAGCATTTATTATTTTCAACTGCTTAAACAAAGGTTCGGGAAAGACGTTTTTGTCCATGGGCCAAACTCCTGCCGCTTGAAATCCGTATCCAATTATGCCAATGATAGCATGTCTTTGGTAAGATTCTGCAGATAAACTTGCAACTTGATATTGCGTTTACTTAACGATCTGGATTTGTCCTCAATCTTTGTTCTATTGCTTGAATATAATAAGAGCTCATAGGTTTAAAAAGAAAAAAATGTCGAGTGACTGAAGCTGGTGAGTAGTAAGGCGTGGCAGTTGTAACATTAGCCTTTGCTATGTTCAACGCTTCCACGTTCTTCGAATGCGTTCTAACTTATAAAATATTTCATTCTTTTTACAAGTTTCACCATTTTACAAGTTTTCATCCATTTTACAAGTTTTACATTTTACAGTTTAAGTTAACATAGCCAGTGCCTGGAATGGTGACAACACTTTCAGAAGTGTTTTTGTCATTCTTTTGAAAATTTAATCTTAAAACTCTGCGTTTTTTTCTGAATGGTGGAAAATCCACTTTCATCACCCTTAAATATAGTAAACAAAACTTTATTTTTATCTGCGATTTTTTTAAAGGCAGAGTCAATTTTGTCCTATCTTCCTCCTTGAAAACAATTGTTAACGGAAATAGATACATTTACTCTTGCCTTACGAAGGCCAAGGTCGGTCTTTCATGGGCGGGATGATTTTACAAATATTTCATAAAAAGGCCTTTTGCCCCCTTTTTTAATTTTTCAAAAATTCGAACTTGAAAAAAAAGTATTGGAAGTACTCTACATGGCGCCACGAATTTCGATCCTGTACCATGTGAATGCCTTCTAAATATACTGTATTTATAGAATGAATATCCATATTGTAACCTTGCTAGAACATATTATATCTACATGGAGAAGTAAGATCCAACTCAAGAGTTTCCCAGCACTGACACAGCAATAATCATAATACGAACAGGTATGTTTTAGGACTATTGAACCGGGCCAGCTAAACTCAACTAGATACTGAATTAAAATCAAGAACAACAACAAGACGGTAGTAAAGCTTAATCATTTACGATATGCGGACCACCTCAAGGTAATGGCAGACCCTAAAAATCGGCTCAAGGTCGTAGAGAAGTATTCAAAGGACTTAAGAATGCAATTTAGACCAGATAAATGTCGCATTCTAAATACAATTAGAAAAAAATTCAACCGAGTACTTTCGAAATAGCGGATGATCAGAATATTAAGGTTATGGAGGCTACACAAACTTATAATTACCTAGGTATCAAATACGCGATGAGAACTGACCCTAATAGGGAAATCTGAATTAACATACAAGATTATAAGGAGGGTAAGGCATATATTGTTAACCAAGTTAAGTAGCAAAAATTTTTTCCAGGCACTCAACTCATATGCATGTTCTGCCTTTGGTTACTTATTTACGATTTTGCATAGGACCAAGACTAATAATGAAAATTTGCGGAGAGACACTAGAACAGTCCTCATCAACGCACAAAATTGCCGCCCTTGGAGTGCTACAAAAAGAAAAACGCTCCTTTCACCTCAAGGAGGTAGAAGGTTGGTGGATAAAAGCAAGAAATTAGACAAACAACTAATAGGCAGGCAATACGCACAGTAGACGATTCAGCACATTTACGGCTAAGAAAATATGAAATACATTGGAACCACCAAACAAATAGAAGCTATAAACCTGGTAAGTAAGGCGAAAGATATCCGAATGAAATCACTGAGGAAAATACCAACAAAGCTGAGTTGAACTACTAGCTAATATCGGGACAGATATTTCCCGAAATATTAGCTATACAAGACCAGATTATTCCAGTCAAAAATTATGTAAACTATATTGTCTCCGACCTGGCTTTACCGTATGATCAATGTAGACATAGATGTTAAGCATCGGACACAATTCAACATATGTGGGAAAGTTAGAAGGCTATTGCAAGCATTAGAATATAAAAGAAACACAAGACAATTACTAAGATATTCCACCAACCATTAACAGAAAAACTGAAGCTGTTACAAGTGAAGAACATGACGTATCACAAACACATTCGATTGTGATCGAAAGGTATTGATAAATCAAATACTTGTTTACAATAGACCAGACATTGTGTTGAAGCTAATTAACATTACCATCTCAAATAATAACAACCTAAGCAAGAAATACATCGAGAAGACTGCTAAATACAGGACTTTGAAGGCAGAAATAAGAATATAATCGAAAATAAATGGCATATATGATTCCAGTTAACCTACCAACAATGGATCTTTTGCCTAAAAATATCTTAGAAAATATCAAGCATTTGAACCATAATAAACATGTGTGGAAGTCCATGCGGAAAGCAGTGCAACTTGCGACCTCACCGACAGTCAGAAAACGTACAAGGTTACGCAGGCTCGATAACATGGAAAACGTCCCCTTAGAGTTAAATCTTTGTAATATCTACGAAATGTATGAGTCCACATTCCACGGAGAGATGGGACAAAGCCGTGTGGCTCAACCAGTTTTGATTGAGCCTTATTATTAAAAAAGAATAAAAATAATGCTATTAATAATAAATTACCTTATTAGATTCAAAAAATAATCAATATACAACCAAAAAATACATTAAGGGTAAGAATCAAACTAAGGCACTGTTGTAGAAATGTGCTAATCCTCCATAACCTTAAAAAGTGTTATTGACTCAGCTCAGATGCTGAAATTTGTATTTAAAATTTTTCGACCAGAGTTACTTTAGAGTACAAGAGTTACAAGAATTTCGTTGTAGAGGTTGATAGTTTAGTAGCAGCACTGCAGATATAACAATCTTATGTTTACGAGGAAGTAAACTAACGCTTTTATAAGGCGTTGATATACGGTCAGCCAAGTAACTTTTTTCAACTCGGCAAACAACTTTTTTATTCCTTTTTAGTTCAAAAATATTGCTTCTTTTGATAAAATTGACGTGCGACTTTAATTTATTATTAAAACTGGAAGGCAACGTTCAAATTGTATGGTTTAATTAATGTAAAATAACGCAGGATTTTCCAGTATAAAAGTAAATAAATGAAAGGAAACGGTGAGTTTATTCAAGGTTTGACGACGTATAGATGCGGATTGTCACTTCGCCGGCATTATTAAAGATATCCCAAAAACACTGCGAGCAGATCAGAATCATTATCAGTTCATCTTAAAAAACAAACGTATAATGTAACATACACTAAGTATTTCCATAATGGTTACATTTTT
The DNA here is from genome assembly GCA_019049505.1 of Pachyrhynchus sulphureomaculatus. Classification (NCBI taxonomy): domain Eukaryota; kingdom Metazoa; phylum Arthropoda; class Insecta; order Coleoptera; family Curculionidae; genus Pachyrhynchus; species Pachyrhynchus sulphureomaculatus. Next base: position 105,604,982 of record CM032446.1, on the reverse strand, counting down.
AATGTACTATATATTGTACAACGTATATGTAATATATATTTAATATATATATATATATATATATATATATATATATATATATATATAATATATAAATATAAATATATATATATATATTCTGTATTTATATATATAATATATATATATTTTTATTTAAGGAATACTTTATTTTTATATTCATGTGTGTTCTGTTATCGTCCCAAGGTACCATCTATGGTAAAATAAAATCCTCATTTTGATTTAATTAATAGAAATAGCCTGTTGTGGTTTGAATTATATTCTCTTCTCTAGTCTATAAAATATCTACCATTCTTTATATTTCATTAAGAGTCATTACATTATTACTATAGTTTTAACCTATTTCAAGGGATGTTTTTGGCCAAACAAAAATGACACGATAAATCTTTTTTTTAACTACGAATTCGAATTTAGCGTCGAAAAATACACTAGATCAGAGGTTCCCAAACTTTTTTTCTCGTAGACCACTTTCAAAATTTTACTGGTTTCGGGGACCCCCTGCTGCTACATTTCTACCGTATTCCCAAAACTCGTCAAAAAATGTGAAGATTAGATCTAACGATGGAAATTTGCGTCATGGCTGAGTTCCAACCCTAAATTCGGAGTGGTAAAAATAAAAAGAAAAATAATATATTTTCTTGTGTTCTATCTATTAAAATAATATGATTACAGACTTAATATAATTAAAATTAAACATTAATAACGCACCGTAACTTCAACAATGCAAATCAACAATTAAAAAAAAATAGTCATAATTTTAATGGGAGGGATGCACTTGATGGATTGACAGCAAATTATCAAGCAATGAGATATTTTAAGATGCCCGCAAGCCATCATCGTTACCTTGAGACGTTGAAGCGAACATACTGTGCACGGTGGGTCTCTTTTCATATTTTTCCTTCAATGTTTGAAAATATTTTAAATCTTTACCTATTTTATCAGGATGACTCCTTCTTAGATGATCTTCGAGCTTCGATGGTTTCATAGAGTCATTGCTCAAAACTTTGTTGCATAAAAGGCATATGGGCAATCGTTTGTCCACCTTTGATGGAAGAAAACCAAATTTCAAATAATCAACACTGTACTGTCGACATTTCTTCTTAGATTCAGCCATGTTTCGTATCAGTTACCTACCTGTAAAGAAAAAAATGTTTGTTTTAGTAATCATAAGGCGACTTTCATAGGATATGGCTATTTTAACAGAATAAAATAGGATTAATCAATTATTGCAATGAAAAAACCAAAATGCCGGCGGCAAAACTAATTTTAATTATTAAAAGCAATAAACTGCTAAGACCCATATAGAGGTTTTCACAAAACGGCTGAACCTATTTTAATGTAATATAAAATATTTTTTGATTAATTATATTTTGATACATTTCTGTAAATTTGAGAAAAAAAATACTTTTAAAGAATATTTTGACATCAAAACTCCGCGATTTTAATGATTTATTTATTACTTTGATGTACGTTACGAGTGGTACATAAAGACACGTACAATTTATGAAAATATTTTTAGTCATTTAGCATTAGCAACTACGAGGGCACTGAAATATGTACAAACATGCAGGTCAATCATATATCTCTCCTTTAGTGAATCACCACAGTCGGGTAAATAAATAATTTTTTAATAAAAAGTACTAAAAGTTCAATCTTTCTCGGCTTTCTGTTCTTTTATAGAAGTATCGAATAATGGCCCTGTTCAGTATTTAATTTTTATTACGTACCTACTACATGCAAACATAACAAATATAATATTATTACAATATAAAATAAAAGTATGAATAACAAATAGTCAGGTACTTACTTTTTCCGCACTAGCAAACACTGACATCGATTCACTCACACTTTTCTTTTCAAAATTCCGGAAACAAATGAGTAACGTTTGTCCTTGGCATTCGTATTTATATTGGTGAAGAATCAAACAAGTTCATGCAAGATTGCAAGCACAGCACAAGTCGTATTTCGTCCCTTTGCACGTCTGAACGGGTTGCGTTGCGGGCGGGCGGGCGGCGCTTTGCAAGTCACGACGCGCGTTGTACTGAATATCGAATATGCAAGTTTTTACAAGTAACAGTCGCTGACCTTCTTAAAATACACTACTCAAAAAAATTAAGGGAGGTTTTAAAACAAGAAAACTAATGCTAAATAAACAGGCTATCTGATCCACATGCCGGCCTAACTCAAAAAATTTTTTTCAAGCCCGTGGACCAAAAAAAATCAAAATATTTGCAATATTATTTTTTCGCGCTATCTGTTAGGATTGCATGAGAACCGTAGCTCCTTTTTGGTTCTTTACTATCGAAACCAGATAAATTTTCGTAGACCCCCACTTACAACTTGTGAACCCCCATTTTTTTTTCACGCCAACGTAGACCCCCGTCGAGTCTCCCGTGGACCCCTGGGGGTCCACCTGAACCACTTTGGGAATCACTGCACTAGATCTATGTATTTTGGTTCGTGGTAATGAACTTTTTTGTGGGGCTGTGTAATTAGAGTAAATAAAACTGTTTTACAAGCTCAAGGAAAAAGTACGATTAACTTGTTGAATTTTAAATGCAGTAAATCATTATGATGGTGAGTAAAATAATTTTCAGTTTTACTCTGGTATTTTAACAAAATCAGGAATAAATGATCGAACAAATGCAACAACATGAATTGTTGGAATAAAAGATAATTAATTCTCCTTCTTCTTCTTCTTTCTTATATGGTGTGTCATATAAGTAGACATACTAACTGTTTTATCCCCATTAGGCTTCTTCTTCCGATGTGGACGTCCAGCATCCTTTCCACCTTTTCGGAGGTCTGCGCCTAGTTCTTCTACCACAAGGTTTACCGAGCCCTTTTTACCAGTCTGTTATCGTCCATCCGATCTACGTATTTATTCCATTGTTTTCTGCTAGTTCTGGTCCATTTGAATATTTCTTGGATCTTACTTAGTTCTTGTAGATCTTTGTTGCGGATTCTGTCGTGCATAGTGTTTCCATGTGTGTCCCTAATCACCTTCATTTCTGTTGTCCTCAACATTTGTGCTCTTTTACATGTGTCAGCTCTTGTTTCTACAGCATATGTGAGTATCGGTCTTAGTGTTGTCTTGTATATTCTTATTTTACTTTCCACTGTGAAGTATTTATTTTTCCATACTATATCCGTCAAGCAACCTGGTATTAGTGATGCCTTCATAGACTGTTATTTTACTTACCCGTTTAAGTCTCCGCAGCATGTTATCATTGTTCCCAGGTATTTAAAATTATTAACCTGTTCAATAATACTTCCTTGGATCTCCAGCCCTCATCTTAATAATTCTTTTGAAGCTACCATACATTTTGTCTTGGTTATGTTGATGATCATGTTTAGTTTTCTCGCTTCCAAATTGAAGGCATGAAAGATCTTTTGAAGCTTGTCCTCAGAATTGGAGATGGGACTGTGTGTTGCCCATTTTGTATCCTCTAGTTTTTGGGAAAATCTTCACTATAATTCTCCAATAATAAATAATTTAATTAATGAATTAACTAGACATGTATCAATTTTAAACTAATATTCTAAATTCATTGATTTAATGCAAAACGATAATATTTTTTTAATGTTGATACATATTTACACTAACACATAACTGGTTAAAATATCAGCATTCTATCAATCTTTTTAAAAGTGATACTGCAAAGTTTATTAGCGAAACAGTTTTATTTATTGAGAGCAACTAAACTTTTACATAAATTGTGCTTCCGTCATATGTATCTTAATGCAGGTATCCTTTTAAAAAATTACTATGTTGAAATGATAATGGATCTGACAACTGTTATAGCAGAAAAAAACGTCTTTTAGATTTAGTGAATTTCTGCTTTTAATAATGGTAATAAATCTATTGCAGTAAAAAAATCTTTTAATTGCGTTATGAATTAAAATTAACCCCAAAGTTACAGATTACAGATGTTGCAAGGAAATTCCTAAAGTACTAAAGAAGCGAGGCAAAAGCGAGTCACGTTGGTCTTGAATCGTTGTAAATTGTACTCAGTGTGCAATACAGTCCTGGGACCATCCAAAGGGATGAGGTTCTCCATAAAAAAAGACAGTTTGAAAAGTGTTGTACGAGAAGTGACAAGCTGAACTTCATACGGATATAAAATATTAGCGCGAGATATATTCCTACCATGCACTGCTTTGGGAGGAATGAAGCGAGCTACATTCATCGAACACTTTCCATTAAAATACTTGTAGAATAGACTCAAGTCGCCAACCGTTCTTCGATGTTCCGAGGAATCAAGGTTGCTGGTAAGTTCTGGGTCTCCAATCAGCTAAACAGTTCTCTGGTGAATAGAATCCAATAAATGCAGTATATGTTTGGGAGCAGAGCCCCATTATTACTCGAATTTGAGCTTTATACAGAATTAACAGTTGTGGCGTGTAAAGCTTTCTAGTTTGGAAGAACATTCCCAGCTTTTGAAAAACTTTCTTTGCTGTACATGCAACACATAACTTTCTGTTCAGTTTCAGTTAGCTTCGAGCGGCAGCAGCAGCAAGATCACAGTATCGAGTAGCAGCAGCAACAAGAGCACTTGAAAATACCAAATGAGATTTTGGCGTAACGTCGTGCAAATTCATGGTCAGACGAACGGATTGAACCCCGGAATTTTAATTTATTACATTCCACCATCCATGAAAACCTCTATTGTAACATATATATATATATATATATATATATATATATATATATATATATATATATATATATATATATATATATATATATTTATATATATATATATATATATATATATATATATATATATATATATATATATATATATATATATATATATATATATATATATATATATATATATATATATATATATATATATATATATATATATTTATACATATATATATATATATATATATATATATATATATATATATATATATATATATATATATATATATATATATATATATATATATTTATTGACCACATTTTGATTTTTCTTTATTTCTACTAAGCCTACTTGTTACTTATTTCCAAGTCAGAGTAGGTGATATAATTTAAGTGATATAGTAAATAACTAATAAACTACTATATATTATTCATAATTGTAATAAGAAAATTAGGCGGCTTTACCGGTCTATCGGAAAAAGGGAATATCTCAGGAAACCAGGACTGATAATAAGAAAATAAAGAAGAGTTACTTAAAACCTTCTCTGCAGTTAACGTTAAGAACTCAAACTCACTTATCTTCTTCGTTAGTCACTTCTTAAAACTTTAAAATAATGTGCTAAGACGTTACGATTCCATTGTTACTAATTACGATTACTGTATATAATTCGATCATATTGTTTTTAGTAATTGACATATTAAAAATTTAATAATCAAAAAACATCACACTCAGTGAACTAAATCTCAAAATAGCGCAATTTTTAAGCATAATAAAATGCTAACTGTTTACATATCTCAACTTGTTTTACATTCTATCTCTGTATGTTGTTGTTAGAAACAGCTGATAAATTCCATTTAAAAACACAAAAAATTTCAATACAAAAATTTAGGAACCACTTGTTAGTATTAAAAATTTACCGTATTAATATCAATTAAACACAAATCCCTTAAAATAGAGGACGTTAATTATATTTTCAAAATTCTTTTGAACAAAAATGATAATTTTGTAAAATTTCAATATTTCTTGTTAGAATATAAATGTCATAGGGTCATTTTTTAGAAAATTATATATGTTTACCAGTAAATATTATTCATTATGTATAATGCTCTAAAGATATTTTTTAAATAACTCTAATCTATAGGAAAAATAGCACCTACCTTTAAAATATTTATTTGTTGTGTAAATATAACGGCTCAATTCTGCAGATAGCGTGTTAAACACGTCGCGAATTCCAAAGTCGAAAGCTGATGCAGCTAGCAACGTTAGGAATTGGTCCAGGACTGCCTGGGAAGTTGGAGCGTCCAAATGTTTGCAGATAGGTTTAATTTTGACGCATGCGTTTGCAGAAAACGTTCGCAAAGTTTATTTGCTACCTGTTTCTAGTTTTTAGCAAAGGTAATGGTGTGAATTCAAGAGCTCAATCTTGAAATACGACCCCAATTCGAACGCTGTCATATTCAGGAAATAACAATACGTCTGATATCAGAGAATTTGACAATACCGCAGGAAAGCTGAAATGCTAATAATATCGAACAGGTATAGAACTTTTATTTTTTATTCGCATTTTTTTTGTAAGGTATATTATTTAAGGATTCGAGAAGAAAAATCGTGTAAATTTCAAATTGTAAAGAACTGCTTGTATACAAAAACATATTTGGTGAAAACTGTTGTTAGCAGTTAGAAGAATTTACAACATGAAACATTATACGTGTATAAATGGCTTTACTAGTATGGATCTATTTAGTATATATTTAAATGAGAAAAACCTCTGTTGTCGTTTCTATCTAACAAAACTATCGAGATGTAAATATATATTTTATCCTGCCGAACCGCGGAACAGAATACCAACATTTTTGAAATTTCTTCAGGAATACTGATCATTTTTTTCAAGTACTAATAGTCACAATAATTCACAGGGTTCACACTTTTATGTCGCCAAGTACGTGGATGGATTGAAAAGTTCGCGGCCTCACCAAAAAATAATTATATTATTTTTATTACAGTACCCTCAATAAAATCATATTTTCTTTGGTTGTCACAGTGTAAAATTTTGTTGCTGTAGAATTTGTGGTTTTTAGGTTAGAACGAGTTTAGTGAGAGCAAGTGCAGCGTTTTTGGAAAAATGGATAAAATTGAACAACATGCGGTCATCAAGTACCTGTTTAAAAAAAGACTAATACCAAAGGAGATCCACGATGATATGAAAACAACACTAGGAGAACCTGCTCCGTCATATACCACTGTGAGAAAAATGGGTTGCAGAATTTAGACGTGGACAAGAGAGCATCAAAGATGACCTTCGCTCCGGCCGGCCCACAACGTCTACAACTGAAAAAAGACCGTACATTAACTATCAGGGAGATTGCAGACACTATAGGCATCTTGTATGCACAAACATAAAACATCATTGCCAACGAACTTGGATTTTCTGAGGTTTCTGCTAGGTGGGTCCCCAGATTGCTTTCAGTTGAACAAAAACGAATTCGACTCGCAATTTCTCGCGACTGTTTGGAGATCTTTGGAGCTGATCCGCAAGATTTTCTTAACAGGCTTGTGACAATGGATGAAACCTCGGTTCCCCACTATACTCCAGAGTCAAAACAACAATCCAAGCAGTGGAAAAAATCTAGTGAACCGACCCCAAAGAAAGCGAAGGCAATTCTGTCGGCTGGAAAATTGATGGCGTGAGTTTTTTGGGATGCTAAAGGTATCATTATGGTGGAAGGCAAAACAATAAACTCGACTTATTGCGTCATGTACGTCAAGAAATTAAAGAGAAACGCCCTGGATTACTGAGAAAGAAAGTTTTGTTCCATTAGGACAACGCTCGCGTTCACACGTCTGTTGCTCAAATTCGTGATTGTGGTTTCGAATTGCAGCCCCACCCGACTTATTCTGCTGATTTGCCACCTTCGGATTTTCTTTTGTTTCCAAAAAAAAAAAAACACCTCGGTGGCCAGAAATGTTCATCAAATGAAGAAGTCGAAGCTGCAGCTAACTAGTATTTTGAAAACCTTGAGGAATCTTTTTTTTCAAATAAGTGTGGAAGCTTTGGAAAGCAGGTGGAAGAAATGCATAGAGCTAGGTGGAGAGTACGTTGAAAAATAATAATATTTTTGTACGTATTATATTTTGTTTTCTTGACTAGGCCGCAAACTTTTCAATCCATCCTCGTATTATGCTTATCTCAAACATTGTAACATTCATCTATTAGTATACGCACACAATGTTTAAATATTCGAACCACTTGATAACCCACATTTTAAATTCTCTGGAATTACACAGCATAAATCGATACTAATGAAGAGTGAGCCGAGATGATAAAATATATATAAAGTTACAACAAAGTTTAATTATAATTCCAACACATTTTTAGTTTTTAAATGATGTAATATTTTATTATTTTCTTAATATTCTATAACCGTACAACATTTTCATGTTGCATTCCCTATAACATTTAAAAACGTATCAGAAAGTTAATAAAATATTTTCAAGTTTATGTTAGAAAGAATAATTGCGTAAATTTAGAAGCTCAATCTTGCAGTTCCCCCAATTCGAACCTTTCTACGTTTAGGAAGGAACAATCTGTGAAGTTGAATATCCGACAGCTTTATAATACCGTTGATAGTTGTAATGGTAATAATGTCTAAGTCAACGTTTTGAATAATATTATGTTATGTTTTGCAGTAAAATATTAGATAGGTGTTACCTATTTTGGTAAAAACTGCAACATTTATCTTTCACAATTAAGAAAAATTTGTAACAAGAATAAAACATTTTGCTAAACTCAAACCTTTAAATATAGAGAAAAGCATTTTTAAATATGAGTTTAAAACTCCTGTATTCAAAACATACATAAAGTACGAGAACCCCATTATATATATTAATAATATCATGAATCAGATATAATGACTCAACTTCACAAAACTAACAATATATTGTCGCATTTACAAAACATTGAACCAAGTAGTTAAAAAAAAAAAAATATGCACATACATCCCAGCATTGTAAATAAATGTAATATTAATTAGTCAATTAAATAAATAAATAACAAGTAAATAAGGAGATTTGCTAATAACGATGTCACATATAATCAGTGACTACCTGTAAGGAGTAGAAGCAACTTTCACTGAGTAGTTTCTTGAAATCACGTTTAAAAACATGTAGTTGATTCGTTTTTTAATAATAGAAATAACATCTTAAGATAGTAAGAGCCAGTATAAATTGGCGATTTTTTAAAGTAAGCTTTAGGGAAATGTTCAAAATGAAGATGCTTTCTATTACAAGTATTATATTCGTAATAGTCCCCATTAGTTAGTGAACTATTTTTGTCTTCATACAGTAAAATATGTTAAAAAGATACACATTTACCACGCTGAGCAGCTTACGATCCCTGAAAAAAGGGATTCAAGACTCTCGGTGCCCGAACCAAACTGTTATTCTGGTAATACATTTTTGAGAACAAAAAACGTAATCGATATTGCTCTCCAATTACCAGCTGACAATATTATAACTTAGACCAGATTGCACCATTGTGAGGTATAACAGGACCAATTTGTGGAATCGTACTTTTTAAGCTATTTTGAACAAAATTACATTTATTTAATCTTGAGCAAATTGACTCAATATTCACTACCCAGTTCAAATGAGAGTCAATAATGCTTCCTAGATATATCATTTGAAAAATGCTAGTCTAATTGTTTAGGAACTATTGTAGAAAAAAAATTGGCAAATAAGTTTAAAATCTTTATACTATTTGAGATAATTTTGTCATCATAAAATACTAAGGCACAGTTTTCTTTAATTTTAATTATGCCTCCAATCTCACTTAGTATTTTCCAAAGAGTTTTATT